>JBBBDQ010030518.1:0-188941 GCA_037127315.1 Ascarosepion bandense
ATGCATTTGGGAAATAACATTTTCACTCATCTCCACCAAATTTACCCAAGGCCCGCTTTACATGTCTTAATTTCGCAGCCAAATGTGATTCCATTTGGTCTTATCTTATGCATGATAGAAATACAGAAATCAAATTTACAAAGAAAAACTAATAATATTTTGACTGACAATGTGACACTCCCGCTGTTATTTTTTTTTTTTTTGATGTAATGAAATTGAGAGAGAGGAATTAATATTAGTGGTATTATTAGTTATGCTTTATTGTAATTCTCAATGTGAACTTATGTATAAACTATTTCAATATTCTCATGTACTTGTAAAATCCGTGGAATTGAAAAATTAGCTAACAGTTGAGAAAGAAACAGAGAAATATGATTATTTTTCTTTCGTGTTCGTAGTGGATTGTTTTGGGCAAGCTAAAATATTGTAAGTAGCCATAACTAAATATCAGGATTTACTTGATGAGGTCAAGTAAGGTTAGATCCCCCAACAAATTTTTTCTGGGAACAGAAGCTATGGGATCGGAAGACCGATGATGTAATCGAAAGAAAGAAGACAGAAAGACATTACGTCATGTGAGCTGTTGATATTACATCCGTCGGGCCATGGCTCCTCACAAATCGTGTGGGTGGAAAACAATCTCATTAGTCAAAGGCTTCGAGTTGGATAGATTCCCCGAGTGGATTAAAGAGTGTTATAAAAATAAAGACTCTGCGAGAAAAATCAGGTAATTCGGGAGGGAGCTTCCAGGCGACAAGGATAAACGAGCCACCACACTGCCGCCACGTCGCCGCCATTAGCCACCTTTGATTCGGTAAATTTCGTTAAGCTCCCATAATGACCCAAAGAACTTCAAAATTACATAGAGAATTGACAGCTCTGGTTATAGAAAATATGTGAAAAGACTTTAAATTAGATTGAAAATCAATGATAATTTTAAATGAATCCTCTCTCCGTTGTAAACTGCGGATAACAATTGTATTTTCCGCTTTTGTAATTAATAATTTTTTATTATTTTATTATAAAGACTTTATTCGCAACTCTCCGGGCGTCTTCGATCTTATTCATTTGTTTAATTTTTTTTTTTAGTGCCGTGTTTATTTTTAACCACAAGTGTACACAAATGTCCTGTCTGGATCTGGTACGCCTACTGGAATTGCACAACGCGAATTTCTGAGATCAAATCACAACGTGGCCAGTGGTCCGTTGTTGTAATAGACATCTTCAGAACCAGCTTCAGTGACGAGATCATCACGACCACCAACAGCGTCCCGAAAGCGTCGATATAACTGGTACCGTTTTGACATCATCGCAGTGGGATCCGTTCCCGAACCAGCGAGCGACCAAACCAACCAGCCAGACGGGTGGCAGTGTCACAACTGCTTCCGTGAGCAGGATCGACCATGAAAAATCACCGAACGATATATACCGTAACCTCGTAGTTTGCATAGGAGGCCAGAGTGCCAAACCATGTCGAAAGCCTTGGAGATGTCCAGAGTAACCGCGCGAGCCTCGTCAGACTCATCAAGGTCCTGTAGCATGTACTCCGTTACAGTTGTTAGCAGGTCGGCCGTGGTCCTGGCAAAGCGGAAGCCATATTGCCTGTCAGAGAAGAGTTTGTGGGCAGTGAGATGATGAACTATTTCATTGATTCTGGCCTCGAATACTTTCCCGAATATCGGTAGAAGACTGATAGTGCGATAGTTGGATGGGTCCGAGGGTTCACCACAATTCTTAAATACAGGAAAGACTGAAGAGAACTTCCAGCATGCAGGAAAGCAGGAAGCAGAAAGGCAGTAGTTAAACAGTTTAGAGAGGACAGGGGAAAGTTCAGGAACACGCCTCTTAAGGACTATCACCGGGATTCCATCGTCTCCACTCGCCTTATTGGGGTCGAGTTTTGAAATTACTAATGTCGGGGTAATATATACGTCGTGCAGTTTGGCCTCAGTTCTAATAGGGAAGTCGGGTGGGTGTACTCCAGACGAGTCAAATGTGGAGTTGGATGAGAATCTGCAGGCAAAGCACTCAGCTTTGTCCGCAGATGACGTGAGAACCTCAAATTCATGGATTAAAGGAGGTATTGAGGATTTCCTATTGTTGAGCACTCGTTTGCAATAGTCCTTGGAGCCGAACTTGCGGTCATCTATGCGCTGTCGCATTCTCTCAGCAAACAACCGTTTGGCGTCATTTAGGGTTCTCTTGCACTCATTGCGAGCAGATAGAAACAGGCGCCTATTGTGATCAGATGACTGTCTCCGGAATAGACGGAAGTAATGGTTCCTGTGGGCAATGGCGGCTGAGCAGGCCGGAGAGAACCACGGAGAAGTATGAGGTTTTAAGCAATACTTCCTGGTGGGTATGATGGCATCAATGACGAGACCTCAGAGGCACAGTCATCAACTGATAGGTCGAACACTTTTCACCAAGGGACGTCACAGAGGAAATCGGGGAAGGCATCCCAGTCAGCTTTTTGGTAGAGGTAGGAGGTCCTATAGGTAGGGGGCTCCTGGGGGGAGTGAGATTGGAAAGAAATACCGAGAGAGACTACAGCGTGGTCGGAGTTGCCGAGAGGGCAAAGCTGCGAGACTTGACAGGCGTCAGGAGCAAAGGTGAAACATATATCTAGTAGTGAGGAATGACCCGAGGGAGTGCTTGGGAAGCGAGTGTGGAAGTCTACCACTTGCGTAAGGGATTGGGAAATAGCGAAGTTCATGGCGTGAATGCCCGCTGGATCAGTAACGGCGTTATCAAGCCACTCAGAGTGATGGGCATTGAGGTCTCCAAATACAAATATGTGGGCGAATGGGTGATAGGAAATAGCCTTATCTATGTCGTCAGCAATGCTATCTAGTAGGGAGCAGTCAGGAGAGGAGGGAGAACGGTAAAGAAAGAATAGGTAATTAACCGAACTGAGGAGAGACAGGCGGAGACATATGTATTGGTGGTCAGTAGATTCGAGTGAAGTCACCCAAGCTATGGGGAGGTGTTCGCTGACGTAGACACCCAGCCCATGCATGTGGAAAGTGGAATCCTTCCTTAAGAGGGGAAGATAACCAGGGATGGGGAAGTCAGAGGAGGGAATAGCTGAGTTGAGTTTAGTTTCGCAAAGCACAAGGATATCCGGGGACTTTTCATGCAGGAACGCTTCTACACTAGGAAAGTTAGTACGAATGCCCCGGATATTAGTGAAAGAAAGGTTCATAGGTTTAGGTGGTTTGATTTTAACTGGTTTAGAGTCATTTCTGATTTGTTTCGTCATGTTTTTCTTTATAGAAATGGACCTAGAATAGAGGATACAGGCGGTCATTATCCACGATCTGTGCGGGAAGGACACTGGCTAGGGCTGCAACAACGTGTGGCCTGAGGGTTGCCACCGAAAGCGCTTGCAGGGAAACCTATCCATGCGCGACATGGCACTACAAGAACCCCGATATTATACAACTGTTGATCAGAGCAGACGCTCTTGACGCTACGCAAGAGTTAGGGCTCCTAACTAACAGTCGGAAACAGAAACCACGAAACTGCCAACCCGGTACCCTCACAGTGATGAGCCGTTGCCACCAAACGGCCAGATCGCAGGAAAATTAGGGAAGCCCCAATACCTAGGTCTGAAGAGAGAAGAGAAAGCCGGAAACCACATCCTAAACAGGAAACAAGGGGCAAGCCTATACTCCGGTTCAATAGACGTGGGTTGAGTATGGACCGGGCGATAGCGTGATCTATCTACACGTATTTTTAAAAAAAAAATTCCACGGTTGGTGAATTAACTAAGTTTTAACTTCGTTAAAGTCCAAATGGAGCATAAACGCCGAAAAGATTAGTAAAAAATTAAAATGCATAAATAAGAAACGATTTTCACATACCACACAGGATTAACCCAGGAAATCTGAATGAAGAAATTTATAACTTCAAGTCTTGTTTTACCCGAAAATTAAAATCTGGCTAGGCTGCCTGTCCGTGTACAAAGCAAACGAACGAATTTGAATTTGAAAAACAGACCATCTACGAAACTTAGAGATTTCACAGGGTTGTGGGAGGGGGAGGTCAACTGAGTATAACGGCCACTATCTAGTTGGGAATGGCTTCGCATTGCAGAGTAAATAAGTAAATAAGTAAATAAGTAAATAAAAAAATAAATAATTACAGAGAACTTCAAAAGAGTAACGTTATTTTTTCCCAAATGGAGCATGAACGCCGAAAAGATAAGTAAAAAATTAAAATACATAAGTAAGAAAAGATTTCACATACCCCGCAGGATTAACACAGGAAATTTGAATTAGGAAATTTATATCTTCAACTCTTGTCTTTTCCCGAAAATCTGGCTAGGCTGCCTGTCCGTGTACAAAGCAAACGAAACGGCAAAGTACAGTTGGCGGATTTCTAAAGCGAAATAAATCACACGTTTTCCGGCGACGTCTAGCAGATTCATAGAAAATAACTGGTTCGAATCCTCCTACGGACACAGCGAAAAAATGTCTTTTCCTTTCGCTTTTCAAGAGATGAGGCACAGGAAAAATTATTCTCCAATAAATGCAAAATCGCTTCGCGTGTCTTTTGAAATTGACGATAGACATATTGGAGAAACTGTTTTCGATTAATCTGTTATTGATATTATTTTTACATTACGCGGAGATAAAAAAGAAAAAATAATACAAAAACTCTCCTCTGTAACAGAAAATACAGTTTTCCATACGAGTTAGTTTCATGCCGTCCTCGTCATGACATATTTAAATCAAGAATAACATACGCATTAACTAGTCGTCACGAGAAATTTAATCGGACAGTGGCGTACTGAGTGAAATGTCGGCATTCTGATCACTATAAGAGATTCTGGTCAAAATGCAGTAATTTTCCATTTCAAATACCTGCAACATGATCGCGCATATTTGTTATTATATCGCTCCTTTCCTCGTACACATTCAGCGGTCATATACATACCCGAGACTTTATATATATAGGTTATTACATATTATCAAATGTTAAATATCGAAAGTAAACTAAAGAAATTTCGTTTTTTAACTTTTAAATGTTCTCTTTTATCAATGTCACCAAAGTTTTGTTCGGTAGATTCATTAAAATTTGAAATAATTTCAGAAATATCAACTAGTTTGATGAAAAACAAAAAGAAACCTATAGGAAAAGCTTTCCCACACCGGGAATCGAACCCGGGCCGCCTGGGTGAAAGCCAGGAATCCTAACCACTAGACCATGTGGGAAGCTGTTATCACTGCGATCAGTTTTGCTGTTAGATACTCGCACGCTTCTCAAAATCACATTTATTTTCCAGCTATCAACAGCGAAACCAATAATGATCTATTGATTTGTATTCGATATTATTTTAGTTGTATCTGGAAAATCAAATTTTATTTCATTTCCCCTAAGCACTTGATCAAAACCCGCTTCACATGTTTTAATTTCACTGTCGGATGTAACGCCATTTGCAAATTTCTGATTCATCACAACAATACCGAATGCAAATTTACGCCGAAATTTCATTTTATTCTATAAAATAGATAGGAAAATAATGGAACATTTTCTCAAAATAAATGATAGAAATTTTTTAAAACCAAAGTGAGACGTAGTGTCCACTGACGGATGCGTGGCCTAATGGACAAGGCGTCTGTCTTCGAATCAGGAGATTGCGAGTTCAAGTCTGGTCGGGGTCGAATTTTGTTGCTAAAATAATTTATTTCATAAGCGCCAATCTTTCTGTTGATAACGAAGATACATTCAATGTCATAGAAAGATGACACCAATTTCCAACGATATACGATATGTTATTTCGTTAGATGCGCGAATTACGTGAACATATTGATCCTGTCGTCGTGAGACGCGCTCCTTGTTGATGTTGTCATTTATTTCGTTTGCTCCGGTAGATGTATCAGTTTACTTTTGAATAATTCGTGCTTCAGCACAATTCAATATTTCCCTTTATGAATAGGTTTCCGTAAAATAACACTTTCGGAAATATTCTTTACAACCGTAACTTGTCGTTCCATGTAAGATCAACTGATGCCAACGATTCACTTGGGGATGTCTGGCCACGGAAACATCCTCCAAAATGTATGATTCAACGGCAAAGTACAGTTGGTGAATTTCTAAAGCGAAATAAATCACACTTTTTCCGGCGACTTCAAGCAAATTGATAGAAAATAACTGGTTCGAATCCTCCTACGGACACAGCGAAAAAATGTCTTTTTCTTTCGCTTTACAAGAGATGAGGCACAGGAAAATATTATTCTCCAATAAATGCAACATCGATTCGCGTGTCTTTTGAAATTGACGATAGACATATTGGAGAAACTGTTTTCGATTAATCTGTTATTGATATTATTTTTTACATTCCGCGGAGATAAAGAAAGAAAAACGAATGCAAAAAATCTCCTCTGTAACAGAAAATACAGTTTTCCATACGAGTTAGTTTTATGCCGTCCTCGTCATGACATATTTAAATCAAGAATAACATACGCATTAACTAGTCGTCACGAGAAATTTAATCGGACAGTGGCGTACTGAGTGAAATGTCGGCATTCTGATCACTATAAGAGATTCTGGTCAAAATGCAGTAATTTTCCATTTTAAATACCTGCAACATGATCGCGCATATTTGTTATTATATCGCTCCTTTCCTCTTACACATTCAGCGGTCATATACATACCCGAGACTTTATATATTTAGGTTATTACATATTATCAAATCTTAAATATCGAAAGTAAACTAAAAAAATTTCGTTTTTTAACTTTTAAATGTTCTCTTTTATCAATGTCACCAAAGTTTTCTTCGGTAGATTCATTAAAATTTGAAATAATTTCAGAAATATCAACTAGTTTGATGAAAAACAAAAATAAAAGCCTATAAGTGGGATTCTAACCGACGCTGGGAATCCATCCTGCCATCCAGCTGTCGATGCCAAACACATCATAGCAGTATATTACTGAGGTTGCAT
The DNA here is from genome assembly GCA_037127315.1 of Ascarosepion bandense. Lineage (NCBI taxonomy): Eukaryota > Metazoa > Mollusca > Cephalopoda > Sepiida > Sepiidae > Ascarosepion > Ascarosepion bandense. The sequence continues at coordinate 6,951 of JBBBDQ010030518.1, forward strand.
GATTCATACTTTTACGCTGATGATTGTTTACTGACAGGCTGACAGCTGAGGATAGGTTGAAGTGAGCCAGTTAACTGAAACAAACATTTCGGAAGATGTTTGCCTGACCAAACAACATTAATCGAATACAAGACCTGAATTCGACATGCGTCAAATGGTAAATGGCAATGAATTTTTCCCCAACTCTCCGAAATGTGTTAGTTTTCTGAAATAGGCATCTTAAGATGAAATGATGAATCGTGCTGAAGTGCGATTATTTCAAAACATTATTCTTCTATAATTGCCTGCCTCCCAAGAAAAAGAGAAAAGACATTGGGGCATACAACAAGAACACATTTTTTCGTTAGAGAGAGGATGAAGGGCTTGTTCTGATATTACTATTAGTTTTGATCAAATACGGAAATTATATGTTGTTACTGACTGGAACTAAGCGTAAATTTGCAATGTTGGTTTACTTGGAAATGAAGAAAGTTAAGTGGCTGAAAGGCAAGCATCTGTAACTGCTGAGTTGAGCAAGAGAAGACGTGCAAAACGAGAGGCGATGTGCAAATGTTGGGATAGAATATGAGAGGTATTTTGCTTTCGGTGACGTGTGCAAAGTATAAGTTATTGAAAATGTTTTAATTGCAAATTGTTTTCATAATATGCGAATATATCTAAGTAGATATATATTGAATTTTGTATTGTGAGAGAAAAGATTTTAAAATGTGTGCACATGTGGTGTGCTTGTTATTAGTGTGTTATATAAGAAATGTGTAAAGATTGTGGCAGAAGAATTTGCCAAATCAATAGATGTGAATAGAGTGTTGAGTATTGTATCGGAGAGAATGCGATGAAATTGGCTTATGTGAAAGGAAGCAATACATTATGGAATCAAATTGAATGTATAAATTTCAATTTGGCAATAGAAATGTTGAAATAATATAGAAGATATTAGATTGAGTAAAACGTGCGTTATTTTAAGCAAGTAAATATCTTAACTATAGTACGGCTAGCGTGACTGTCTATGTGGTGTAGTTGTTTAGATAACAGACTTGATAGCTGGCTAACTGTTTCGGAAGAAGTTGTAAGCAGTTTTGTCTGTAGGTTATTTTTTTTCTCAATCTCTTTCCTAATTGTCTTTAATGACATTTGTATTTCTGAAATTATTTCAAATACTAAGTCTAGCGAAGATTTTAAGAATAAATTGTTGAGAGAATTGAACAATAAATACTCTAAATTATTTACCTGAATTTACATTTGACTATGTACAGTCGGTCTTTACACAAATTTTCAAAGTATATATTCATTACATTTTAAAAGTCTTTTAACAGGTTGTTCGCTCTAGTACGGAGAAATTAGCAACGATTTTAAAACAAAAATGCAAGATCGGGCCTGGAGCGGATGTCGCAGGGTTATGAGTCGCGCTCGTTTGACCTTATTTCCGACAGCGGCGGAAATGACTACGGAGGCAAACAGAACAGGTGTCTCTTGGAATTACGTGGGCGTTGCGTGGGCGAGGCAAAACCGGAAGGAAAAGTCCCGGTTCTAGAAGTCTATAAAAAGACCTCGACACACGGATTCGCCAGCAGAGAACGGCCAGTGGAAGCAGAGAGACACCACAGGCAAGACTACACTCCCGTCGACCCATTCTATGTGCGCTCTCACTCTTCCATTCTCTGTTCCACCAGGGTTCGTCGTCAAGAATATAAATATAACCTTATATTTTTATATATGCGTGTTCTCGTTGTTTGTCGTCGTACGGCGATATATAACATACGCAATTTGGTGCCTAGTGACTTGCTGTTTTAAGACAACAGCAACAACAAAACAGATAGATGCGAACTTGGTTACCACGGCGACAATTTGAAATTCTACGGAATTAAAACCACCAGATAGAGGAAGAAAAAGAAAAAAGAAGACGAAAATAGAAAGCAACCGGACGACCATAGACGACATCAAAGAAAGTTAGGTGACTTTTGATTCGATGTTGTGTGTGTTCTGCTCTTGTTCATAATAAGTTTATAATAAGTCTAATTAAAAAAAAAAAAAAAAAATGGAACAGCATACTTTTGCCGATTTTGTTCAAGGTCTGACCCTGAAATTGAGAAATGTGGCTTGTTCGGTGTCGAACACTTTAAGGGGAGAATCTTTTTTGAAGAATATTCAGCCATTAGCGTGCAAAGAAGATGGTGGTTATACTGCTTGGTTGGAGGATATGGAGAGGTATTTTAAAGTTGTGCGCGTGGCAGAAGAAGACAAGTGTCAGGCAGCTCTTCTCACAACAAGAGGAGCTGTTGGACACTATGTATATAGACTAATCTCTAATAACCCACAACTCACATGGAAGGAATTAAAAACTTCTTTAAAGGAATATTACGGATTGGTTTTAGACCCCGACGCACGGTTAGTCGAATTAGTGAACATTAAGCAGGGTAGAACGGAGGGGGTGCAGGACTATATGCAGAGAGTAGTACGCCTAGCGGAGAGCGCATATGTTGGGGTTGACGGGAGGAATGAAGTTGTGATAAAACAAGTTCTAGGATTTTTCATAAAAGGTCTAAGGGATCGGGAAATAAAGATGGCAGTTATGAAGGATGAGCTACAAACACTAGAGGATGCCTATCAGAAAGCGTTATCTGAGTTGAGATGGAAAATTCGACTCGATGCAAACTCTGAATACGAAGAGGAGCCTATGGAAATTTGCCACTCTCGGAGACGGGTACCGATAGAAGCCGTAAGCCCCGCTGAATCTAATACTAATAATAATAATAATAATAATAATAGGAATAAGAACAATAGAAAAGTTGGTAATAGGGGAACTGAATACAAGACTCGCGAGCGGGAGAGGAACGGGAGCGTTGTTAGGTGTTGGAATTGTGGAAAAGAAGGCCACATAGCGAAATTTTGTAGACGCGCCCCGGGAAACGGCAGAGGTCCGTTCGTGCGACGCCCAACGAACGGAACAAGACGGTACCAACGCACATAGTTGGTAATATGGGCGCGCCAAATTCCATCTTTATTAGAATAGAACGTAGACCTTATAGGGCATTGGTAGATACGGGAGCAGAGGTATCGGTTATAAGCTGTAGGGTATTTAAAAAATTGCGACTGGGACTTGAACTGCAAAAGAGGGACATTAAACTTCGAACTGCGAATGGATCCCCGTTATACGTTGAAGGCCTTTGTCGTCTACAGGTCCAGATAGGAAGTAAGTCCATACCCCATGATTTTTTAGTCGTGAAAAATCTCAATAGAAACGTTATACTTGGCCGAGATTGGCTGATGCAGAACGGGGTGAGAATGTATTTCGATTTGGGGGCATTGAAGATTGGTGAAGAATACGTGGCATTAGAGGAGGATGTTCATATTTCCTCTATTGTTAGGTTAGGTCAAAAAGTAACATTAAGACCTCAACACCTGCATGCTTGTCTGGGATTAACCAGGCTGAGAAATGGACGTGGCAAAGAATATGAAATCGAACAGCTGAGTAGTGGATATGTTAGCAACTTATGTGGTATATCAGTAGCCAACGCAGTTGTAAAAATGCCAAAGTCTCGTAAGTTTCAGTTGCTGATAATGAATAACACTAACCAGACAATCACTTTGAGACGGGGGTATCCGCTGGCTAAATTGGAAAGGGCAGGTAATATTACTGAATTTTCTATGCCCGATAAACAAAATAATAAAAGTCCTGATGTAGATTTGGAACAGGTACATGTACCGGAGGAATTCAAGCCTGAAATTAACAAATTGCTAAAAAGAAATAGGGACATGTTCGTTAGTGACGACAAAAACCTGGGCAGAACCGATACTGTGGAGATGCGTATCGATACTGGAACGCATGAGCCCATAAGAAAACGCCCATATCGCACACCCCTCAAACAAAGAAAGACAATGGATTCAGCAATCGACGAAATGATGCAGGCAGGTGTAATTGAGAGATCCAATAGCCCGTGGGGTTTTCCAGTAGTTTTAGTAGAGAAGAAAGACGGTGGTAAGAGATTTTGTGTAGACTTTAGAGCACTTAATAAGATTACAAAGAAATATGCTCGACCTCTTCCTGTCATCGATGATATACTGGCATCACTTGGTTCGGCAAGGTACTTTTCGAAGCTTGATTTAAAATCAGTGTACTGGCAAGTTAAGCTTCATGATGATGACAAAGAAAAAAGTGCATTCACCTGCCACAAGGGTCTGTTTCATTTTAATGTTATGCCATTTGGACTTGCAAACGCACCCGGCATCTTCCAGGAATTAATGTCAGTTGTTTTACAGGGACAGGAAGATTTTGCTCTGGCATATTTAGATGATATTCTGATATTTTCAAATACGGTGGAAGATCATTTAAGACATATAGACACAGTCTTGAGTAGTCTACGTAAGCACAACCTTAAACTGAAGCCAGCTAAGTGTGAGTTCTTTAAGAAAGAGACCCAATACATGGGGTTCAAGATAAGTGAAGAGGGAATACAACCAGACCTCAATAAAGTCAAGGCTATAAAGTCAGTTTCTACTCCAACCACTGTTAGGCAAGTAAGAGCTTTTATTGGGATGACCTCATACTATCGCCGCTTTATTAGAAATTTCTCGGATATAGCCGAACCGCTGGTCAATTTGACAAGGAAATATGCACGATTCCAATGGGACGATGCTTGCCAAACCGCTTTCGATACACTAAAAACGAAGCTCGCGGAGATGGTAACACTAGCCTATCCCAACCCAAATAAGGCGTATAGGTTATATACTGACGCATCCGATCAATCGATTGGCGCATGCCTATCCCAGGTGGTGTACGATAAGGAAAATAGGAAGGATGTAGAAAAACCAATTTATTTATTGTCCCATAAATTAAGTGACACACAAACGAGGTGGTCAACTATAGAGAAAGAGGCTTATGCCATACACTATGCTCTTCAAAAAGTGAATCACTACCTGCATGGCGCAACATTCACAATATACACTGATCATAGGCCCCTGGAGCACTTACTTAACTCGCCCATACAAAATAAGAAGATACAGACTTGGGCTCTGAGCATGTCTGGCTACAATTGCAGCATACAGTATCTTAAGGGTAAGGATAATGTTTGCGCGGATCTCTTATCACGCACTGTTGATGTGAACGAAGACCATATTGCTTCTCCAGTAGATATAGATGATAGAAATTACTTGGTTAGTGTTATAAACTCCAACCTAATGGAGCCGGAAGAATTAGCAGCCCATAAAAATGTCGGAAATTCATCAGAGGCACCCGAACGGCCCACATTGAAAGGAATAGACATAATCAGGGAGCAAGAATCAGACAAAAATATGTTAGACCTGAAGATTAGATTACGAAATGGTAGGGCTTCCAAAGCAGAACAAAAGAGATATATAGTAATGGATGAGGTGGTGTACTATTTATCTCAGCCTGATGATGAACCCCTCATCAGGCTGTATGTACCATCTCACCTTAGAAAAATGGTGCTAGTTCAATACCATGATGACAGTGGCCATATGGGGGTGGATAAGACATTCCACTCAATAAAACAAAAGTATTTCTGGCCTTGTTTACTTAGAGAAATAAATGATTTCGTAGGTAAATGTATCCCGTGTCAGACAAGAAACCTAAAGAGGCAGCAACCCCACATACAGGAATGTGACTTCCCTCCTTTTCCTTTCGCAAAGGTTGCTTTAGATGTCTCAGGACCCTACCCAAAGACCCATTCAGGTAACCAATACATAGTTACATTCATAGATATGTACAGTGGTTGGCCGGAGGCATTTGCGGTTCCTAACAAGAAGGCAGAAACAATGGTGCATCTCTTAGTTGACGAAATCTTCCCCAGATTTGGGACACCACTTCAGCTTTTAACTGATAATGGGCCAGAAAATGTCAACAGGGTAATGAAAAAGACATTAGAAGACCTAAATATACACCATGTGACAACTTCTTTTTATCACCCCCAGAGCAACGGTAAGGTTGAGAGGTTTCACAGAACAATGCATGATGTTCTAGCAAAAAAAAAAAAATCGGCAACATCGAACAGTCGTGGGATGTTTACATTAACCAAATGTTGGCGGCTATCCGGTTTCATGTGAGCGAGACCACTAAGTTTTCACCGTATTACTTGCTCTACAACAGGGATGTTATTTTGCCCTTGGACAATATACTGAGGCCTCGTCGCATATATTATGGTGATGAGCATCACCAAATTGCACTACAGGAAATGCATCGTAGCTTCACTTTAGTTAGGAATAATATAAGAAAAGCGAGGAGAGCCGCGATAGATAAGTAGCGTGGTAAGACGAAAAATACAACTTTTGAGGTTGGTGATTTGGTGTACTATAAGAATCACCAAAAGAAAGGGAAGTTAGATGTGCGCTGGGGGCCATATTATGTGATCGTTGAAAAGACTGGCCCGGTCTCTTATAGAATTAGAGATCAGTTAACCGGCTCGGTCATTAAGACGCATGCTGAGCATCTTCGGGCAGCGTCCATTGATGAATGGAAAATCCCTACTTCCGATAGGCCGTTACGAAAGATTGTATTGGCTGCTCCAGTAGAATCCAGTGATTCGGATGACGAATCCGGAGCGGAACAGACCGACTTTCCAGTGCACAAAAATCGACACCAACGTGTGGAATCAGACGATGAGTCTGATGTTCCATTAATGGAGCGTCGCATCATGACGCGACGTAAAATGGCGAATAAAAACGTGTCAACTATTGATAATGATGATAGAATCGGTGGTATAAATAATGTTTCATCCACGTTCTAGGATGATTGCTCAAAGTGTGAAACGACTGGATCTACTCATGTAGATCAGGGTTTTTCTAGGGAATCACCTAGGAGCGAAGATGTCCAAATGAGGCAAACGTCTGTTGGGGCAAAAAGCAAGGATAGACCTGCAGATTCCACAGTTGATCGGAACAAAAAGAAAGAACAACTGAAAAGTCTTGTAGACTTATTGGCTGATATGCTATAGGATTGGGAAAGAAAGCAGTGGGAGGATTAACGATAGTTTAAGTGAAATAGTTAGATCACCTTCCTTATAGCAAAACATGCGGAAAATACAAACTAATGAATTAAGAGTCACGGGTCCATTTTTTTTAGACTAAATTAAGATAGATGAAACCTCTAATCCTCCACAAGTAAATTGCATGCGGATTAACGTTGGAATCAGGGTAATTTTCTTCGTTTTCTATTGAACATTTTTCGGTCAGACTATGAATGATATGTACTGCAGATAATGGCAGTTTTTCTGTGTTCAAACATAGTATGTTTGAAATTAAATTAAATTAAATGAAGTTACATGTGTAACAATAAACTCGAGCGGAAACACGCATGGTGTTGGTCAAAGGTCATTTACTCGATGTCAGTTTAGAAACTGGGGCGCGGTTACCGCCTATGATCATATGGTCGTGCATCGAGGCGTCTACGCGTATGGACAGAGTCGAGAAAGGAAATGAACATTGAAAGTTACAGAAACTTAAAAAAAAAAAAAGAACAATGAAACAACGAGCTGGGAGAACATTATGAAAATTCCACAATGGACACGAACATTGTTGGGTTGCCGATGTAGGCTCCCCTATATTTTTTTTTTGTTGTTTTGTTTGTTTCGGCGTGCACATGTTTTGTACAATTGTCGGGCTTGTGTAGCATGGGGGTGTGTGAGGGTGTTCTTAGGTGAACATTTTGGAAAATGGGAGGGCGAGGAGTGTAATATAGCAATCTGGCCCCACCCGAGGAAGGTTGATGCAATCGATGGTGTTTCCAGTCGGTGAAGGGGTCGGCGAACGACAAGACTGGTGTTTGAGAAATACATCCTGTCGGGGCCTGGAGCGGATGTCGCAGGGGTATGAGTCGGACTCGTTTGACCTTATTTCCGACAGCGGCGGAAATGACTACGGAGGCAAACAGAACAGGTGTCTCTTGGAATTACGTGGGCGTTGCGTGGGCGAGGCAAAACCGGAAGGAAAAGTCCCGGTTCTAGAAGACTATAAAAAGACCTCGACACACGGATTCGCCAGCAGAGAACGGCCAGTGGAAGCAGAGAGACACCACAGGCAAGACTATACTCCAGTCGACCCATTCTATATGCGCTCTCACTCTTCCATTCTCTGTTCCACACGGGTTCGTCGTCAAGAATAAAAATATAACCTTATATTTTTATATATGCGTGTTCTCATTGTTTGTCGTCGTACGGCGAAATATAACAATAGGTTGAAGTGCGCGCTTCTCGGCCAATCATTCTAGCAACAAACAATGATATAGACGTTCTAACGACAAGTATTTCCTACCTATTTGCTTAGCGTCCTTTCAAATGAGCTGATGTTTGTCAAGATAAAAATGTGCTAACTGAGCTAGTTAACTGAAACAAACATTTCGGAAGATGTTTACCTGACCAAACAACATTAATCGAATACAAGACCTGAATTCGACATGCGTCAAATGGTAAGTGGCAATGAATTTTTCCCCAACTCTCCGAAATGTGTTAGTTTTCTGAAATAGGCATCTTAAGAGGAAATGATGAATCGTGCTGAAGTGCGATTATTTCAAAACATTATTCTTCTATAATTGCCCGCCTCCCCAGAAAAAGAGAAAAGACATTGCGGCATACAACAAGAACATATTTTGATCGTTAGAGAGAGGATGAAGTGCTTGTTCTGATATTACTATTAGTTTGGATCAAATATGGCAATTAAATGTTGTTGTTGACTGGAAGTAAGCGTAAATTTGCAATGTTGGTTTACTTGGAAATGAAGAAAGTTAAGTGGCTGAAAGGCAAGCATGTGTAACTGCTGAGCTGAGCAAGAGAAGACGTGCAAAACGAGAGGCGATGTGCAAATGTTGGGATAGAATATGAGAAGTATTTTGCTTTCGGTGACGTGTGCAAAGTATAAGTTATTGAAAATGTTTTAATTGCAAATTGTTTTCATAATATGCGAATATATCTAAGTAGATATATATTGAATTTTGTATTGTGAGAGAAAAGATTTTAAAATGTGTTCACATGTGGTGTGCTTGTTATTAGTGTGTTATATAAGAAATGTGTAATGATTGTGACAGAAGAATTTGCCAAATCAATAGATGTGAATAGAGTGTTGAGTATTGTATCGGAGAGAATGAGATGAAATTGGCTTATGTGAAAGGAAGCAATACATTATGGAATCAAATTGAATGTATAAATTTCAATTTGGCAATAGAAATGTTGAAATAATATAGAAGATATTAGATTGAGTAAAACATGGGTTATTTTAAGCAAGTAAATATCTTAACTAGAATACGGCGAGTCTGTCTGTGTAAGTGGTGCAGTCGTTTACATGACAGGCTTCATAGCTGGCGAACCCGGTTCGATAGAATGTATCAGCTGTTTTACCTGTAGGTTATTTTTTTTTCTCAATCTCTTTTCTAACTGTCCTTAATGACATTTATGTTTCTGAAATTATTTCTGAAAATATTTCAAATAGTAAGTCTAGCGAAGACATTAAAAATAAATTTTTGAGAGAACTGAACAATAAATACTCTAAATTATTTACCTGAATTTACATTTGAATATATACAGTGGGTCTTTACACAAATTTTCAAAATATATATATGCATTAAATTTCATAAGTCTTTTAACAAGTTGTTCGCTCTAGTACGGAGAAATGAGCATCGATTTTAAAAACAAAAATGCTAGGTCTGTGCGTCCTTAGTATGAACGATTTTTCTTGTTAACAAAATGCCTGTATTTCAATCAAATCCTTCATATTCGATTTAATTATACAATTTTTGGATTTCTTTTCTTATGTCATGACGAGAATGGGATCAATATAAAAGGCTGACTATTTTCTTTAAGATTAGGTGGATAAATTTGGTTGGATGTTTATTGACCCAGAGTGTAAATTCATGACAATATCAGAATGATCGGTAATATTTATTTATTCTCCCAATCACTTGATATCAAATATTGAATGAATGGTGAAGCAAATTTGCATTTGATGTGAATCTTGCCTTTTCCTGTTAAATTATTCAGCGAGTTTATGAAAACGTAATTCTCGATTGAATTGTCAGAATTGGGATTCCAACCCACGCTGGGAAAACCCGACTTCGACCTGAGCAAAGTGGCCTTAGACTGCTCGGTAATCCTGACATGCGACTGTAGAAGATAGACACATCATAGTTGTCTGTCACTGCTGTTGCTTCATTCTTACTTTTATGCTGATGAATGGAGTGTTGAGTATTGCATCGGTGTAATTGCCATTGCCACATGAAACATTCGTGAGAGAACTGACAACTGCGAGTATATATTGTAAAAGGTTTTATTTCCTTTTACTTGTGCAGCTGTGAAAACTGCAATTAAGACAAACAAATAACGTGAGTACCTGGAGGAAGAATGTGTACACAAGAATGTACACAAGGATGGATAATTACAAAATTCGAAAAAATAAGAAAATAAGCAATGAAATTGACATAAAATTATTGTAACAAAACAGGGAACTTATAACAATGGTTTAAATCAACAGTAATCCTTTGCGTCGCCAAAGCAGTACATTTTTACAAATTAAGAAAGCGTAAAAAAAAAATATATATTTAGAAGTATTAAAATTTCATTAACTGTAAAATTTGTCTAGGGTTTGCTGAAAGTTGAATGGAAAAAATGTTAATTACCTCGTTGGCACCTCGCGTGGTCTATGGCAATTCCGTTACTCCCTAACAGGACCGAAAACGAATGTGCTGCCACCGGAAATAACAAGTTTACGTCTGACCTCTTAGAAGGTCTCAATCCAAAAAAGACTGTTAAGGGGTTTTCTATTTCTTACGCAGAGACAAAAAAATCCTATATTCTAGAAAAATGTTGCCGTTATATTTTTACTTACTTATTCTAACTTTACTGTTTTGTCTCATACTTTTCATTTAGACTTCATTATTGTTTTACGTTATCCTAAAATATAAGGAACTATATTTTCTGGCCACATTGTCCCAATGGGTGACAAGGCCACCGGTCAAGAATACAGGGCTGTCTTCGACAAGAAAACGAAGCTGCTGATTTTGCATTAAGGTTTGGTAGCAAATGGTGCCTGGCGGCAGCTACAATCGGTGAAAATGAGATTTAATTGGCTTATGTGAAAGCAAGCAATATATGATGGAATGAAATTGAATTAATAAATTTCAATTTGGCAATAGAAACTTTAAAAAAATATAGATGATATTAGATTGAATAAAAGCGTGCCCCATTTTAAGCAAGTAAATATCTCAACTACAGTACTGCTGGCGTGACTATGTAAGTGATGCAGTGGTTTCGATGATAGGCTCGACAACGAGCGTTCCTGGTTCGATAACGGGTCTATGAGGTTTTACCTATAGGTTTGCTTTTTTTTTTCATTTTTGCCTCAATTTCTTTTCTAATTGTCCTTAATTGCATTTCCGAAATTATTTCAAATACTAAATCTAGCGAAGATTTTGAAAAAAAACATTTTGAGACAATTGAACAATAAATACTCTAAGATATTTTCCTGAATTTACATTTGATAATGTCTTTCCACAATTTTTTAAGTATATATTCATTAAATTTTATACGCCTTTTAACAGGTTGTTCGCTCTAGAACGGAGAAATTAGCAACGATTTTAAAAACAAATATGCAAGATAGGTACGCAGTTAATATGAACGAGTTGTCTTGTTAACAAATATTTCACTTAAATCCTCCATATCCGTTTTAATAACACGTTTTGATTATTCAATTTTTGGATTTCTTTTCTTATGTTATGACGAGAATGGGATCAATGTAAAAGGCTGACTATTTTTTCTTAAGAGTAGGTGGATAAATTTGGTTGGATTTTTTATGACCCAGACTGCAAATCTATGGCAATATCAGAATGAACGGTAATATTTATTTATTCTTCCAATCAATTGATATCAAATATTGAATGAATGGTAAAGCAAATTTGCATTTAATGTGAATCATCCCCTTTCCTGTTAAATTATTCAGCGAATATATAAAAACTTAATTCTCTATTCTAAATTCTCTATTGAATGGTCAGAAGTGGGAAATTATTTCAAATATTAAGTCTAGTGAGTTTTTTGAAAAAAAATTTGGAGACAATTGAATAAAAAATACTCTAAGATATTTTCCTGAATTTACATTTGATCATAAATTTCCAAAATATGTATTCTTTGATTTATTGATATCATTCAATAATATTTTCATCTAAGTTTTCCTTTTAAATTCGGAACGCTTCTGTCAGTCTAATAGTTTTCACATTTTTTACCAACTCTCGATATCGAAACTGATAATGAACCATTGATTTTATAGTCGATAATATTTTTTATGCATTTGGGAAATAACATTTTAACTCATCTCCACCAAATTTACCCAAGGCCCGCTTTACATGTCTTAATTTCGCAGCCAAATGTGATTCCATTTGGTCTTATCTTATGCATGATAGAAATACAGAAATCAAATTTACAAAGAAAAATTAATAATATTTTGACTGACAATGTGACACTCCCGCTGTTATGTTTTTTTTTTTTTGATGTAATGAAATTGAGAGAGAGGAATTAATATTAGTGGTATTATTAGTTATGCTTTATTGTAATTCTCAATGTGAGCTTATGTATAAACTATTTCAATATTCTCATGTACTTGTAAAATCCGGGGAAATGAAAAATTAGCTAACAGTTGAGAAAGAAACAGAGAAATATGATTATTTTTCTTTCGTGTTCGTAATTACAAGGGAGCGAAGAGAAAATTATAAGAAGAGTCCTCCTATGGGTTATAAATGGAAAGGAAAAGAGGAATGGGGGAAGGACCCCAATATAAAAGAATGGCACCGAAGACACGGTTTTCATAAATTCACGTTAGGTAGATAATGGCCTAGTGTGTTGGAAGTGCCAGCGTAGATGTCACTGTGCGACAGAATGTCCCACAGGGTGAGGGTTGACCCCGGTTCACAAGCAAGAAAGATGCGGTCGTAGAGAGCATATGCCCAAACGATGTGAGGCGAGAAGGGAAGCCCCCCCCCCATGCCAAAAGTGAAAATGAAACCTCGATAATTGCACCAAGAAAACGTAAGAGAATCAGCCCTAGAAAAAACAGGCAGGGTGGCCTGTGTGAATAAAAATCAGTTGCATTGTTTGAGCTGCGAGCAGATAGGTCATTTTGCAAAGAAATGTCTAAGAAGGTGTTGGTTTTGTGGGAAATCAGGTCACCTGAAGGGAAGCTGCCCATCTAGAAACAGAAAAGGGGCAGTAATAAAAGACCCCGATATGGGAATAGAGGTCAGTGGGGTCCTCGTAGAGACATTAATGAAAGACTGCTGCTGCCAGCACCCATAGCTGGGTGGACAGAGAGACAGCCACAAAGAAAAAGAATAGCAAAGGCGTTTTCCTTGTTGACGCAGGAAAGAGAGCTCTCTTGTGAGGCAGTGGTAGGAGGTTCAGCGGTGAAGGCCATAGTAAACACGTTATTGAGGCAGGAGGAATATAGAAAATTAAAAAATCAATTACGAATGAGAAGGCCCGATATAGAAATCACACAGGCTGATGGTGGTTCCATGAAAATAATGGGTATGGTAACTCTTCTTATGAAAGTATGAGGGACGCAGACCCTCCAGAAATTTTATATCACTCCCGGACTGTGTGCAGAAATGATCTTGGGAGAAGATTGGCTAAATAGAAATAAGAACTTTTTATTGGAACTTTTTGTTGAAATTGCATGTTTAGCTTTGAATAAAATATAGACAGTACCGAAAAAAAGACAAGATAAACCATGATAAGCCAACACCCACACTGCCGCCACGTCGCCGCCATTAGCCGCCTTTGAATCGGTAAATTCCGTTAAGCTCCCATAATGACCCGAAAGAACTTTGTTGTTTCAAAAGTTACATAGAGAATTGACAGTTCTGGTTATAGAAAATATGTGAAAAGTAATTAAAAAGCGAATCCTCTCTCCGCTGTAAACTGGCGTCCCAACAATTGTGCTTTCCGCTTTTGTAATTAATACTTTTGTTTCTTATTTTATTATAAAGACTTTATTCGCAACACTCCGGGCGTCTTCGATCTTATTCATTTATTTATTTATTTATTTATTTGGGGTGCGGTGTTTATTTTTAACCACAAGTGTACACAAACGTCGTCGACTGGAATTGCACAATGAAACATTCTGAGATCAAATAACAACGTGGGCAGTGGACGATGTAGTAGTAGGCGCCTTGAGAAACAGCTTCTGAGACGAGATCATCACGACCAGCAACATCGGACCGAAAGTGTCGACATAATTTGTACCGTTTCGATATCATCGCAGCGGGATCCGTTCCGGAACAAGCAAGCGAGCTAACCAACCAGCCAGACGCGTGGCAATGTCCGACAATACATATTAAATAACTACAACTATTTTATCGTCAATATTTTTTACATTAAGCACAGATCTAGAAAGAAATATGACTGCAAATATATACCCTTTGTAAAAGAATAATTTACTATATATATCGTATAATCTTTGCCTTTGTCGTCATAACATACTTAAAACGTCAAAAGGAGAGGCATTATCTACACGTCAATTGAAATATCATCTGACCTCAGTGAAGTGCCGGCATTCTGATCACTGTAAGCGTATGTAGTCAAACTTCTGTAATTTTCCGTTTAAAATAACAGCAACATGATCTTGCATATATCCTGTTAAATTGCTCTTATCTGCTTCGTATTGATTTCATTCCACATTTAGCGACCATATTCTCAAAGCATATATATTTCGGGGAAGACAATTTGAATAAATATTAGAGAAAAAACCACCATTCTACATATATCAAAAATAAACTGAGGAATTGGTTTTATAATTATCAGTTTTATCAACAGATTTGCTAGGAAAGATTTCGCTAGATTCATCACAATTTCAAAAGATTTCACCAATATAAATGCGATTTCAACAATCTCATTTAAAAAAAAACTACCGAAAAGGCGTTCCCTCACCCGAACACTGGCCACCTGGGTGAAAGCCAGGTATCCTAAACACAAGACCATGCGGGAATCTGCAACAACCGAACTAAGTTTTCCCTGTAGAATCGGAACGCTTCTCACAGGCTAATAGTTTAGACATTTTTCTACCAACTCTCGATATCGAAAATGATAATGAACCATTGATTTTTTAGTCGATAATATTTTCGATGCATTTGGGAAATAACACTTCAACTCATCTGCACGAAATTTAACCAAGGCCCGCTTTACAGGTCTTAATTTCGCACTCCGACGTTTCGTCTTCGTATCTGATGCATGACAGAATACAGAAATCAAATTTACAAAGGAAAACATAATATTTTGACAGACAATACATTTTAATTAACTATAACTATTTTATCGTCAATATGTTTTACATTACGCACAGATATAGATAGAAAAATTGTTGCAAAAATAAACTCTTGGAAAAAGAATAATTTATTTTATGGTCGAATTTTGTTGCTAAAATAATTTATTACATAATAATTCTCGCTGTTGATAACGAAGATACATTCAATGTCATAGAAAGATGACACCAATTTCCAACGATATACGATATGCTATTTCGTTAGATGCGCGAATTACGTGAACATATTGATCCCGTCGTCGTGAGACGCGCACGTTGTTGATGTTGTCATTTATTTCGTTTGCTCCGGTAGATGTATCAGTTTACTTTTGAATAATTCGTGCTTCAGCACAATTCAATATTTCCCTTTATGAATAGGTTTCCGTAAAATAACACTTTCGGAAATATTCTTTAGAACCGTACCTTGTCGTTGCATGTAAGATCAACTGATGCCAACGATTCACTTGGGGATGTCTGGCCACGGAAACATCCTCCAAAATGTATGATTCAACGGCAAAGTACAGTTGGCGGATTTCAAGAGCGAAATAAATCACACGTTTTCCGGCGACGTCAAGCAAATTGATAGAAAAGAACTTGTTCGAATCCTCCGATGGACACAGCGAAAAAATGTCTTTTTCTTTCGCTTTTCAAGAGATGAGGCACAGGAAAAAATTATTCTCCATTAAATGCAAAATCGCTTCGCGTGTCTTTTGAAATTGACGATAGACATATTGGAGAAACTGTTTTCGATTAATCTGTTACTGATATTATTTTTTACATTCCGCCGAGATAAAGAAAGAACAAATAATGCAAAATATCTCCTCTGTAAGAGAAAATACAGTTTTCGATACGAGTTAGTTTCATGCCGTACTCGTCATGACAGAATTAAATCAAGAAAGACATACGCATTAACTAGTCGTCACGTGAAATGTAATCAGACAGTGGCGAACTGAGTGAAATGTCGGCATTCTGATCACTATAAGAGATTCTGGTCAAAATGCAGTAATTTTCCATTTCAAATACCTGCAACATGATCGCGCATATTTGTTATTATATCGCTGCTTCCCTCTTACACATTCAGCGGCCGTATATAAACCCGGACTTTATATATTTAGGTTATTACATATTATCAAATGTTAAATATCGAAAGTAAACTAAAGAAATTTTGCTTTGTAAGTATTAAATGTTCTCTTTTATCAATGCCACCAAAGTTTTCTTCGGTAGATTCATTAAAATTTGAAATAATTTCAGAAATATCAACTAGTTTAATGAAAAACAAAAATAAAATCTATAGGAAAAGCTTTCCCACACCGGGAATCGAACCCGGGCCGCCTGGGTGAGAGCCAGGAATCCTAACCACTAGACCATGTGGGAAGTTGTTGCCACTACTCTCAGTTTTGCTGTTAGATTATTGCACGATTCTCAAAATCACTTTTATTTTACAGCTCTCAAAAGCGAAACCAATTATGATCTATTTATTTATATTCGATATTATTTTAGTTGTATCTGGAAAATCAAATTTTATTTCATTTCCCCTAAGCACTTGATCAAAACCCGCTTCACATGTTTTAATTTCACTGTCGGATGTAACGCCATTTGCAAATTTCTGATTCATCACAACAATACCGAATGCAAATTTACACCGAAATTTTAGTTTATAGACAATACATAAGAAAATAATGAAACATTTTCTCAAAATAAATGATAGAAATTTCTTAAAACCTAAGTTATACGACGTGTACGCTGACGGCTGCGTGGCCTAATGGTCAAGGCGTCTGACTTCGAATCAGAAGAGTTCGAGTCTCGTCGTGGTCGAATCTTGTTGCTAAAATAATTTATTACATAAGCGCCAATCTCACTGTTGATAACGAAGATACACTCAATGTCATAGAAAGACACACAAATTTCCAACGATATACGAAATGCTATCTAGTTAGATGCGCGAATTACGAGATCATGTTGAACCTGTCGTCGTGAGACGCACTCCTTGTTGATGTTGTCATTTATTTCGTTTGCTCCGGTAGATGTATCAGTTTTGTCTAGTTCATGCTTCAGCACAATTCAATATTTCCCTTTATGAATAGGTTTCCGTAAAATAACACTTTCGGAAATATTCTTTACAACCGTACCTTGTCGTTGCATGTAAGATCAACTGATGCCAACGATTCACTTGGGGATGTCTGGCCACGGAAACATCCTCCAAAATGTATGATTCAACGGCAAAGTACAGTTGGCGGATTTCAAGAGCGAAATAAATCACACGTTTTCCGGCGACGTCAAGCAAATTGATAGAAAAGAACTTGTTCGAATCCTCCGATGGACACAGCAAAAAAATGTCTTTTTCTTTCGCTTTTCAAGAGATGAGGCACAGGAAAAAATTATTCTCCATTAAATGCAAAATTGCGTCGCGTGTCTTTTGAAATTGACGATAGACATATTGGAGAAACTGTTTTCGATTAATCTGTTACTGATATTTTTTTTTACATTCCGCCGAGATAAAGAAAGAACAAATAATGCAAAATATCTCCTCTGTAAGAGAAAATACAGTTTTCGATACGAGTTAGTTTCATGCCCTACTCGTCATGACAGAATTATATCAAGAAAGACATACGCATTAACTAGTCGTCACGTGAAATGTAATCAGACAGTGGCGAACTGAGTGAAATGTCGGCATTCTGATCACTATAAGAGATTCTGGTCAAAATGCAGTAATTTTCCATTTCAAATACCTGCAACATGATCGCGCATATTTGTTATTATATCGCTCCTTCCCTCTTACACATTCAGCGGTCATATACATACCCGAGACTTTATATATTTAGTTTATTACATATTATCAAATCTTAAATATCGAAAGTAAACTAAAGAAATTTCGTTTTTTAACTTTTAAATGTTCTCTTTTATCAATGTCACCAAAGTTTTCTTCGGTAGATTCATTAAAATTTGAAATAATTTCAGAAATATCAACTAGTTTGATGAAAAACAAAAATAAAAACCTATAGGAAAAGCTTTCCCACACCCCGTAATCGAACCCGGGCCGCCTGGATGAAAGCCAGGAACCCTAACCACTCGACCATGTGATACCCCAACGGTCCGTCCTAACAATTCCTCCGGCGGCCATTCCCCACGCTGTTATTTTTTTTTTTTTATCTTAATAAGGCTTCCGCCGGAAAAGGCTTAATGTGTGGTCAAGATACAGTAAAGGACAGCCTTTGACCGGGTCATAGAAAACCTACCTAGTGAACTTTTCTGAACTTTATCTCTTTATCACTGAGTCAAACATTTACCGGAGGACAATTTTCCTCATATAAGTAAAAGCGTTTATTTATTTATTAATTTTTTCCTCTTTTTTTTCACATTTGTTAAATATGTTTTTTAAACTATTTTCTATTCTAATCTATTTTCTATTTTAATCTATTGTAAAAAAATACATATATGTCTAGTTATCGTGTCACATTACCTCCCCCAACGGATCTTGTCATTTATGTCAATAAATTACTATAAATAAAAAAAAACATGACACGATGCTTCTTCATGTCGGTACGCCATCACCACCAAAAATTATTTTGATCCCCCAGGGATATTTTCCTCCTCTCCACAAACATCAATCATGAAATTTCTTATTAATCCATACCATTTCTTTGTATTTCCTCAACACATTTTTCTTCTCATTTCAACAACCAATTCCTCAATTTTTGTCTTCCTAGCCGGTGGCATCAATGAATCCACGCAGTTGGTTTATCGCTACGTATGAGGGTCAATTCTTCATTAACGAACACCTTTTTCAACTTTGTGTTTTGCTTTCCGCTTTCCTTCTTCCCTTCTATTCCTGAAGAGACTCCTCTCTTCGTTAATTCTTCTCCTGTTACCATTTTCCGGCCACAAGTCTCTGGGCCTTTCCTGCATCACGCGCCACCCAATGAAACCTTGACATGATGGAAGTTTGCTGAGGACGTCCACTCGCAATGGGGTCAATGGCGCCGGACAAAATGATTGAAGCATAGTTTACGCAATAAATTCGAGAGAGGGGTGTTTCCACCCTCTTTCCCAAAGAAGAAAAGAAATTTAAAAAAATTAATTCACACTAGGTGACAAAATAGTCATAACTCTGAGCAAGTCTATAGGAGCGATGTAACTGCTCCTCATTAGCAGTCTCTTTTTTTTTTAACTATTTAAAGTTCTCCAAACATATTCCATTTTCCCTTCTTTCTTTTTTTTTAAACAAAACAACAAAAAAAGTAAATAAATGTTCCTAAAATGTTTCTTTCTGTTTTTCTCAAAAATTTTTTTTCATCATCATCATCCTGTTTTTCTTCTTTCAAACAAAACAACAAAAAAACGTAATTAAATGTCTCTAAAATGTTTCTGTTTTTCTCAAAAAATATGTTTTTCACCATCATCCTTTTTTCTTTTTTCTTCCAAAACATATTTTTGTCCTTGTTGTACACACTCACTTAGTTTTTCTCTCTCTCATTTTTTTTAACCTACACACACTATTCTTTTACACCCCTTTTGTTTTCAAACAGTCCGTTTTTATTCTTCTCTTTTTTTTTCACACCGTTTGCGTTGATCTCTCTTTTTCTTTTCAAAATTCATACCTTTTTATCGCAAAATAGTCACACATTTTTTCCAATCCATTTATTTTTGCACACACAGTTGTTTCTTGCTGTCTCTCTCATTTTTTAAAAAAAAATTTTTTTCTTTTTTTTTTTCGTACACACCTTTTTCTCATTATCAATCTCTTTTTCAACCAAACATATTCCATTTTCTTTTCTTTTTTTTTGTTTTGAACAAAACATCTAAAAAATCAATAAATGTTTCTAAAACACTTCTTTTTGTTTTTCTCAAAAATATTTTTTTTCAATCATCATAATTTTTTTCTTTTTCAAAACATATTTTTGTCGTTGTTGTACACACTCACTGAGTTTTTCTCTCTCTCACTTTTTTTTTCACATATAGTACTTTTTTTTTCTTTTTTTTTTTTCAAGCACTCTCATTTTTCTTTATGTGCATGTTCCTGGAACACCCTGTCCATTAGAAGGAAGAGGAATATGGAATATCAGTTCTTTTTTTCTTTTCTTTTTTTTTTAAACCTCCAATCGTACGGTCGATAGTTGCAACCGTTCCTCTGCCTGGGTCCCTTTGTCAGGACTAGTTTTTTCAGGGTTCTCTGTCTTTTGGGTCTCCGTGGTTTCAACAGGCGATCCACCCTTTTTGCTATTCAGTCCTCTCGCCGGCATAATTTTCCTACATCTTTTTAACCACTGCCTTCCCCAAACTACTTGGATTATTATTATTATTATCCCCACCAAAACACATCCCCCAACTGATAACAAGGCTACGGATTTAGTGGTCCAACTCCCCTGGGGGATAACTTCCCCGTCTATTGTCTTTAGTTGATCAACTAAGTCTTGTAAATTAATTCGTTCTATTTTTCTAATAGTTGTGGGAGTTTCCTTGCAGTAACATTCAACGACGTTCTAACGAGAGGTTTCCACAAGTCTGTCCAACGAGCCGATGTGATGTTCGAGAGAGCGAGGAAAGAATCTCTAGATTCAAATTTCTCTTCCGCTTGGTAAAAAGGCGGAAGTGTGATAGACGTACCGAAAGCTGTGCACCCTATAGGTAAGCTTATGATAGATAGGGGCGGAGTGGCTGTGATGGTTAGTGTTGGCCTCCCTTTGCATACCTGGGACAAATCTAACTTTGTCTCCAACGCTATCGCCCACACCCCGTCTGACAAGCCTATTGCTTGTGGCATCAATTTGCTTTTTGATACCTCTATGTTGCAGGTTTGTTTAATCTCCTCCTTGTTCCCATTAAATAACCCAAGCAAACAAGTTTGATGCTCTCCAGTGTCATATATAGGACTCCTTGAGGAGCATGTTCCCAGCATGTCTATTCTGCATTTCTCCGCTTCCACTACAGTGAGCAGCATGAACTTGGTCCTAGCTAGGTTCAAGGCTATATATTCTGCTTCTATCTTATATTTAGCAATTACTCCTAGCTTCTGTTTTGTTCCAGGATAGGGGATGGGTAAATTAATTGCCTGGAAAACTTCAAATATACTCCCTCTGTTTAATAGCGGTATTGGTACTAAGGCTAACAACTTATCGTTTTCTATTAGCGTAACACAACCCAGGGAGCTATAGTAGCGCCATAATTCCATGTTGGGACCAGCGGGCAACCGAAACTGATGAGGAAGTGCAGTTTGAATCCCCAGCAAGATATCTCTGAGGTGACCGGGAGTTACAATACTAGGTGACAGATGTCCTAGGGAGAGCATGTCTAATTGAGCACCAACATGCTCGAGAGACAACTGCAAGGACTGCGAGGCCTATCGCAATCTGTTGATGGCCATGAGCAGTTGTAGAAATTGTGCCACAAAGCCCCCGAGTTCCTGCAGCTCGGCCGACATGGAATGGGTCACTTGGCCCAATTCATTCTGTATGTCTAGTACGTTCTTTATCAGCCGATTGATGGTCCGCCTATTTTTTGCCAAGTCTATCCTGGTAACATTTAAAATCGATAAACTATTCCTTGTCTGTTTCTCAAGGCTTCTTTGACCTTCCCCTATTGCTGCTAATTTCCTTCTGATAGTTTCCAAGTCGGCCCCGGTTACCGTTCCAAAAAGCACACTAAGTGCCTTACCTACAATTGGTAAGACTGACCTTTTTTTTCTAGATTCAAGTAACTTCAGTCCCCCCAGATAGTCTCTCATAGTGCCCCAGTGCAACTCCAATGCAAATATTTCCTGCCTAAGCGAATACATGAGGTTATGATAGTTCCCCTTATCAGAGTAATAATTTACAGCGATGTGTTCACCTATTGTTTTTGCTTTCTGTATCTCCAAACCCCACCCGTCCAATAATCCGTTATATGGCTTCAGGTCGATCATCAACGTGATGACCCATTTTGATCTGGTAACGACAACTTCCGCAGTCTTTTTGAAAAGGGTGTTCTCGCTATGTCGCAAGGCAACGGTTGACGCAACAAGGACGAGCAGCAACAGAATCCTAACGCTGTCCATCCTGAAACACAATGGGGAGCTCGGTTACGGTAGTGAAAATGAATATGAATAATAGCACCCACCCGCCAAAAAAATTTTAGGCTAGGCTAAAACCAATATATCTTAAACCCCATTCTACCTTCCCCTTCTGTCTATTAACCTCCTGAAGGTTTCTATCGATCCCAGAGAGAGAGAGAGAGAGAGAGAGAGAGAGAGAGAGAGAGAAAGAAAGGTTCTCCGTTCTTGGCTGAAGAAATAGTCTAGCTAGTGCTTTTTCCTAGTCCAATCTCGTCTCGTAACCTAGACTGTATCCTACTCAAGGGCATATCTTCCTCGTCGTCATCACCCCCATTCTCCTTCGTATGAGAGGATTGCTTATTGTTTGACCTTAGTTCTGCCAAAGGGATGTCGTCCTCCGAATCCCACTCTTCGTGGTCCTGTTGAGACGAATAAGGGTTCTCCCCGGAGTGGCAATAACCTTCAGTAAATTTTATGAAGGTTCTCTCCGACTCCGAGTCCTCGATATCGGATTCTCGATCTGAGGTGGGAGCCGCCAATGTTGATGGTCTGATTGGTCTTTCACCACTCTCCATCGTGGGTGTTTCCCAGCTTCGGAGTTCAGTCAACTTTAAATCATTGGCATGCGCCCTCTTGATTTTTCCACCAAGCTGGTCCCAAATTACGAATGTAACTGGCCCTGTTTGTTCAATTATTCTATAGTAAGGCTTCCATTTCAGATCTAATTTGCCTTGTCTAACATGCTTCTTGTAATACACTGGGTCTCCGACTCTTAATTTTACTTCTCGGCGGTTTTTGTTAACAGTGTGGTTCCTCCTCTTTTGAGCCCGTTTAATCCTCCGTTGAGCTTGGACGAAGATTTTGTGTTGTTGTTCGATTATAAGACGATGGTGATCTTCGCCCATGTACCTTCTACGAGGCTTCAACAGATTATCTACCGTCAGAATCACGTCGCGTCCAAATAGCATATAATATGGCGAGTATTCTGTTGTCTCGCACATAGAAAATCTCACTGCTGCTAATGCTTGACTTAAATACAGATCCCAGTTCTCATTCTCCCCCATGGCTAATTTAGCTAAAATATTACCTAAGGATCGGTGGAAGCGTTCTACCTTCGCGTTGCTCTGCGGGTGGTATGGAGATGTGGTTATGTGCTTTATATTCAAACTGTTGAGAGTCTCCCTCATTATCTCATTGACGTTTTCGGTTCCATTATCTGTCACTAATTCTAAGGGGGCCCCAAATCTTGGAAATATCTCCGTCAGAACTAAATTGGCTACCGTCTGAGCCTTTTTATCTTTTACGGCATATGCTTCTGGCCAGTTGGTAGGCCAGTCGACAAAGCTGACCATGTAATTGTTTCCGCGAGGGGTTTCGCCATATGGCCCTGAAATATCTAAGCTAACTTTCTGAAATGGATAGGCTGGAGTGTCCGTTTCCACAAGAGGCCCTATCGTATGGTTATCGGCTCTGACCTGACATGTGATGCAGCTATTCACATATGCAGTCACTTCTTTGTACAGAGCCGGCCAGTAATATTTCCTACTGATAAGTCCGTACGTTTTATCTATGCCCATGTGCCCTAGGGTGTCGTGATGCTGCGATAGTATCCTACTTCGGAGTGACCTAGCTACGTACAGCCGGGGCCTCACTTCCCCATCTTTGTCGGAGAGATAATATATTCTACCTTCTTGTATTAGGTATTTTCGTGCACATGCTTCCGTCACCCGCCCCGCCTCTATCGCTTCCTTTAGATTCTTAATTTCATCATCCATTTCGCACTCGCAAAATATTTCGGAGGGCCGGTCCTCTTCACTGTCACTTGAGTCTTCCAGTTCCCCTAAGCCGGTTTGTCTCCCAATTCGCTGAGAGTTAATCACGTTTATCTGGTACGCCCTGTCATCCACCTCCGGTATAATGTTTACAGATTCCTCTTCTAACGCCCGAGGGATTCGAGACAGCAGATCGGCACATGTATTGTCCCTCCCCGCCAAATATTCTATTCTACAATTATACCCGCTCAATGTAATGGCCCATTGTTGTATTTTTCTGTTGGTAAGTTCCGCTTCAAATAAATACTGTAGAGGTTTATGGTCAGTCTTGATTATAAATTTCGCTCCGCTCAGGTAATAGTCTAGTTTTTGTAATGCATAAACTATGGCATAGGCTTCTTTCTCAATCACCGGCCACCTCTGCTGAGTAGGGGAGAGCCGGTGAGATAAAAAGTAGATGGGTACCTCTTCTGGTATCCCTGGAACGGGCCATCCTTGTCTGGACAGAGCTGGGTCAGACATGCCCCAATGCACCGATCACTCGCATCAGTGTATAATATCATTGGCCTATTCAGATCTGGATAAGCCAATAGGGGGACAGCAGTCAGCTGTTTCTTTCAGGGCATCAAAGGATCTTTGGCAATCTTCCGTCCATTTGAACCTGGCATATTTTTTTGTCAATGCTATAAGTGGTGTGGCAATCCTAGAGAATCCCGGAATAAAGCTTCGGTAGTACCCTATTGCCCCTATAAAGCCCCTAACCTGCCTAATCGTTTTTGGTGCAGGCATTGCCCTGATCACCTCAACTTTATCCATATCTGGTTTAACCCCCTGTTCGTTGATTATGAATCCCAAGTACCTTGTTTCTTTACTCATGAATTGGCACTTAGATAGCTTGATCTTCAACCCATGTTTTCGCAATTGGGAAAAAACAATCTGCAAGTGCTGCAGGTGTTCACTTGCACTGGCTGAGAAAACTAATATGTCGTCCAAGTAAGCCATTGCAATTTGCTCTACCCCCCCGCAAAAAAAAACTCCTGACATAAGTTGCTGAAAAACTCCTGGGGCATTAGCGAGTCCGAATGGCATTACTCTAAACTGATACAGACCCGCATGGCACGCAAATGCTGTCTTTTCTCGGTCATTTCTGTCTAAAGCTACCTGCCAATATCCTGATCTTAGATCAAGTTTAGAAAAGTAGTTAGATTTTCCCAACAAAGCCAATATATCATCAATCATCGGCAAGGGGTAGGCCATGGGCTTCGTGATTTTATTTAAGGCCCTAAAATCGACACAAAACCTATGTCCTCCATCTTTCTTACTGACTACTACTATTGAAAAACTCCAAGGGGATTTAGAGCGTTCGATCACCCCTGATTCCAGCATATCATTGACTGCATCCTCCACCAGTTGACGTTAGTGTATTGGTGTCCGATACGGTTTTAATTTTATTGGTGGGTGATCCCCTGTGTCAATCTTCATCTGCACTGTTTGTGTCCGACCCAAGTCCTTATCGGAGTTAGCCACCACGTCCTTATTCTTAAGTATTAGTCGCCTTATGTTCCCCATGTGTTCAGGCGATGCCAGTATTTCCTCCTCATTTACTATCGAGTTTACCTGAACATGAGCTAAATTTCTCCTGCTCACCTGTTGCCTTATGATAGTCGTGGGTGTTGCTCTTCCTATCTCATCCCCTTTCTCTATTTTTATCGTTGTCTTAGTGGTATTTCCTAGCATTATTGGGATGTCATTAGTGTCACTATATTCGACCACAGATTCGTGTAGCGTAATTTCCCCTTCTTCGAAGTAACCTTTATCAGTTGGAGTTACCTGACATATTCCTTGCCTTAGGTTTACTGCTGGTAACAGCCTTCCGTTACATGCAATAGCCGTGAGCGGCGGCAAAACAATGTCCTTAGCAGTAAGAACGACCACTTCGTCATCCATCGGAGCTCTGAGAGGAATCTCCTTCCCACCTAACTTTAAGAGGGTTGGATTAAAGCTGATTTGGGCCTTATTGCTCTCCAACCAGTCTCGGCCTAATATCATTGCCCTACAGAGGGTTGGGGCTACATAGAATTTCTGCATAGTTGATACCCCTCCCACACTTATAGGCAGGCATATCGCACCGGTTATTCTTATTTCTCGTCTGTCTGCCTGAATTATCTTTACATCTGCAGCTTCGAGTCTCCTATTTTTTTGCTCTAATGCCTTAAAATCTTTTAACCTCAAAATTGATATGCATGCCCCCGTATCTAATAAGGCCTGTATGTATTTGCCGTTCAACAGCACATTACAAGTTGCTTCAGTACCTTGGCCGAGCAACGCATAACTTCGGGCCACCCTTACATCTCTCGGGGTGGCCCTTCTGCGTTTCCCGGTTGTCGTTAGGGTTCTCTTCTGGCACGTAAGGGCCCCTCCTTACGAGGACATTCCCTCACCAGGTGTCCCAGCCGCCCACATCCCCAGCATCCCGGTCTGCCAGGAACTGGGCGCGATTTTGTCCAGCTTCTTTGCGGAGTATATTTTCCCCAATGGTGATTCATCTCGCCATACCTCCACCGTCCCCCATTGTTCTGAGGAGGTCCCACATATCTTCCATCATCTTGCACCCTCGCCCCCGCCCCCATTTGTTCCCGAGAGGTTGCCAGCCTTTCGTGCAGCCTGAGGCTCTGCTGTGCTGCATTGAATGCCTCTGTCAGAGTGGTTGGGTATGCCCTGGCTGTGTCCTCTCTCACGAACGGGTTTTCGATTGCGTCCGTGAAAAACTCAGCCAGCTGCATCTGAATTACCTCGCCATCTCGTTGAACTGCGTCCTTATATGCTATCTTAGCCAGTCCTAAAATCCTGCTCGTTAGTTCTGGCAGAGTTTCTCCTTCTTTCTGTCTAACCTTAATTAAAGCCCTTGCAGCATTAGCTGCACTAGTACAATCACCATATTGATGAGTTAGCTGTTTCAAAAGTTCATCCCAACTACATTCTGGATGATCCTCTAAATACAGCCCTATATATTCTGATACTACTCCATCTGAGTAGTCGTAGGCCACATTAACTATCTCTGTCTGCGAAAGCTTGTGTATTCTATTCTTTTTTTTTAAGGCCTCAACCCAAACCTGGAATTCGGAAGATCTACCTTTAAATACTGGTATTCTCGACCCATTTGATCCGATAACATGAATTTTATCCATACTAAACTATTACAATTCTAACAAGTGGCAAAAGAAGGAGAAAAAAAAATTCAAAACCAATACCAAGAATATGCCAGCAAGAATTCTGAATAGACAAAATATGGGAGTAAAAGAATTCGGCTTACCTTAAGTGGATCGGCGCTTGTTGATTCCGGGTTCCCTCTTCTTTCTTTCTTTTTAGTGGGTGTGAAAAGTTTCAAGGATACACTTATATCTGCTGAGGTCCCTTGAGTACTTCTTTATTTGGTTATTAGTGGTTCTTCCTTCAATTTTTTTCCATTCGACCTCTTTCATTTTCTGTCTAGTCGCGTCGGTTGGTTGAAATTTCAAACTCAGCATCCAGTGGCACTTCCGTGGGTTCCAAATCCTGCAGTCACGGCACCAATTGTAATACCCCAACGGTCCGTCCTAACAATTTCTCCGGCGGCCGTTCTCCACGCTGTGATGTTGCCGGGAGTTTGTTGAAAATGTCGGCCGGACAGCTGGGAGTACAAGATTGACTATAAGGAACGAACTTCCACAAGTTGGATGAGTTGAAAGGATGCTTTATTCGTTTAGAGTTAGCCTAGTCGGTTGGGGCAGGCGAATGTGACACACAGCTCTAACTCTAATTAATGGAGATCAACAAATCCAAACTGAACGAAACAAGATGAACGAAGATCCTTCTTCACTTACACGCCCGGCGGAACTCCTCTTAACTTCTCTAACTTAACTGTCTTAACTTTTTGACTAGGAAAATATACGTGAATTTATTTAAAATTTACCGGAAACCCGGAAATCCGGAAATGATTTAGACCACCGGTGACAAACCCCGGCGATTGTAAGTCTGAAATTTCAGTTATCTTTTGTTTTTATCTTAATAAGGCTTCCGCCGGAAAAGGCTTAATGTGTGGTCAAGATACAGTAAAGGACAGCCTTTGACCGGGTCATAGAAAACCTACCTAGTGAACTTTTCTGAACTTTATCTCTTTATCACTGAGTCAAACATTTACCGGAGGACAATTTTCCTCATAAAAGAAAAAGCGTTTATTTATTTATTTTTTCCTCTTTTTATTTGCTTTTGTTAAATATGTTTTTAAACTATTTTCTATTCTAATCTATTTTCTATTTTAATCTATTGTAATAAAATACATATATGTCTAGTTATCGTGTCACAAATAGGTTTCCGTAAAATAACACTTTCGGAAATATTCTTTACAACCGTACCTTGTCGTTCCATGTAAGATCAACTGATGCCAACGATTCACTTGGGGATGTCTGGCCACGGAAACATCCTCCAAAATGTATGATTCAACGGCAAAGAACAGTTGGCGGATTTCTAAAGCGAAATAAATCACACGTTTTCCGGCGACGTCAAGCAAATTGATAGAAAATAACTGGTTCGAATCCTCCTACGGACACAGCGAAAAAATGTCTTTTTCTTTCGCTTTTCAAGAGATGAGGCACAGGAAAAATTATTCTCCAATAAATGCAACATCGCTTCGCGTGTCTTTTGAAATTAACGATAGACATATTGGAGAAACTGTTTTCCATTAATCTGTTATTGATATTATTTTTTACATCCCGCCGAGATAAAGAAAGGAAAAATAATGCAAAAATCTCCTCTCTAACAGAAAATACAGTTTTCCATACGAGTTAGTTTCATGCCGTCCTCGTCATGACATATTTAAATCAAGAATAACCTTTACGGTGATGATTATTTACTGATAGGCTGACAGCTGAGGATAGGTTGAAGTGCGCTATTCTCGGCCAATCTTTCTGGCAACAAACAATGATATAGACGTTCTAACGACAAGTATTTCCCACCTATTTGCTTAGCGTCCTTTCAAATGAGCTGATATTTTTCAAGATAAAAATGTGCTAACTGAGCTAGTTAACTGAAACAAACATTTCGGAAGATGTTTACCTGACCAAACAACATTAATCGAATACAAGACCTGAATTCGACATGCGTCAAATGGTAAGTGGCAATGACTTCTTCCCCAACTCTCCGAAATGTGTTAGTTTTCTGAAATAGGCATCTTAAGAGGAAATGATGAATCGTGCTGAAGTGCGATTATTTCAAAACATTATTTTTATATAATTGCCCGCCTCTCCAGAAAAAGAGAAAAAACATTGTGGCAAACAACAAGAACATATTTTTTTCATTAGAGAGAGGAAGTAGAGCTTGTTCTGATATGACTATTAGTTTGGATCAAATATGGAAGTTATATTTTGTTGCTGACTGGAACTAAGCGTAAATTTGCAAGGTTGGTTTACTTGGAAATGAAGAAAGTTAAGTGGCTGAAAAGCAAGTATCTGTAACTGCTGAGTTGAGCAAGGGAAGACGTGCAAAACGAGAGGCGATGTGCAAAAGTTGGGATAGAATATGAGAGGTATTTTGTTTTCGGTGACGTGTGCAATGTATAAGTTATTGAAAATATTTTAATTGCAAATTGTTTTCATAATATGCGAATATATCTAAGTAGATATATATTAAATTTTGGATTGTGAAAGAAAAGATTGTAAAATGTGTGCACATGTGGTGTGCTTGTTATTAGTGTGTTATATAAGAAATGTGTAAAGATTGTGGCAGAAGAATTTGCCAAATCAATAGATGTGAATAGAGTGTTAAGTATTGTATCGGCGAGAATGAGGTGAAATTGGCTTATGTGAAAGGAAGCAATACATTATGGAATGAAATTGAATGTATAAATTTCAATTTGACAATATAAAAGTTGAAAAAATATTGAAGATATTCGATTGAGTAAAATGTGTGTTATTTTAAGCAAGTAAATATCTTAACTATAGTACGGTTAGCGTGACTCTCTATGTGGTGTAGTTGTTTAGATGACATGCTTGATAGCTGGCGTACCTGGTTCGGAAGAACGTCTAAGCTGTTTTGTCTGTAGGTTTTTTTTTTTCTCAATCTCTTTCCTAATTGTCTTTAATGACATTTATATTTCTGAAATTATTTCAAATACTAAGTCTAGCGAAGATTTTAAGAATAAATTGTTGAGAGAATTGAACAATAAATACTCTAAATTATTTACCTGAATTTACATTTGGCTATGTACAGTTTGTCTTTAGACAAATTTTCAAAATATATATTCACTACATTTTAAAAGTCTTTTAACAAGTTGTTCGCTCTAGTACGGAGAAATTAGCAACGATTTTAAAACAAAAATGCAAGATCGGTGCGTGTTTATTATGAACGACTTGTCTTGTTAACAAAATGACTGTATTTCAATCAAATTCTCCATATCCATTCTAATAAGACGTTTTGATAATACAATTTTTTGATTTCTTTCAGGACGTCATGACGAGAAAGGTCTCACTGCAAAATGCAGACTACTTTTTCTTAAAATTACCTGCATAATTTTGGTTAGAATTTATTAATACAGAGTGTAAATCTACGACAATGTCAGCATGAACGGTAATTTTAATTTATTTTTTCCAATCACTTGATATCAAATGTTGAATAAATGGTGAATCAAATTTGCATTTAATGTGTATCTTTGCCCTTTCCGATTAAATTATTGTGAGAATACATAAAAATTGAATAATATGATGAATTGTCAGGAGTGGGATACGAACCCACGCCGGAAAGAAGCGACTGCGACCTGAACGCAGCGGCTTAGACCGCTCGGCCATCCTGACATCCGACTTTCGACGCCACACAGATCATAGCAGGATATTACTGAGGTTGCTTGATTCATACTTTTACGGTGATGATTGTTTACTGACAGGCTGACAGCTGGGGATAGGTTGAAGTGCGCTCTTCTCGGCCAATCTTTCTGGCAACAAACAATGAT
The DNA here is from genome assembly GCA_037127315.1 of Ascarosepion bandense. Classification (NCBI taxonomy): domain Eukaryota; kingdom Metazoa; phylum Mollusca; class Cephalopoda; order Sepiida; family Sepiidae; genus Ascarosepion; species Ascarosepion bandense. The sequence goes on from JBBBDQ010030518.1 coordinate 38,014, forward strand.
ATAGACGTTCTAACGACAAGTATTTCCTACCTATTTGCTTAGCGTCCTTTCAAATGAGCTGAAATTTATCGAGATAAAAATGTGCTAACTGAGCTAGTTAACTGAAACAAACATTTCGGAAGATTTTTACCTGAACAAAACAACATTAATCGAATACAAGACCTGAATTCGACATGCGTCAAATGGTAAGTGGCAATGACTTCTTCCCCAACTCTCCGAAATGTGTTAGTTTTCTGAAATAGGCATCTTAAGAGGAAATGATGAATCGTGCTGAAGTGCGATTATGTCAAAACATTATTTTTCTATAATTGCCCGCCTCCCCAGAAAAAGAGAAAAGACATTGCGGCATACAACAAGAACATATTTTTTTCGTTAGAGAGAGGATGAAGTGATTGTTCTGATATTACTATTAGTTTGGATCAAATATGGAAATTAAATGTTGTTGTTGACTGGAAGTAAGCGTAAATTTGCAATGTTGGTTTACTTGGAAATGAAGAAAGTTAAGTGGCTGAAAGGCAAGCATCTGTAACTGCTGAGTTGAGCAAGGGAAGACGTGCAAAACGAGTGGCGATATGCAAATGTTGGGATAGAATATGAGAAGTATTTTGCTTTCGGTGACGTGTGCAAAGTATAAGTTATTGAAAATGTTTTAATTGCAAATTGTTTTCATAATATGCGAATATATCTAAGTAGATATATATTGAATTTTGTATTGTGAGAGAAAAGATTTTAAAATGTGTGCACATGTGGTGTGCTTGTTATTAGTGTGTTATATAAGAAATGTGTAAAGATTGTGGCAGAAGAATTTGCCAAATCAATAGATGTGAATAGAGTGTTGAGTATTGTATCGGAGAGAATGAGATGAAATTGGCTTATGTGAAAGGAAGCAATACATTATGGAATCAAATTGAATGTATAAATTTCAATTTGGAAATAGAAAATTTGGAAAATATAGAAGATAATAGATGTGTAAAACGTGCGTTATTTTAAGCAAGTAAATATCTTAACTAGAATACGCCGAGTCTGTCTGTGTAAGTGGTGCAGTCGTTTACATGCCAAGCTTCATAGCTGGCGAACCCGGTTCGATAGAAAGTCTCAGCTGTTTTACCTGTAGGTTATTTTTTTTTCTCAATCTCTTTTCTAACTGTCCTTAATGACATTTATGTTTCTGAAATTATTTCTGAAAATATTTCAAATAGTAAGTCTAGCGAAGACATTAAAAATAAATTTTTGAGAGAACTGAACAATAAATACTCTAAATTATTTACCTGAATTTACATTTGAATATATACAGTGGGTCTTTACACAAATTTTCAAAATATATATATGCATTAAATTTCATAAGTCTCTTAACAAGTTGTTCGCTCTAGTACGGAGAAATGAGCATCGATTTTAAAAACAAAAATGCTAGGTCTGTGCGTCCTTAGTATGAACGATTTTTCTTGTTAACAAAATGCCTGTATTTCAATCAAATCCTTCATATTCGTTTTAATTATACAATTTTTGGATTTCTTTTCTTTTGTCATGTCGAGAATGGGATCAATATAAAAGGCTGACTATTTTCTTTAAGATTAGGTGGATAAATTTGGTTGGATGTTTATTGACCCAGAGTGTAAATTCATGACAATATCAGAATGATCGGTAATATTTATTTATTCTCCCAATCACTTGATATCAAATATTGAATGAATGGTGAAGCAAATTTGCATTTGATGTGAATCTTGCCTTTTCCTGTTAAATTATTCAGCGAGTTTATGAAAACGTAATTCTCGATTGAATTGTCAGAATTGGGATTCGAACCCACGCTGGGGAAACCCGACTTCGACCTGAACAAAGTGGCCTTAGATTGCTCGGCCATCCTGACATGCGACTGTAGAAGATAGACACATCATAGTTGTCTGTCACTGCTGTTGCTTCATTCTTACTTTTATGCTGATGAATGGAGTGTTGAGTATTGCATCGGTGTAATTGCCATTGCCACATGAAACATTCGTGAGAGAACTGACAAGTGCGAGTATATATTGTAAAAGGTTTTATTTCCTTTTACTTGTGCAGCTGTGAAAACTGCAATTAAGACAAACAAATAACGTGAGTACCTGGAGGAAGAATCTACACAAGGATGGATAATTACAAAATTCGAAAAAATAAGAAAATAAACAATGAAATTGACATAAAATTATTGTAACAAAACAGGGAACTTATAACAATGGTTTAAATCAACAGGAATCCTTTGCGTCGCCAAAGCAGTACATTTTTACAAATTAAGAAAGCGTCAAAAAGGTAATATATATTGAGAAGTATTAAAATTTCATTACCTATAAAATTTGTCTAGGGTTTGCTGAAAGTTGAATGGAAAAAATGTTAATTACCTCGTTGGCACCTCGCGTGGTCTATGGCAATTCCGTTACTCCCTAACAGGACCGAAAACGAATGTGCTGGCTCCGGAAATAACAAGTTTACGTCTGACCTCTTAGAAGGTCTCAATCCAAAAAAGACTGTTAAGGGGTTTTCTATTTCTTACGCAGAGACAAAAAAATCCTATATTCTAGAAAAATGTTGCCGTTATATTTTTACTTACTTATTCTAACTTTACTGTTTTGTCTCATACTTTTCATTTAGACTTCATTATTGTTTTACGTTATCCTAAAATATAAGGAACTATATTTTCTGGCCACATTGTCCCAATGGGTGACGAGGCCACCGGTCAAGAATACAGGGCTGGCTTCGACAAGAAAACGAACCTGCTGATTTTACATTAAGGTTTGGTAGCAAATGGTGCCTGGCGGCAGCTACAATCGGCGAAAATGAGATGTAATTGGCTTATGTGAAAGCAAGCAATATATGATGGAATGAAATTGAATTAATAAATTTCAATTTGGCAATAGAAACTTTAAAAAAATATAGATGATATTAGATTGAATAAAAGCGTGCCCCATTTTAAGCAAGTAAATATCTCAACTAGAGTACTGCTGGGGTGACTATGTAAGTAATGCCGTGGTTTCGATGACAGGCTCGACAACGAGCGTTCCTGGTTCGATAACGGGTCTATGCGGCTTTACCTATAGGTTTGTTTTTTTTTCATTTTTGCATCAATTTCTTTTCTAATTGTCCTTAATTGCATTTCTATTTCGGAAATTATTTCAAATACTAAATCTAGCGAAGATTTTGAAAAAAACATTTTGAGACAATTGAACAATAAATATTCTAAGTTATTTTCCTGAATTTACATTTGATAATGTCTTTCCACAAATTTTTAAAGTATATATTCATTAAATTTTATACGCCTTTTAACAAGTTGTTCGCTCTAGTACGGAGAAATTAGCAACGATTTTAAAAACAAATATGCAAGATAGGTACGTAGTTAATATGAACGAGTTGTCTTGTTCACAAATATTTCACTTAAATCCTCCATGTCCGTCTTAATAACACGTTTTGATTATTCAATTTTTGGATTTCTTTTCTTATGTTATGACGAGAATGGGATCAAAGTAAAAGGCTGACTATTTTTTCTTAAGAGTAGGTGGATAAATTTGGTTGGATTTTTTATGACCCAGACTGCAAATCTATGGCAATATCAGAATGAACGGTAATATTTATTTATTCTTCCAATCAATTGATATCAAATATTGAATGAATGTTAAAGCAAATTTGCATTTAATGTGAATCATGCCTTTTCCTGTTAAATTATTCAGCGAATATATAAAAACTTAATTCTCTATTCTAAATTCTCTATTGAATGGTCAGAAGTGGGAAATTATTTCAAATACTAAGTCTAGTGAGTTTTTTGAAAAGAAATTTGGAGACAATTGAATAAAAAATAATCTAAGATATTTTCCTGAATTTACATTTGATCATAAATTTCCAAAATATGTATTCTTTGATTTATTGATAACATTCAATAATATTTTCATCTAAGTTTTCCTTTTAAATTCGGAACGCTTCTGTCAGTCTAATAGTTTTCACATTTTTTACCAACTCTCGATATCGAAACCGATAATGAACCATTGATTTTATAGTCGATAATATTTTTGATGCATTTGGGAAATAACATTTTAACTCATCTCCACCAAATTTACCCAAGGCCCGCTTTACATGTCTTAATTTCGCAGCCAAATGTGATTCCATTTGGTCTTATCTTATGCATGATAGAAATACAGAAATCAAATTTATAAAGAAAAACTAATAATATTTTGACTGACAATGTGACACTCCCGCTGTTATTTTTTTTTTTTTTTTTTGATGTAATGAAATTGAGAGAGAGGAATTAATATTAGTGGTATTATTAGTTATGCTTTATTGTAATTCTCAATGTGAACTTATGTATAAACTATTTCAATATTCTCATGTACTTGTAAAATCCGGGGAATTGAAAAATTAGCTAACAGTTGAGAAAGAAACAGAGAAATATGATTATTTTTCTTTCGTGTTCGTAGTGGATTGTTTTGGGCAAGCTAAAATATTGTAAGTAGCCATAACTAAATATCAGGATTTACTTGATGAGGTCAAGTAAGGTTAGATCCCCCAACAAATTTTTTCTGGAAACAGAAGCTATGGGATCGGAAGACCGATGATGTAATCGAAAGAAAGAAGACACAAAGACATTACGTCATGTGAGCTGTTGATATTACATCCGTCGGGCCATGGCTCCTCACAAATCGTGTGGGTGGAAAACAATCTCATTAGTCAAAGGCTTCCAGTTGGATAGATTCCCCGAGTGGATTAAAGAGTGTTATAAAAATAAAGACTCTGCGAGAAAAATCAGGTAATTCGGGAGGGAGCTTCCAGGCGACAAGGATAAACGAGCCACCACACTGCCGCCACGTCGCCGCCATTAGCCACCTTTGATTCGGGAAATTTCGTTAAGCTCATATAATGACCCAAAGAACTTCAAAATTACATAGAGAATTGACAGCTCTGGTTATAGAAAATATGTGAAAAGACTTTAAATTAGATTGAAAATCAATGATATTTTGAAATGAATCCTCTCTCCGTTGTAAACTGCGGATAACAATTGTATTTTCCGCTTTTGTAATTAATAATTTTTTCTTATTTTATTATAAAGACTTTATTCGCAACTCTCCGGGCGTCTTCAATCTTATTCATTTGATTAATTTTTTTTTTTTTTTTAGTGCCGTGTTTATTTTTAACCACAAGTGTACACAAATGTCCTGTCTGGATCTGGTACGCCTACTGGAATTGCACAACGCGACTTTCTGAGATCAAATCACAACGTGGCCAGTGGTCCGTTGTTGTAATAGACATCTTCAGAACCAGCTTCAGTGACGAGATCATCACGACCACCAACAGCGTCCCGAAAGCGTCGATATAACTGGTACCGTTTTGACATCATCGCAGTGGGATCCGTTCCCGAACCAGCGAGCGACCAAACCAACCATCCAGACGGGTGGCAGTGTCAAAACTGCTTCCGTGAGCAGGATCGACGATGAAAAATCACCGAACGAGTCGAGGACCCTGACAGATTTCATCAGAAATCAACCCGTATCAGGTAGGACACTTTTTGGTTTCTTCCTAAAATTCTTGTTGCTGGCATTTCACCGTAAACCGATTTCCTTCACAATTATTATTAATCACTAATTGTATTGTTTAAATGTCTGACCACGCGGAGGTAAATGATAGACCGTTGAAGGACTTGTTCGGGTGTCCAAGCGTGCCGAGCTATCGGGGAGATGCGAAAGAGTTTAGAAATTGGTTAGCGGGCGTAGAGAAAAGTCAGCGAATATATGAGCTGACGGAAAAAGAAATTGTGTGCGTGGCGTTTTACGCCCCGGCAGGAGAACCGTCGGAATTTATCGGCCAACTCCTGGAAAAGGACCCTCATCTGACCTGGGAGAGACTTAAGGAGCTGCTGGTTGTGGAATACGCCAATGAAGAAACAGCCATGGAAGCCATGCGAGGTCTCTTGGAGCTAGTCCAAGGAAGAGATGAGAAAGTAGAAGTATTAGGTAAAAGGACGGAAAAATTAGTTTCTCTGGCCTACCCGGTGGGTAGTGAAATTTACGCCGAAATTTCATTTTATAGACAATACATAAGAAAATAATGAAACATTTTCTCAAAATAAATGATAGAAATGTTTTAAAACCTAAGTTAGGCGTCGAATGAGCCGATGGCCCCGTGGCGTAATGGACAAGGCGTCTGATTCAATTCAGAAGATTGCGAGTTCGATTCTCGTCGTGGTCGAATCTTGTTACTAATATAATTTATGACATAAGCGCCAATTTCATTGTTGATAACGAAGATACATTCAATGTCATAGAAAGATAACACCAATTTCCAACGATATACGAAATGCTCTCTCGTGAGATGCGCGAATTACGTGAACATGTTGAACCTGTCGTCGTGAGACCAGCTCCTTGTTGATGTTGTCATTTATTTCGTTTGCTACGGTAGATGTATCAGTTTTGAATAATTCGTGCTTCAGCACAATTCAATATTTCCCTTTATGAATAGGTTTCCGTAAAATAACACTTTCGGAAATATTCTTTACAACCGTACCTTGTCGTTCCATGTAAGATCAACTGATGCCAACGATTCACTTGGAGATGTCTGGCCACGGAATCATCCTCCAAAATGTATGATTTTTTTTTAATCATTTCACCCCGAGCAAGGCAGAAATGCTACTGGTGTGCAAGGGGCTACATAGCTGTAAAAAGATTAATTAGAAAAGAGTGAGGACTACAAACTAGTTAGAAAGGAGCATCAGAAAGCTGAGAAAGCAGGTGCGATGACAGATACATAGGTGGAGAGAAAGGGAAGGTTATACGGGGGTGGGGAGAGAGCTAGAGTCCAGTGGTTAGTAGATGAGTATTGACTTTGCATTTAAATTTCTGGAGGTTGTAGCCGTCAGGAAAGCAAGAATATGGGAGCGAGTTCCACAGGCGGGAAGTGCGAGCGAAGCTGCAGGAATAGAATTGTCGTCTGCATTTGGCTAACCTGACTGTGAATGGGTGGGACCCAGCTGCCAGTCTGGTTGCACGAGTAAACAACTGTTGAGAAGGCACCAGTGACTTAAATTCGTGCGAGCAGAAGACATGATATTATTTATAGAACAGACAAAGGGAGGCCACATTTCGACGGTGAGGAAGTGGCTGCAGTCGAGCCGCCAGATCAGTACCTATCACATTACAGACTCTCCTTTGGAGCCTGTCAAGAACACTGAAGAGAACGGCAGGGGCGCCTGACCATAAATGGCAGCAGTACTCCATGCACGGACGGATGGTTGACTTGTATATATGCAGGATGGATTCAGACGGAAAAAACATCCTGGATCGACATAGTGACCCAACCTTCTTAGCAGTAGATTTTGCTATGGATTCAATATAGTGGTTCTATTTGAGGTCTGAGGAGAGGGTAAGTTCGAGGAGGCGTAGTGTATTGCTCTCCGGGAGAATCGCTTGGTCCAGGCTTATTGGAGGCAGGAGAGGTTGCCTGTAATGGTTGACAGACAACTGCTTGGTCTTAGACGAATTGATGTTGACAAGCCACTTCATGCTCCAGTTCGCCACAGAGTGTAGATCCAGTTCAATGTCAACAGCGAGATTATGTCTGTCCGCCACGACAGGTTTCTTACTGGGGCGGGAGTATATTGTAGTGTCATCTGCGTAGATGACTACTTGGGACTTGATCTCATCTGGGAGGTCGTTGATGAAAATAAGGAAGAGCGTCGGGCTCAGGATAGATCCCTGTGGGACACCAGCATTCGTGCTGTTGGATGAAGAGGCACGCCCATTCAAAACGACCTTCATTTTGCGGTTATTAAAAAAGATTGGATTAGGTCAAGCAGGCGACCGGTAATACCGTAACCTCGTACTTTGCATAGGAGGCCAGAGTGCCAAACCATGTCGAAAGCCTTGGAGATGTCCAGAGTAACCGCGCGAGCCTCGTCAGACTCATCAAGGGCCTGTAGCATGTACTCCGTTACAGTTGTTAGCAGGTCGGCCGTGGACCTGGCAAAGCGGAAGCCATATTGCCTGTCAGAGAAGAGTTTGTGGGCAGTGAGATGATGAACTATTTCATTGATTCTGGCCTCGAATACTTTCCCGAATATCGGTAGACGACTGATAGTGCGATAGTTGGATGGGTCCGAGGGTTCACCACAATTCTTAAATACAGGAAAGACTGAAGAGAACTTCCAGCATGCAGGAAAGCAGGAAGCAGAAAGGCAGTAGTTAAACAGTTTAGAGAGGACAGGGGAAAGTTCAGGAGCACACCTCTTAAGAACTATCACCGGGATTCCATCGTCTCCACTCGCCTTATTGGGGTCGAATTTTGAAATTACTACTGTCGGGGTAATATATACGTCGTGCAGTTTGGCCTCAGTTCTAATAGGGAATTCGGGTGGGTGTACTCCAGACGAGTCAAATGTGGAGTTGGATGAGAATCTGCGGGCAAAGCACTCAGCTTTGTCCGCAGATGACGTGAGAACCTCAAATTCATGGATTAAAGGAGGTATTGAGGATTTCCTATTGTTGAGCACTCGTTTGCAATAGTCCTTGGAGCCGAACTTTCGGTCATCTATGCGCTGTCGCATTCTCTCAGCAAACAACCGTTTGGCGTCATTTAGGGTTCTCTTGCACTCATTGCGAGCAGATAGAAACAGGCGCCTATTGTGATCAGATGACTGTCTCCGGAATAGACGGAAGTAATGGTTCCTGTGGGCAATGGCGGCTGAGCAGGACGGAGAGAACCACGGAGAAGTATGAGGTTTTAAGCAATACCTCCTGGTGGGTATGATGGCATCAATGACGAGACCTCAGAGGCACAGTCATCAACTGATAGGTCGAACACTTTTCACCAAGGGACGTCACAGAGGAAATCGGGGAAGGCATCCCAGTCAGCTTTTTGGTAGGGGTAGGAGGTCCTATAGGTAGGGGGCTCCTGGGGGGAGTGAGATTGGAAAGAAATACCGAGAGAGACTACAGCGTGGTCGGAGTTGCCGAGAGGGCAAAGCTGCGAGACTTGACAGGCGTCAGGAGCAAAGGTGAAACATATATCTAGTAGTGAGGAATGACCCGAGGGAGTGCTTGGGAAGCGAGTGTGGAAGTCTACCACTTTCGTAAGGGATTGGGAAATAGCGAAGTTCATGGCGTGAATGCCCGCTGGATCAGTAACGACGTTATCAAGCCACTCAGAGTGATGGGCATTGAGGTCTCCAAATACAAATATGTAGGCGAATGGGTGATAGGAAATACCCTTATCTATGTCGTCAGCAATGCTATCTAGTAGGGAGCAGTCAGGAGAGGAGGGAGAACGGTAAAGAAAGAATAGGTAATTAACCGAACTGAGGAGAGACAGGCGGAGACATATGTATTGGTGGTCAGTAGATTCGAGTGAAGTCACCCAAGCTATGGGGAGGTGTTCGCTGACGTAGACACCCAGCCCATGCATGTGGAAAGTGGAATCCTTCCTTAAGAGGGGAAGATAACCAGGGATGGGGAAGTCAGAGGAGGGAACAGCTGAGTTGAGTTTAGTTCCGCAAAGCACAAGGATATCCGGGGACTTTTCATGCAGGAACGCTTCTACACTAGGAAAGTTAGTACGAATGCCCCGGATATTAGTGAAAGAAAGGTTCATAGGTTTAGGTGGTTTGATTTTAACTGGTTTAGAGTCATTTCTGATTTGTTTCGTCATGTTTTTCTTTATAGAAATGGACCTAGAATAGAGGATACAGGCGGTCATTATCCACGATCTGTGCGGGAAGGACACTGGCTAGGGCTGCAACAACGTGTGGCCTGAGGGTTGCCACCGAAAGCGCTTGCAGGGACACCTATCCATGCGCGACATGGCACTACAAGAACCCCGATATTATACAACTGTTGATCAGAGCAGACGCTCTTGACGCTACGCAAGAGTTAGGGCTCCTAACTAACAGTCGGAAACAGAAACCACGAAACTGCCAACCCGGTACCCTCACAGTGATGAGCCGTTGCCACCAAACGGCCAGACCGCAAGAAAATCTGGGAAGCCCCAATACCTAGGTCTGAAGAGAGAAGAGAAAGCCGGAAACCACATCCTAAACAGGAAACAAGGGGCAAGCCTATACTCCGGTTCAATAGACGTGGGAGGAGTATGGACCGGGCGATAGCGTGATCTATCTACACCTATTTTTTAAAAAAAAACTCCACGGTTGGTGAATTAACTAAGTTTTAACTTCGTTAAAGTCCAAATGGAGCATAAACGCCGAAAAGATTAGTAAAAATTTAAAATGCATAAATAAGAAACGATTTCACATACCACACAGGATTAACCCAGGAAATCTGAATGAAGGAATTTATAACTTCAACTCTTGTTTTACCCGAAAATTAAAATCAAGCTAGGCTGCCTGTCCGTGTACAAAGCAAACGAACGAATTTGAATTTGAAAAACAGACCATCTACGAAACTGAGAGATTTCACAGGGTTTGGGAGGGGGAGGTCAACTGAGCATAACGGCCACTATCTCGTTGGGAATGGCTTCGCATTGCAGAGTAAATAAGTAAATAAGTAAATAAGTAAATAAAAAAATAAATAATTACAGAGAACTTCAAAAGAGTAAAGTTAGTTTTTTCCCAAATGGAGCATGAACGCCGAAAAGATGAGTAAAAAATTAAAATACATAAGTAAGAAACGATTTCACATACCACGCAGGATTAACACAGGAAATTTGAATTAGGAAATTTATATCTTCAACTCTTGTCTTTCCCCGAAAATTAAAATCTGGCTAGGCTGCCTGTCCGTGTACAAAGCAAACGAAACGGCAAAGTACAGTTGGTGAATTTCTAAAGCGAAATAAATCACACGTTTTCCGGCGACGTCGAGCAGATTCATAGAAAATAACTGGTTCGAATCCTCCTACGGACACAACCAAAAAATGTCTTTTTATTTCGCTTTTCAAGAGATGAGGCACAAGAAAAAATTATTCTCCAATAAATGCAACATCGCTTCGCGTGTCTTTTGAAATTGACGATAGACATATTGGAGAAACTGTTTTCGATTAATCTGTTATTGATATTATTTTTTACATTCCGCGGAGATAAAGAAAGAAAAAATAATGCAAAAACTCTCCTCTGTAACAGAAAATACTGTTTTCCATACGAGTTAGTTTCATGCCGTCCTCGTCATGACATATTTAAATCAAGAATGACATACGCATTAACTAGTCGTCACGAGAAATTTAATCGGACAGTGGCGGACTGAGTGAAATGTCGGCATTCTGATCACTATAAGAGATTCTGGTCAAAATGCAGTAATTTTCCATTTCAAATACCTGCAACATGATCGCGCATATTTGTTATTATATCGCTCCTTTCGTCTTACTCATTTAGCGGTCATATACATACCCGAGACTTTATATATTTAGGTTATTACATATTATCAAATCTTAAATATCGAAAGTAAACTAAAGAAATTTCGTTTTTTAACTTTTAAATGTTCTCTTTTATCAATGTCACCAAAGTTTTCTTCGGTAGATTCATTAAAATTTGAAATAATTTCAGAAATATCAACTAGTTTGATGAAAAACAAAAATAAAAACCTATAGGGAAAGCTTTCCCACACCGGGAATCGAACCCGGGCCGCCGGAATGAAAGCCAGGAATCCTAACCACTAGACCATGTGGGAAGCTGTTATCACTGCGATCAGTTTTGCTGTTAGATTCTCGCACGCTTCTCAAAATCACATTTATTTTTCAGCTATCAATAGCGAAACCAATAATGATCTATTGATTTGTATTCGATATTATTTTAGTTGTATCTGGAAAATCAAATTTTATTTCATTTCCCCTAAGCACTTGATCAAAATCCGCTTCACATGTTTTAATTTCACTGTCGGATGTAACGCCATTTGCAAATTTCTGATTCATCACAACAATACCGAATGCAAATTTAAGCCGAAATTTTAGTTTATAGAGAATACATAAGCAAATAATGAAACATTTTCTCACAATAAATGATAGAAATTTTTTCAAACCTAAGTTACACGACGTGTACGCTGACGGCTGCGTGGTCTAATGGTCAAGGCGTCTGACTTCGAAACAGAAGAGTTCGAGTCTCGTCGTGGTCGAATAATTTCAGTAATATCAACTCGTATAATGAAAAACAAAATAAAATCTATGGGAAAAGCTTTCCCACACCGGGAATCGAACCCGAGTGGCCTGGGTGAAAGCCAGGAATCCTAACCACTAGACCATGTGGGAAGTTGTTGCCACTGGTCTCAGTTTTGCTCTTAGATTCCAGCACGCTTCTCAAAATCACATTTATTTAGTCTGGCCACGGAAACATCCTCCAAAATGTATGATTCAACGGCAAAGTACAGTTGGCGGATTTCAAGAGCGAAATAAATCACACGTTTTCCGGCGACGTCAAGCAAATTGATAGAAAATAACTGGTTCGAATCCTCCTACGGACATAGCGAAAAAATGTCTTTTTCTTTCGCTTTTCAAGAGATGAGGCACAGGAAAAAATTATTCTCCAATAAATGCAACATTGCTTCGCGTGTCTTTTGAAATTGACGATAGACATATTGGAGAAACTGTTTTCGATTAATCTGTTATTGATATTATTTTTTACATTCCGCCGAGATAAAGAAAGTAAAAATAATGCAAATACTCTCCTCTGTAACAGAAAATACAGTTTTCCATACGAGTTAGTTTCATGCCGTCCTCGTCATGACATATTTAAATCAAGAATAACATACGCATTAACTAGTCGTCACGAGAAATTTAATCGGACAGTGGCGTACTGAGTGAAATATCGGCATTCTGATCACTATAAGAGATTCTGGTCAAAATGCAGTAATTTTCCATTTCAAATACCTGCAAAATGATCGCGTTTAACACCCAATCGGTCCGTCCTAACAATTTCGCCGTCGGCCATTCTCCACGCTGTGTTGTTGCCGGGAGTTTCTTGAAAATGTCGGCCGGACAGCTGGTGGTACAAGATTGACTATAAGGAACGAACTTCCACAAGTTGGATGAGTTGAAAGGATGCTTTATTCGTTTTGAGTTAGCCTTGTCGGTTGGGGCAGGCGCATGTGACACACAGCTCTAACTCTAATTAATGGAGATCAACAAATCCGAACTGAACAAAACAAGACGAACGGAGATCCTTCCTTCAAGCTCGCACCCGGCTGACTCCTCTTCCTTCACTTAACTAGTCTTAACTGTCTCGCTTGTTAACTGACTCTACTTATTTAATATGAATCCAGAAATCCGGAAATTCGGAAATGATTTTGACCACCGGCGACAAACACCGGCGACAGTAAGTCTGAAATTTCAGTTATCTTTTTTTTTATCTTAATAAGGCTTCCGCAGGAAAAGGCTTAATGTGTGGTCAAGATACAGTAAAGGACAGCCTTTGACCGGGTCATCGAAAAGCTACCTGCTGAACTTTATCACTGAGTCAAATATTTACCGGAGGACAATTTTCCTCATAAAAGAAAAAGCGTTTATTTATTTATTAATTTTTTCCTTTTCTTTTTCACTTTTGTTAAATATGTTTTTAAACTATTTACTATTCTAATCTATTTTCTATTTTAATCTATTATAATAAAATACATATATGTCTAGTCATCGTGTCACATTACCTCCCCCAACGGATCTTGTCATTTATGTCAATAAATTACAATAAATAAAAAAACATGACACGATGCTTCTTCATGTCGGTACGCCATCACCACCACAAATTATTTTGATCCCCCAGGGATATTCTCCTCCTCTCCACAAACATCAATCATGAAATTTCTTATTAATCCATACCATTTCTTTGTATTTCCTCAACACATTTTTCTTCTTATTTCAACAACCAATTCCTCAATTTTTGTCTTCCTAGACGGTGGCATCAATGAATCCACGCAGTTGGTTTATCGCTACGTATGAGGGTCAATTCTTCATTAACGAACACCTTTTTCAACTTTGTGTTTTGCTTTCCGCTTTCCTTCTTCCCTTCTATTCCTGAAGAGACTCCACTCTTCGTTAATTCATCTCCTGTTACCTTTTTCCAGCCATAATTCTCTGGGCCTTTCCTGCACCCCCACATGAAACCTAATCATGATGGAAGTTTGCTGAGGACGTCCCCTCCCAATGGAGTCAATGGCGCCCGAAACATGTTTGAAGCATAGTTTACACAATAAATTAAAGAGAGGGGTGTTTCCACCCTCTCTCCCAAAGAAGAAAAGAAATTTTTTTAAAAATTAATTAACACAAGTTGACAAAATATTCATAACTCTGAGCAAGTCTATAGGAGCGATGTAACTGCTCCTCATTATCAGTCTCTTTTTTTAACTATTTAAAGTTCTCCAAACATATTCCATTTTCCGTTCTTTCTCTTTTTCCTTTTAAACAAAACAACAAAAAAGTAAATAAATGTTCCTAAAATGTTTCTTTCTGTTTTTCTCAAAAAAATTTTTTCATCATCATCCTTTTTTTCTTCTTTCTAACAAAACAACAAAAAAAACGTAATTAAATGTCTCTAAAATGTTTCTGTTTTTATAAAAAAAAAATTTTTTTCACCATCATCCTTCTTTTTTTTCTTCCAAAACATATTTTTGTCGTTGTTGTACACACTCACTTAGTTTTTCTCTCTCTCATTTTTTTAACGTACACACACTATTCTTTTACCCCCTTTTTTTTTCAAACAGTCCTTTTTCATTCTTCTCTTTTTTTTTTTCACACCGTTTGCGTTGATCTCTCTTTTTCTTCACCTTTCTTTTCAAAATTCATACCTTTTTATCGCAAAACACTCACACATTTTTTTCCAATCCATTTTTTTTACACGCACAGTTGTTTCTTGCCCTCTCCCTTCATCTTATTTTTTCCATTTTTTTTTTTTTCGTACACATCTATTTTCTCATTATCAATCTCTTTTTCAACCAACCATATTCCATTTTCTTTTCTTATTTTCTTCTTTTAAACAGAACAAAAAAAGGTCAATAAATGTTTCTAAACGCTTATTTCTGTTTTTCCCAAAAATACTTTTTTTTTCATCATCATCTCTTTTTTTTTTCAAAGAAAACAACCAAAACAAAAGTAAATAAATGTTTCTAAGATGTTTCTTTTTGTTTTTCTCAAAAATAATTTTTTTTTTCATTTTTTTCAGACAGTCCTTTTTCATTCTTCTCTTTTTTTCACACCGTTTGCGTTGTTCCTATCTCTCTTTTTCTTTAACTTTCTTTGCAAACTTCGTTCTTTTTTTTTCTTAAAAATACTCACACATTTTTTTAATCAATTCATTTTCTTTCTTTTTTTTTTGCACACACAGTTGTTTCTTTCCCTTTCCCCCTTCCACTTATTTTTTTTTCGTACACATCTTTTTCTCATTATCAGTCTCTTTTTCAACCAAACATATTCCATTTTCCTTTCTTTTTTTTTCTTTTGAACAAAACAACAAAAAAGTCAATAAATGTTCCTAAAACGCTTCTTTCTGTTTTTCCAAAAAATTTTTTTTTCATCATCATCATTTTTTTTCTTTTTCAAAACATGTTTTTGCCGTTGTTGTACACACTCATTTAGTTTTTCTCTCTCATTTTTTTTGTTCACGAATAGTGTTTGTTTTTCTTTTTTTTTTTTTATAACGCACACTATTCTTTTACCCTATTTTGTTTCAAACAGTCCTTTTTCATTCTTCTCTTTTTTTTTCACACCGTTTGCGTTGTTCCTATCTTTTCCTTTAATTTTCTTTTCAAAATTCTTACTTTTTATCTCAAAATAGTCACACATTTTTTTAAATCAATTCATTGTTCCTTTTCTTTTCTTTTTTTTTTCGATCGTACTGCCGTTAGTGGCAACCGTTCTTCTGCCTGCGAGAATTTTAGCCTGACGAAAAGGAAGTAAATAATACTGCTTACGTTACGGTGCTTGTTGAAAACGGGTTCCCTTTCCTTCCCTTGTTTCTTTTTCTTTCTTTTTTTTCTTTTGAAGCTTATACCAAGCAATTAGAATTTCGTTGTTAGTGTTGTACTTTCTTCGATTTCCTATTCTCCGTTCGTCCTGTCTCGTCCAGTCGCGTCGGTTCGACGAAATCCAAAATTAGCATGCAGTGGCACTTCCGAGGGTTCCAAATCCTGCAGTCACGGCACCAAATGTACCACCCCAGTGGTCCGTCCTAACAATTTCTCCGGCGGCCGTTCTCCACGCTGTGTTGTTGCCGGGAGTTTGTTGAAAATGTCGGCCGGACAGCTGGGGGTACAAGATTGACTATAAGGAACAAACTTCCACAACTTGGATGAGTTGAAAGGATGCTTTATTCGTTTAGAGTTAGCCTTTTCGGTAGGGTCAGGCGAATGTGACACACAGCTCTAACTCTAATTAATGGAGATCAACAAATCCAAACTGAACGAAACAAGACGAACGGAGAATCTTACTTCAAGCTCGCGCCCGGCGGGACTCTCAACTCTCTAACTTAACTGTCTTAACTGACTGACTCGGAAAAAATACCTGAATTTATTTAAAATTGACCGGAAAAACGGAAATCCGGAAATGCTTTAGACCACCGGTGAAAAACACCGGCGACTGTAAGTCTGAAATTTCAGTTATCTTTTTTTTTTTTATCTTAATAAGGCTTCCGCCGGAAAAGGCTTAATGTGTGGTCAACATACAGTAAAAAACAGACTTTGACCGGGTCATCGAAAAGCTACCTGCTGAACTTTTTCACTGCGTCAAATATTTACCGGAGGACAATTTTCCTCATAAAAGAAAAAGCGTTTATTTATTTATTTTTTTCCTCTTCTTTTTCACTTTTGTTAAATATGTTTTGAAACTATTTACTATTCTAATCTATTTTCTATTTTAATCTATTATAATAAAATACATATATCTAGTTATCGTGTCACACGCGCATATTTGTTATTATATCGCTCCTTTCCTCTTACACATTCAGCGGTCATATACATACCCGAGACTTTATATATTTAGGTTATTACATATTATCAAATGTTAAATATCGAAAGTAAACTAAAGAAATTTCGTTTTTTAACTTTTAAATGTTCTCTTTTATCAATGTCACCAAAGTTTTCTTCGGTAGATTCATTAAAATTTGAAATAATTTCAGAAATATCAATTAGTTTGATGAAATCAAAAAGAAAAACCTAGAGGAAAAGCTTTCCCAGAACGGGAATCGAACACGGGCCACCTGGGCGAAAACCAGGAATCCTAACCACTAGAACATGTGGAAAACTGTTATCACTGCGAACAGTTTTGCTGTTAGATTCTCGCACGCTTCTCAAAATCACATTTATTTTTCAGCTATCAATAGCGAAACCAATAATGATCTATTGATTTGTATTCAATATTATTTTAGTTGTATCTGGAAAATCAAATTTTATTTCATTTCCCCTAAGCACTTGATCAAAACCCGCTTCACATGTTTTAATTTCACTGTCGGATGTAACGCCATTTGCAAATTTCTGATTCATCACAACAATACCGAATGCAAATTTACGCCGAAATTTCATTTTGGTCTATAAAATACATAAGAAAATAATGGAACATTTTCTCAAAATAAATGATAGAAATTTTTTAAAACCTAAGTTAGACGTCGTGTACGCTGACGGCTGCGTGGCCTAATGGACAAGGCGTCTGACTTCGAATCTGAAGAGTTCGAGTCTCGTCGTGGTCGAATTTTGTTGCTAAAATAATTTATTACATAAGCGCCAATCTCACTGTTGATAACGAAGATACATTCAATGTCATAGAAAGATAACACCAATTTCCAACGATATACGATATGCTATTTCGTTAGATGCGCGAATTACGTGAAAATATAGATCCTGTCGTCGTGAGACGCGCTCCTTGTTGATGTTGTCATTTATTTCGTTTGCTCCGGTAGATGTATCAGTTTTGTCTAGTTCATGCTTCAGCACAATTCAATATTTCCCTTTATGAATAGGTTTCCGTAAAATAAGACGATCGGAAATATTCTTTACAACCGTACCTTGTCGTTCCATGAAAGATTAACTGATGCCGACGATTCACTTGGGGATGTCTGGCCACGGAAACATCCTCCAAAATGTATGATTCAACGGCAAAGTACAGTTGGCGGATTTCTAAAGCGAAATAAATCACACGTTTTCCGTCGACGTCAAGCAAATTGACAGAAAATAACTGGTTCGAATCCTCGTACGGACACAGCGAAAAAATGTCTTTTTCTTTCGCTTTTCAAGAGATGAGGCACAGGAAAAAAATTTTCTCCAATAAATGCAACATCGCTTCGCGTGTCTTTTGAAATTGACGATAGACATATTGGAGAAACTGTTTTCGATTAATCTGTTATTGATATTATTTTTTACATTCCGCCGAGATAAAGAAAGAAAAAATAATGCAAAAAATCTACTCTGTAACAGAAAATACAGTTTTCCATACGAGTTAGTTTCATGCCGTCCTCGTCATGACATATTTAAATTAAGAATAACATACGCATTAACTAGTCGTCACGAGAAATTTAATCGGACAGTGGCGTACTGAGTGAAATGTCGGCATTCTGATCACTATAAGAGATTCTGGTCAAAATGCAGTAATTTTCCATTTCAAATACCTGCAACATGATCGCGCATATTTGTTATTATATCGCTCCTTTCGTCTTACTCATTCAGCGGTTATATACGTTTTTTAACTTGTAAATGTTCTCTTTTATCAATGTCACCAAAGTTTTCTTCGGTAGATTCATTAAAATTTGAAATAATTTCAGATATATCAACTAGTTTGATGAAAAACAAAAATAAAAGCCTATAAGTGGGATTCGAACCGACGCCGGGAAGCCATCCTGCCATCCAGCTGTCGATGCCATACACATCATATTATATTACTGAGGTTGCATGATTCATACTATTACGCTGATGATTGTTTACTGACAGGCTGACAGCTGAGGATAGGTTGAAGTGCGCTTTTCTCGGCCAATCATTCTTGCAACAAACAATGATATAGACGTTCTAACGACAATTATTTCCCACCTATTTGCTTAGCGTCCTTTCAAATGAGCTGATATTTTTCAAGATAAAAATGTGCTAACTGAGCTAGTTAACTGAAACAAACATTTCGGAAGATGTTTTCCTGACCAAACAACATTAATCGAATACAAGACCTGAATTCGACATGCGTCAAATGGTAAGTGGCAATGAATTTTCCCCAACTCTCCGAAATGTGTTAGTTTTCTGAAATAGGCATCTTAAGATGAAATGATGAATCGTGCTGAAGTGCGATTATTTCAAAACATTATTCTTCTATAATTGCCCGGCCATTGCGGAATACAACAAGAACATATTTTTTTCGTTAGAGAGAGGATGAAGTGCTTGTTCTGATATTACTATTAGTTTTGATCAAATACGGAAATTATATGTTGTTGCTGACTGGAAGTAAGCGTAAATTTGCAATGTTGGTTTACTTGGAAATGAAGAAAGTTAAGTGGCTGAAAGGCAAGCATCTGTAACTGCTGAGTTGAGCAAGGGAAGACGTGCAAAACGAGAGGCGATGTGCAAATGTTGGGATAGAATATGAGAGGTATTTTGCTTTCGGTGACGTGTGCAAAGTATAAGTTATTGAAAATGTTTTAATTGCAAATTGTTTTCATAATATGCGAATATATCTAAGTAGATATATATTGAATTTTGTATTGTGAGAGAAAAGATTTTAAAATGTATGCACATGTGGTGTGCTTGTTGTTAGTGTGTTATATAAGAAATGTGTAAAGATTGTGGCAGAAGAATTTGCCAAATCAATAGATGTGAATAGAGTGTTGAGTATTGTATCGGAGAGAATGAGATGAAATTGGCTTATGTGAAAGGAAGCAATACATTATGGAATCAAATTGAATGTATAAATTTCAATTTGGCAATAGAAATGTTGAAATAATATAGAAGATATTAGATTGAGTAAAACGTGGGTTATTTTAAGCAAGTAAATATCTTAACTATAGTACGGCTAGCGTGACTGTCTATGTGGGGTAGTTGTTTAGCGAACAGACTTGGTAGCTGGCTAACTGTTTCGGAAGAAGGTGTAAGCAGTTTGTCTGTAGGTTATTTTTTTTCTCAATCTCTTTCCTAATTGTCTTTAATGACATTTGTATTTCTGAAATGATTTCAAATACTAAGTCTAGCGAAGATTTTAAGAATAAATTGTTGAGAGAATTGAACAATAAATACTCTAAATTATTTACCTGAATTTACATTTGACTATGTACAGTCGGTCTTTACACAAATTTTCAAAGTATATATTCATTACATTTTAAAAGTCTTTTAACAGGTTGTTCGCTCTAGTACGGAGAAATTAGCAACGATTTTAAAACAGAAATGCAAGATTGGTGCGTGTTTATTATGAAAGATTTGTCTTGTTAACAAAATGACTGTATTTCAATCAAATTCTCCATATCCATTCTAATAAAACGTTTCGATAATACAATTTTTTGATTTCTTTCAGTACGTCATGACGAGAAAGGTCTCAATGCAAAATGCAGACTATTTTTTCTTAAAATTACCTGCATAATTTTGGTTAGTATTTATTAATCCAGATAGTAAATCTATGACAATGTCAGCATGAACGTAATTTTAATTTATTTTTTCCAATCACTTGATATCAAATATTGAATAAATGGTGAATCAAATTTGCATTTAATGTGTATCATTCCCCTTTCCGATTAAATTATTGTGAGAATACATAAAAATTGAATAATATGATCAATTGTCAGGAGTGGGATTCGAACCCGCGGCGGGAAGACCCGACTGCGACCTGAACGCAGCGCCTTAGACCGCTCGGCCATCCTGACAACCGGCTGGCGACACCGAACACATCATAGCAGGATATTACTGAGGTTGCTTGATTCATACTTTTACGGTGATGATTGTTTACTGACAGGCTGACAGATGAGGATACGTTGAAGTGCGCGCTTCTCGGCCAATCATTCTAGCAACAAACAATGATATAGACGTTCTAACGACAAGTATTTCCTACCTATTTGCTTAGCGTCCTTTCAAATGTGCTGATATTTCTCAAGATAAAAATGTGCTAACTGAGCTAGTTAACTAAAACAAACATTTCGGAAGATTTTTACCTGACCAAACAACATTAATCGAATACAAGACCTGAATTCGACATGCGTCAAATGGTAAGTGGCAATGAATTTTTCCCCAACTCTCGGAAATGTGTTAGTTTTCTGAAATAGGCATCTTCAGAAGAAATGTTAAATCGTGCTGAAGTGCGATTATTTCAAAACATTATTTTTCTATAATTGCCCGGCTCCCCAGAAAAAGAGAAAAGACATTGCGGCATACAACAAGAACATATTTTTTTCATTAGAGAGTGGGAATAGGGCTTGTTCTGATATTACTATTAGTTTGGATCAAATACGGAAATTATATGTTGTTACTGACTGGAACTAAGCGTAAATTTGCAATGTTGGTTTACTTGGAAATGAAGAAAGTTAAGTGACTGAAAAGCAAGTATCTGTAAATGCTGAGTTGAGCAAGGGAAGACGTGCAAAACGAGAGGCGATGTGCAAATGTTGGGATAGAATATGAGAGGTATTTTGCTTTCGGTGACGTGTGCAAAGTATAAGTTATTGAAAATGTTTTAATTGAAAATTGTTTTCATAATATGCGAATATATCTAAGTAGATATATATTGAATTTTATATTGTGAGAGAAAAGATTTTAAAATGTGTGCACATGTGGTGTGCTTGTCATTAGTGTGTTATATAAGAAATGTGTAAAGATTGTGGCAGAAGAATTTGCCAAATCAATAGATGTGAATAGAGTGTTGAGTATTGTATCGGAGAGAATGAGATGAAATTGGCTTATGTGAAAGGAAGCAATACATTATGGAATCAAATTGAATGTATAAATTTCAATTTGGCAATAGAAAAGTTGAAAAAATTTAGAAGATATGAGATTGAGTAAAACGTGGGTTATTTTAAGCAAGTATATATCTTAACTCGAGTACGGCTCGCCTGACTG
The DNA here is from genome assembly GCA_037127315.1 of Ascarosepion bandense. Classification (NCBI taxonomy): domain Eukaryota; kingdom Metazoa; phylum Mollusca; class Cephalopoda; order Sepiida; family Sepiidae; genus Ascarosepion; species Ascarosepion bandense. The sequence continues at coordinate 59,943 of JBBBDQ010030518.1, forward strand.
TCTAAGTGGTGTACTAGTCTGGATGACAGGCGTGACAGCTGGCTAACTGGTTGGAAAGAAGTTCTAAGCTGCTTTCCCTGTAGGTTACATTTTTTTCTCAATATCTTCCCTAACTGTCTTTAATGACATTTATATTTCTGAAATTATTTTAAATACTACGTTTTGCGAAGATGTAGCATAGAAATATGATATGGGAATCATTAGTAAAGACAGATAACAAGAACGCCTCAAAAGTAATAGTCGCAGTAGAAAAGAGAGACCTCACTAAATACAGCCAAGAGTGACATACAGCTGTACTCACCAGCAGGCAGTTTAAGGTTTAGATCCGAACTTAGGATTGTCCCATGGGACAATAACCTAGTAGATTAAAGTGTTGGTTTGTGAATTAGGTGACATAGAGTTCAGTTCTTGGACTGAAGAGTGTATACAGAGGATTTATGGAACCCAGGTGAGCAATATCTAACAAGTACTGAATAAGAACTAGATGAGATATCCCTAGATATCATGGTCATTGGAGCAAGAATAATTTACATCTCTAGATTAAAAAAGAATTTAGTTTGATATTATCTGAAAGTGATTTGGGCTGACAAGTGCTTTACCTCTATCTCAGGAGGGAACTGAATTCATTGCCTGCTACCTGAGGGATACCTAAAGGGGGAAGTAATGAGGAGGTATGGGAATTTTTCCACAGTACTGCTAATAAACCTCCCTTAAATTGACCTTATGTCAAACATGTTGCATGGTGTGTGTACCAGCAAATATTGATTAATCTATTTGCCTAGGGAAGTTATATCAGATTAGATCAACTATCATGGTCTGATCTTGAAAGTTGCCATTAAATGGAATCAACTAGGTAAAAAAAAAAAAAAAGGAATTCTTTGTGAGTAACTGTTGGAATGAGGATCAGCTTTTCCTGTGTTGTTATAGTGAGCAATTGGTTGATTTGAATAACAAATAGGAAGAGAAAAAAGAGAAAAAAGCCTTTAGTCTAGGCCAGGTGTTTGCAAACAGTTTTGAATTGCGATCCACTATTCATGGCCACAGCTTATTGTGACTCACTGAAATTTACTGGGTAAAAACATTTGAAAGAATATAAAAAAATATTTATATGAATAGGTGAAAATTGATTTCCGTTTTACAATGACAAATGATTAAACTGAGAGCATGACCAACCCTGGTTTATTTAGCTTGTCAAAGCAATATAATGCTTGATACAACAGCCTGTCAATGAAAGCCCAAGTCTTGAACTATCTCAACAGATAGCATTTAATCAAAGCTAATGTGTAATTCTAGTATAACCTTTTATAAGCCACTAACATCTGCTTGTAACGCACAGTTTGGAAAAGGCTGACCTAGGCAATGAAGTTGACAAATCTTTTCCTTTTTTTTCTTATTTTGCATGAAATTGTCTATTCTCATATTACAAATGCAACACATCAAAGAATCACTGAGTTCTTCCGTTCACACTGAATATTCACAAGAATATAAACAGCAACCAGTTGTAAATATAGTAAACAGGATATTTATTTGACCAAATGCCGTGTGCGACTGGTCTCTAAGAGAATATAATCCAGAATGCCCCTTGTGGCCTTCTCTTCTTCCTCATGTCCCCCTGGCGGCCCCTCTCGGGTTCATGGGAAGACAATCGATCTTCCAAACTTGTGGGATAGGCTGTGTTAGATGTTAACACACACAATAAAGCGAAGCAGATATTTATGGTTTTATTATCCCCCCTCCATTTTGCAGTTTGGTTATGAAACTGTATTAATATTATTTGTACTTAAGAAGAATTCTAACAAAACTTTCACATTTCTGATTTAAAAAATACGGGTTTAAGTCTAGAAACCCTGATATCCAGTGAAGAGTCAAAATTCCTGATAAGATCTTAAATTTTGCATTTACCCCATTTAGACTACTTTTGGGGTGATTTTTTTTAGTTCCAAAAAATTAATGCAGCAAAACCAACCCACCGCCAAAAAAAAAAAAAAAAAACAGAACAAAGGTCTAGCTTGGACTGTATTAATATTATTTGAACTTAAGAGGAAGACTAACAAAAGTTTTGCATTTCTAATTTAAGAAATAGTGCTTTAGGTCTGGAAAACCTGTTCTGCAATGAAATGCCAAAACTCCCGAAAAGAACTTAAATTTTGCATTCAGCCCATTTAGATTTCTTGGGTGGGTGATTTTCACTGCTGAATTTGGATTCAGCACCCTTAAAAAACACAGAATTAGAGATCTAGATCATGACTTTCCTGATAAAGGTAAGTTAGAATTGTTGCTAAGCTTATAATACCCAAAGTAGGTAATGGATAGCTGCTTGTATGTAAGTATACCTGTCTGCTAGGGCTACTTGCCAATCCCTATTGCAAACACCTGGTCAGGCATGTTTGTGTTTGTTCAACACCCTCAGAACTCACCAGTGGTTTATAGTATAAATAATTTTGATAATGCCTGAATAAGTCGCGGAAAGAGACTTTATATATAAAAATAAAAAAAAAGATAGAATATACAATCATCGAATTCATTGTTCACAATGGAGCGAAGTTTTCGTTAAAATAATCAGAGCTTTCAATTTTCCAAATAAAAAAAATCTTTTCATAGCTCTTTATCGAATCTTTACGGAAACGGCGAAAGTGGGTGTTTTGGTGGCAGCGGTAGTGAATTCGTCTGGTCTCTTTCGCTCAGCTGCTCCTACTGATTTTTTCCCACTGGGGTCTCGATTTTTATACTTGTCCCCAATTCTCTTAGGGGATGCTGAGAGACCCGGGATATCTTTATGCAAATCAGATCTTTGACTAATGAGATTTCCTCCGCCTACATAATTCAAGGTGGAGCTATGGTCCAACGAATGAGGCAGCAACACTTCAGCTGATGTAATTTTCTTTTCGTCCTCTTCTTAATTACATCATTTTAGGTTTTCAAACTTTCAAATTCTTTCCCAACGAATGTGGGAAGTAAGAGTCTGACCTGATTCTAACCCTATCAAAAGTTTTGACAGCTTTGTTTTGACTATCTTTTTTTTTTCACTCTGCTGGCCAAGAATTTGCTTCTGAATAAGAATGAGAAAAATATATTTTTCCTTTTCCCCCCCAATTTTCAGCTAATTTCTCTATTTTTCAGATTTTACAAGCAAAAGTATTAAATATTTCTTAGCAAAGCTCGTATCACGAATTAAAAACAAACTGCAAAATCAACAATACCACTAATAATAATAAAACTAATAATAATTAAACTAAGAAGGAATTTTCTTATGTGGAAATAGGGTTACAGTGCAATTATGCTGAACAGATCTTAGTTACAGTTTCTGGGAGAGAGTGCATTATCAGGCATGATCAGCAGTCTAAACAAAGCCACAACCCTAAAGCCCTTGGTCACAATGACTTGTGACATTTAGACTAGCACAATCATTGATGGATACTGTTGTAGAGGAATATCCTGTCCTACCCCGGAACGGATATGGTCCAGTCTATAAAAGACTGTGACTAGAGCGAACTATAGGGCCATCGTCACTAAACGGAAGCATACGTCACTAGACGGAAGCATATGTCACTAGACGGATGCATACGCCCTAGGCAGAGACTTTGTCTACTTGTCTAATTTTATACCTGTTACTATTCGTTGGTGTTCTTGTATTGTCTATTGGTTTATTGTACTGTGGTATAATGAATCTCTATTAATTTATCTTCAGTGTTAAGTATTATTCTTTTTCCTGATTATCCCATCACGAGATATATCAGATACGAAACAGTTTCATCTACCCGATTTCAATAACAAGGCTTGGATCAACCCACGGTATGGTTTTGAGGCACTTTCCATAGGTGCTGCTCTCTGGGATGACTCCCAAGGCCAATAACATTACAATGTTACTTTAGATGATCAGTTCTGGATATTTTTGTTCTGCCTCTTATCTAGGAAAGTCATTAGAATTTTGTGAAAATTGACCATAGTGAGATTCAAATCTGGGTTTTGTGGTTAGAAAGTGAAAGTGTTAACCAATGGGTCATGTGCCTATAACAGCAGGTATTGTGTTTCTTTTTTTGTTCTGCTGCTGTATTAGCTGGCCATTCATACTTGCTTCTTGGGATTCATCTGTGTCTCCCTACCTCATTTAATGTTAGTTAAGCATGGCATAGTCAAAAAGCTCTGTTGATAGCTGATTCAGTCAGTCAGTTAAGTGCCATACGTTATACATGCTTGGGCGATCGTGTCTCGAAAGAGACATGACTGACTGGGCAGAAGATTGTCCGCAGTAGGTTGCAAATGCATTCTGTAGTTGACTGGTTGCCGACGAAGGCTGTAGAACCCAATCTGTCCTGTTATTTGACCCATAGCTGGGGGAGGAGACGGATTGGTGCCTTTCCCAATGGTATTTGCGCATAAGTGAATGCAGGGAGTTCGGCTGGAGTTCGAACTCGGCTCCCCGATTTCTCGTTCCGAATCTGTATCCACTGCACCATAACGCACATACGATAGCTGATTCAACTGTCCAAAATAATTTATTCTGATTAAAAATTAAAATAAATTACCTTGACTGGGGGTGAATCTGATTGGTTTTCTTTTGATAATTTTTTCAGAGGAATAGCTCTGCCAGTTTTAATTCTTTTTTGAATCTGTGTTGAATATCATGACTTTTCCTAAGTTAAAATTTAGTAAATTTTTTTAAAAACATGAGTAGATATGTTCTACTACTGCCAGGTCCATACTTTCCTCCTTCTCTTAGACAGGAGTAGAGGCTCATCGATTATTTCCTGTTTAGGAAGGGGTCCTGGTTTCTTTCCTCTCATCAGACTTTAATGGTAGTGCTGTCACAAGTTGTTTTTGGCTTACGGCCATATCACGTTGAATACACCGGTTCTCGCTTGAACACCGAAGTTAAGCAAAGTTGAGCCTGGTCAGTACTTAGATGGGTGAGCGCTTGGGAATACCAGGTGCTGTAAGCGTTTAGTGACGGATGTGTGTTGTGGTGCAGTGGATGTTGTCTCGGAGTGGGAGGTCGGTGGGCTGGGTTTGAATTCCAGTTGGATGCCCTGCATTCACTTAAGCACTGGTACCCTTGGGAAAGGTGTTACTCCGTCCCTTCCCTCCAGTTGTGGGTTAAATAACAGGGTAGGACTTGGGGACCCTGCCATTAAAAACAAATCCCAATGAATCTTGACACTCGAAAAGAAAAAAGTATTACTAGACACAAAACTTGTATAAAAACAACAACAAATTTTTGAAAGAAAAAAGTATTACCAGCAATAAATAAATAAAAATTTAGTTGGCAATAAATGACCCGCCGAGGTTGCTATGGCATAAAAAGAAAACAACCAACCAACAAGTTTTTTTGTGATATGTGTGGATGGTGGCAATGTGTCTTCTTACTGAGGGTATTGGGCTGACTGTTCTCTGATTGCTACTTCTTGACTGGTAGTTAGGAGCCCAAACTCTTGCATAGCATATTAGAGAGGCAGATATATATCAACAGTTTTATAATATTGGGTTTGTTGCAGTGCCATAGATCGGAGTCCCTGCAAGTACCTCCAGTGGGCAACCCTGAGACCACACTATGTTGCAGTTTGCATAAGTTCCCTTCCTGCACATGCTACATTTGATGACTGACTGCTAATACTATTGTCGACCTCTATTTACCAAAATAACTCATCATGACGAAAAGCAATCAAAGATATAAAACCAAACCAGCATAATAAAACCACCTAAACTCCCACAACATTTCTTTTTCCAACATCTGTGTTATTCGTACCAACGTTTGCAGTGTTGAATTGTTTTTCTTTGAAAAGTCCCCAGACATCGTAGATCTCTATCAAACTAATCTTAACTTTGCAACCCCCTCATCTAATTTCTCAATTACTGCTTACCTTCCTCTTTTTAGATAGGATTCTAATGTTCACATGCATGACCTGGGAGATTGTTTTCTCACTGGCTAGAGAACTCTCTCTTGAATCTCCATACCATTCTTACATGTGTTTCTATCTCTCTCTATGAAAATCGGTTGGCTATCTTTTCTTTCTCGACTTAAGTTCAAATATACCAAGTCACCAACCTAAGCATTTTTTTCATGGAGTAGATAGATCAAATTCTCTCACGGGCCACACTCCACCCACGCCTATTGAACATCCCTTGTTCCCTGTCTAGGATGTGGTTTTCAGCTTTCTTTTTCCAATCTTTTACTCCTTACGGAGACCCTGCGCTTCAGTGGCGTTAGGCCTTGCTCGGGGTAATATGAATAATAACAAAAAAACATTAACAATAAATAATTTAAATTATTTACTTGAATTTGGATTTGACTATGTAGAGTGGGACTTTACACAAATTTTCAAAATATATATTCATTAAATTTTATAATTCTTTCAACAGGTTGTTCACACCAGTACGGAGAAATTAGCAACTATTTAAAAACAAAAATGCAAGATCGGTGCGTGTTTATTATGAAGCAAATTTGCATTTAATGTGAATCATTCCCCTTTCCGGTTAAATTATTGTGAGAATACATAAAAATTGAAAAACCAGATGAATTGTCAGGAGTGGGATTCGAACCCACGCCGGGAAGCCCCGACTGCGACCTGAACGCAGCGTCTTAGACCGCTCGGCCATCCTGACATCCAGCTGTTGCCAACTAACACATCATAGCAGGATATTACTGAGGTTGCTTGATTCATACTTTTACAGTGATGATTGTTTACTGACAGGCTGACAGCTGAGGATAGGTTGAAGTGCGCTCTTCTCGGCCAATCATTCTTGCAACAAGCAATGATATAGACGTTCTAACGACAATTATTTCCTACCTATTTGCTTAGCGTCCTTTCAAATGAGCTGCTATTTTTCAAGATAAAAATGTGCTAACTGAGCTAGTTAACTGAAACAAACATTTCGGAAGATGTTTACCTGACCAAACAACATTAATCGAATACAAGACCTGAATTCGACATGCGTCAAATGGTAAGTGGCAATGAATTTTTCCCCAACTCTCGGAAATGTGTTAGTTTTCTGAAATAGGCATCTTAAGAGGAAATGATGAATCGTGCTGAAGTGCGATTATTTCGAAACATTATTTTTCTATAATTGCCCGCCTCCCCAGAAAAAGAGAAAAGACATTGCGGCATACAACAAGAACATATTTTTTTCGTTAGAGAGAGGATGAAGTGCTTGTTCTGATATTACTATTAGTTTGGATCAAATATGGCAATTAAATGTTGTTGTTGACTGGAAGTAAGCGTAAAGTTGCAATGTTGGTTTACTTGTAAATGAAGAAAGTTAAGTGACTGAAAGGCAAGCATCTGTAAATGCTGAGTTGAGCAAGGGAAGACGTGCAAAACGAGAGGCGATGTGCAAATGTTGGGATAGAATATGAGAGGTATTTGGCTTTCGGTGACGTGTGCAAAGTATAAGTTATTGAAAATGTTTAATTGCAAATTGTTTTCATAATATGCGAATATATCTAAGTAGATATATATTGAATTTTGTATTGTGAGAGAAAAGATTTTAAAATGTGTGCACATGTTGTGTGATTGTTATTAGTGTGTTATATAAGAAATGTGTAAAGATTGTGGCAGAAGAATTTGCCAAATCTATGGATGTGAATAGAGTGTTGAGTATTGTATCGGAGAGAATGAGATGAAATTGGCTTATGTGAAAGGAAGCAATACATTATGGAATCAAATTGAATGTATAAATTTCAATTTGGCAATAGAAATGTTGAAATAATATAGAAGATATTAGATTGAGTAAAACGTGCGTTATTTTAAGCAAGTAAATATCTTAACTATAGTACGGCTAGCGTGACTGTCTATGTGGTGTAGTTGTTCAGATAACAGACTTGGTAGCTGGCTAACTGGTTCGGAAGAAGGTGTCAGCAGTTTTGTCTGTAGGTTATATTTTTTTCTCAAACTCTTTCCTAATTGTCTTTAATGACATTTGTATTTCTGAAATTATTTCAAATACTAAGTCTAGCGAAGATTTTAAAAATAAATTGTTGAGAGAATTGAACAATAAATACTCTAAATTATTTACCTGAATTTACATTTGACTATGTACAGTCGGTCTTTACACAAATTTTCAAAGTATATATTCATTACATTTTAAAAGTCTTTTAACAGGTTGTTCGCTCTAGTACGGAGAAATTAGCAACGATTTTAAAACAAAAATGCAAGATCGGTGCGTGTTTATTATGAACGACTTGTCTTGTTAACAAAATGACTGTATTTCAATCAAATTCTCCATATCCATTCTAATAAGATGTTTGATAATACAATTTTTTGATTTCTTTCAGTACGTCATGACGAGAAAGGTCTCAATGCAAAATGCAGACTATTTTTTCTTAAAATTACCTGCCTAATTTTGGTTAGTATTTATTAAACCAGAGTGTAAATCTACGACAATGTCAGCATGAACGGTAATTTTAATTTATTTTTTCCAATCACTAGATATCAAATATTGAATAAATGGTAAAGCAAATTTGCATTTAATGTGAATCACTCCTCTTTCCGGTTAAATTATTGTGAGAATACATAAAAATTGAATAACCAGACGAAATATCAGAAGTGGGATTCGAACACACGCCGAGAAGACCCGACTGCGACCTGAACGCAGCGCCTAAGACCGCTCGGCCATCCTGACATCCAGCTGCCGACGCCACACACATCATAGCAGTATATTATTGAATTTGCTTGATTCATACTTTTACAGTGATGATTGTTTACTGACAGGCTGACAGCTGAGGATAGGTTGAAGTGCGCTCTTCTCGGCCAATCATTCTTGCAACAAGCAATGATATAGACGTTCTAACGACAATTATTTCCTCCCTATTTGCTTAGCGTCCTTTCAAATGAGCTGATATTTTTCAAGATAAAAATGTGCTAACTGAGCTAGTTAACGGAAACAAACATTTCGGAAGATGTTTACCTGACCAAACAACATTAATCGAATACAAGACCTGAATTCGACATGCGTCAAATGGTAAGTGGCAATGACTTCTTCCCCAACTCTCGGAAATGTGTTAATTTTCTGAAATAGGCATCTTCAGAAGAAATGATGAATCGTGCTGAAGTGCGATTATTTCAAAACATTATTCTTCTATAATTGCCCGCCTCCCCAGAAAAAGAGAAAAGACATTGCGGCATACAACAAGAACATATTTTTTTCGTTAGAAAGAGGAAGTAGGGCTTGTTCTGATATTACTATTAGTTTGGATCAAATATGGCAATTAAATGTTGTTGTTGATTGGAAGTAAGCGTAAATTTGCAATGTTGGTTTACTTGGAAATTAAGAAAGTTAAGTGACTGAAAGGCAAGCATCTGTAAATGCTAAGTTGAGCAAGAGAAGACGTGCAAAACGAGAGGCGATGTGCAAATGTTGGGATAGAATATGAGAGGTATTTTGCTTTCGGTGACGTGTGCAAAGTATAAGTTATTGAAAATGTTTTAATTGCAAATTGTTTTCAAAATATGCGAAAATATCTAAGTAGATATATATTGAATTTTGTATTGTGAGAGAAAAGATTTTAAAATGTGTGCACATGTGGTGTGCTTGTTATTAGTGTGTTATATAAGAAATGTGTAAAGATTGTGGCAGAAGAATTTGCCAAATCAATAGATGTGATTAGAGTGTTGAGTATTGTATCGGAGAGAATGAGATGAAATTGGCTTATGTGAAAAAAGCAATACATTATGGAATCAAATTGAATGTATAAATTTCAATTTGGCAATAGAAATGTTGAAATAATATAGAAGATATTAGATTGAGTAAAACGTGCGTTATTTTAAGCAAGTAAATATCTTAACTATAGTGCGGCTAGCGTGACTGTCTATGTGGTGTAGTTGTTTAGATAACAGACTTGGTAGCTGGCTAACTGGTTCGGAAGAAGGTGTCAGCAGTTTTGTCTGTAGGTTATTTTTTTTTTTTTCTCAATCTCTTTCCTAATTGTCTTTAATGACATTTATATTTCTGAAATATAGCGAAGATTTTAAAAATAAATTGTTGAGAGAATTGAACAATAAATACTCTAAATTATTTACCTGAATTTACATTTGACTATGTAAAGTCGGTCTTTACACAAATTTTCAAAGTATATATTCATTACATTTTAAAAGTCTTTTAACAGGTTGTTCGCTCTAGTACGGAGAAATTAGCAACGATTTTAAAACAAAAATGCAAGATCTGTGCGTGTTTATTATGAACGACTTGTCTTGTTAACAAAATGACTGTATTTCAATCAAATTCTGAATATCCTTTCTAATAAAACGTTTTGATAATACCATTTTTTGATTTCTTTCAGTACGTCATGACGAGAAAGGTATCAATGCAAAATGCAGACTATTTTTTCTTAAAATTACCTGCATAATTTTGGTTAGTATTTATTAAACCAGAGTGTAAATCTACGACAATGTCAGCATGAATGGTAATTTTAATTTATTTTTTCCAATCACTAGATATCAAATATTGAATAAATGGTGAATCAAATTTGCATCGAATGTGAATCATTCCCCTTCCCGGTTAAATTATTGTGAGAATACATAAAAATGGAATAACCAGATGAATTGTCAGAAGTGGGATTCGAACCCACGCCGGGAAGACCCGACTGCGACCTGAACGCAGCGCCTTAGACCGCTCGGCCATCCTGACATCCAGCTGTCGCCGACTAACACATCATAGCAGGATATTACTGAGGTTGCTTGATTCATACTTTTACAGTGATGATTGTTTACTGACAGGCTGACAGCTGAGGATAGGTTGAAGTGCGCTCTTCTCGGCCAATCATTCTTGCAACAAGCAATGATATAGACGTTCTAACGACAATTATTTCCTACCTATTTGCTTAGCGTCCTTTCAAATGAGCTGATATTTTTCAAGATAAAAATGTGCTAACTGAGCTAGTTAACTGAAACAAACATTTCGGAAGATGTTTACCTGACCAAACAACATTAATCGAATACAAGACCTGAATTCGACATGCGTCAAATGGTAAGTGGCAATGACTTCTTCCCCAACTCTCGGAAATGTGTTAGTTTTCTGAAATAGGCATCTTCAGAAGAAATGATGAATCGTGCTGAAGTGCGATTATTTCAAAACATTATTTTTCTATAATTGCCCGCCTCCCCAGAAAAAGAGAAAAGACATTGCGGCATACAACAAGAACATATTTTTTTCGTTAGAGAGAGGATGAAGTGCTTGTTCTGATATTACTATTAGTTTGGATCAAATATGGCAATTAAATGTTGTTGTTGACTGGAACTAAGCGTAAATTTGCAATGTTGGTTTACTTGGAAATGAAGAAAGTTAATTGACTGAAAGGCAAGCATCTGTAACTGCTGAGTTGAGCAAGGGAAGACGTGCAAAACGAGAGGCGATGTGCAAATGTTGGGATAGAATATGAGAGATATTTTGCTTTCGGTGACGTGTGCAAAGTATAAGTTATTGAAAATGTTTAATTGCAAATTGTTTTCATAATATGCGAATATATCTAAGTAGATATATATTGAATTTTGTATTGTGAGAGAAAAGATTTTAAAATGTGTGCACATGTTGTGTGCTTGTTATTAGTGTGTTATATAAGAAATGTGTAAAGATTGTGGCAGAAGAATTTGCCAAATCAATGGATGTGAATAGAGTGTTGAGTATTGTATCGGAGAGAATGAGATGAAATTGGCTTATGTGAAAGGAAGCAATACATTATGGAATCAAATTGAATGTATAAATTTCAATTTGGCAATAGAAATGTTGAAATAATATAGAAGATATTAGATTGAGTAAAACGTGCGTTATTTTAAGCAAGTAAATATCTTAACTATAGTACGGCTAGCGTGACTGTCTATGTGGTGTAGTTGTTTAAATAACAGACTTGGTAGCTGGCTAACTGTTTCGGAAGAAGGTGTAAGCAGTTTTGTCTGTAGGTTATTTTTTTTCTCAATCTCTTTCCTAATTGTCTTTAATGACATTTATATTTCTGAAATTATTTCAAATACTAAGTCTAGCGAAGATTTTAAAAATAAATTGTTGAGAGAATTGAACAATAAATACTATAAATTATTTACCTGAATTTACATTTGGCTATGTACAGTTTGTCTTTAGAAAGGTTTTCAAAATATACATTCACTACACTTTAAAAGTTTTTTAACATGTTGTTCGCTCTAGTACGGAGAAATTAGCAACGATTTTAAAACAAAAATTCAAGATCGGTGCGTGTTTATTATGAACGACTTCTCTTGTTAACAAAATGACTGTATTTCAATCAAATTCTCCATATCCATTCTAATAAGATGTTTGATAATACAATTGTTTGCTTTCTTTCAGTACGTCATGAGGAGAATTGTATCAATGCAAAATGCAGACTATTTTTTCTTAACATTGGCTGCATAATTTCGGTTAGTATTTATTAATCAAAAGTGACAATGTCAGCATGAACGGTAATTTTAATTTATTTTTTCCAATCACTTGATATCAAATATTGAATGAATGGTGAAGCAAATTTGCATTGAATGTGAATTATGCCCCTTTCCGGTTAAATTATTGTGCGAACACATAAAAATTGAATAACCTGGTGTATTGTCAGGAGTGGGATTCGTATCCCGCGCCGGGAAAACCCGACTGCGACCTGAACGCGGCGCCTTAGACCGTTCGGCCATCCTGACATCCATCTGTCCAGCCCTAATCCATCATAGAAGTATATGACTGAGGTTGCTTGATTCATACATTTACGGTGATGATTTTTTACTGACAGGCTGACAGCTGAGGATAGGTTGAAGTGCGCTCTTCTCGGCCAATCATTCTTGCAACAAGCAATGATATAGACGTTCTAACGACAATTATTTCCTACCTATTTGCTTAGCGTCCTTTCAAATGAGCTGATGTTTGTCAAGATAAAAATGTGCTAACTGAGCTAGTTAACTGAAACAAACATTTCGGAAGATGTTTACCTGACCAAACAACATTAATCGAATACAAGACCTGAATTCGACATGCGTCAAATGGTAAGTGGCAATGAATTTTTCCCCAACTCTCGGAAATGTGTTAGTTTTCTGAAATAGGCATCTGGAGAGGAAATGATGAATCGTGCTGAAGTGCGATTATTTCAAAACATTATTCTTCTATAATTGCCCGCCTCCCAGGAAAAGAGAAAAGACATTGCGGCATACAACAAGAACATATTTTTTTCATTAGAGAGAGGAAGTAGGGCTTGTTCTGATATTACTATTAGTTTTGATCAAATATGGCAATTAAATGTTGTTGTTGACTGGAACTAAGCGTAAATTTGCAATGTGGTTTTACTTGGAAATGAAGAAAGTTAAGTGGCTGAAAAGCAAGCATCTGTAACTGCTGAGTTAAGCAAGGGAAGACGTGCAAAACGAGAGACGATGTGCAAATGTTGGGATAGAATATGAGAGGTATTTTGCTATCGGTGTCGTGTGCAAAGTATAAGTTATTGAAAATGTTTTAATTGCAAATTGTTTTCATAATATGCGAATATATCTAAGTAGATATATATTGAATTTTGTATTGTGAGAGAAAAGATTGTGAAATGTTTGCACATGTGGTGTGCTTGATATTAATGTGTTATATAAGAAATGTGTAAAGATTGTGGCAGAAGAATTTGCCAAATCAATAGATGTGAATAGAGTGTTGAGTATTGTATCGGCGAGAATGAGACGAACTTGGCTTCTGTGAAAGGAAGCAATACATTATGGAATCAAATTGAATGTATAAATTTCAATTTGGCATTAGAAAAGTTGAAAAAATATAGAAGATATTAGATTGAGTAAAACGTGCGTTATTTTAAGCAAGTAAATATCATAACTATAATACCGATCGCGTGACTCTCTATGTGATGTAGTTGTTTAGATGACATGCTTGATAGCTGGCGTACCTGGTTAGGAAGAACGTCTAAGCTGTTTTGCCTGTAGGTTACATTTTTTTCTCAATCTCTTTCCTAATTGTCTTTAATGACATTTATAATTCTGAAATTATTTCAAATACTAAGTCTAGCGAAGATTTTAAAAATAAATTGTTGAGAGAATTGAACAATAAATACTCTAAATTATTTGCCTGAATTTACATTTGGCTATGTACAGTTTGTCTTTAGACAAATTTTCTAAATATATATTCACTACATTTTAAAAGTTTTTTAACAGGTTGTTCGCTCTAGTACGGAGAAATTAGCAACGATTTTAAAACAAAAATGCAAGATCGGTGCGTGGTTATTATGAACGACTTGTCTTGTTAACAAAATGACTGTATTTCAATCAAATTCTCCATATCCATTCTAATGAAACGATTTGACAATACAATTTTTTGATTTCTTTCAGTACGTCATGACGAGAAAGGTATCAATGCAAAATGCAGACTATTTTTTCTTAAAATTACCTGCATAATTTCGGTTAGTATTTATTAATCCAGAGTGTAAATCTACGACAATGTCAGCATGAACGGTAATTTTAATTTATTTTTTCCAATCACTAGATATCAAATATTGAATAAATGGTGAAGCAAATTTGCATTTAATGTGTATCATTCCCCTTTCCGATTAAATTATTCTGAGAATACATAAAAATTGAATGATATGACGAATTGTCAGTAGTGGGATGCGAACCTTCGCTGGGAAGACCCGACTGCGATCTGAACGCAGCGCCTTAGACCGCTCGGCCATCCTGACATCCAGCTGTTGCCAATTAACACATCATAGCAGGATATTACTGAGGTTGCTTGATTCATACTCTTACAGTGATGATTGTTTACTGACAGGCTGACAGCTGAGGATAGGTTGAAGTGCGCTCTTCTCGGCCAATCATTCTTGCAACAAGCAATGATATAGACGTTCTAACGACAATTATTTCCTACCTATTTGCTTAGCGTCCTTTCAAATGAGCTGATATTTTTCAAGATGAAAATGTGCTAACTGAGCTAGTTAACGGAAACAAACATTTCGGAAGATGTTTACCTGACCAAACAACATTAATCGAATACAAGACCTGAATTCGAAATGCGTCAAATGGTAAGTGGCAATGACTTCTTCCCCAACTCTCCGAAATGTGTTAGTTTTCTGAAATAGGCATCTTAAGAGGAAATGATGAATCGTGCTGAAGTTCGATTATTTCAAAACTTGGAAATGAAGAAAGTTAAGTGACTGAAAGGCAAGCATCTGTAAATGCTGAGCTGAGCAAGAGAAGACGTGCAAAACGAGAGGCGATGTGCAAATGTTGGGATAGAATATGAGAGGTATTTGGCTTTCGGTGACGTGTGCAAAGTATAAGTTATTGAAAATGTTTTAATTGCAAATTGTTTTCATAATATGCGAATATATCTAAGTAGATATATATTGAATTTTGTATTGTGAGAGAAAAGATTTTAAAATGTGTGCACATGTGGTGTGCTTGTTATTAGTGTGTTATATAAGAAATGTGTAAAGATTGTGGCAGAAGAATTTGCCAAATCAATAGATGTGAATAGAGTTTTGAGTATTGTATCGGAGAGAATGAGATGAAATTGGCTTATGTGAAAGGAAGCAATACATTATGGAATCAAATTGAATGTATAAATTTCAATTTGGCAATAGAAATGTTGAAATAATATAGAAGATATTAGATTGAGTAAAACGTGCGTTATTTTAAGCAAGTAAATATCTTAACTATAGTACGGCTAGCGTGACTGTCTATGTGGTGTAGTTGTTTAGATAACAGACTTGGTAGCTGGCTAACTGATTCGGAAGAAAGTGTCAGCAGTTTTGTCTGTAGGTTATTTTTTTTCTCAATCTCTTTCCTAATTGTCTTTAATGACATTTGTATTTCTGAAATTATTTCAAATACTAAGTCTAGCGAAGATTTTAAATATAAATTGTTGAGAGAATTGAACAATAAATACTCTAAATTATTTACCTGAATTTACATTTGACTATGTACAGTCGGTCTTTACACAAATTTTCAAAGTATATATTCATTACATTTTAAAAGTCTTTTAACAGGTTGTTCGCTCTAGTACGGAGAAATTAGCAACGATTTTAAAACAAAAATGCAAGATCGGTGCGTGTTTATTATGAACGACTTGTCTTGTTAACAAAATGACTGTATTTCAATCAAATTCTCCATATCCATTCTAATAAAACGTTTTGATAATACAATTTTTTGATTTCTTTCAGTACCTCATGACGAGAAAGGTATCAATGCAAAAGGCAGACTACTTTTTTTTAAAATTACCTGCATAATTTTGGTTAGAATTTATTAAACCAGAGCGTAAATCTACGACAATGTCAGCATGAACGGTAATTTTAATTTATTTTTTCCAATCACTAGATATCAAATATTGAATAAATGGTGAAGCAAATTTGCATTTAATGTGAATCATTCCCCTTTCCGGTTAAATTATTGTGAGAATACATAAAAATTGAATAACCAGATGAATTGTCAGGAGTGGGATTCGAACCCACGTCGGGAAGACCCGACTGCGACCTGAACGCAGCTACTTAGACCGCTCGGCCATCCTGACATCCAGCTGTTGCGAACAAACACATCATAGCAGGATATTACTGAGGTTGCTTGATTCATACTTTTCCAGTGATGATTGTTTACTGACAGGCTGACAGCTGAGGATAGGTTGAAGTGCGCTCTTCTCGGCCAATCATTCTTGCAACAAGCAATGATATAGACGTTCTAACGACAATTATTTCCTACCTATTTGCTTGGCGTCCTTTCAAATGAGCTGATATTTTTCAAGATAAAAATGTGCTAACTGAGCTAGTTAACTGAAACAAACATTTCGGAAGATGTTTACCTGACCAAACAACATTAATCGAATACAAGACCTGAATTCGACATGCGTCAAATGGTAAGTGGCAATGAATTTTTCCCCAACTCTCGGAAATGTGTTAGTTTTCTGAAATAGGCATCTTAAGAGGAAATGATGAATCGTGCTGAAGTTCGATTATTTCAAAACTTGGAAATGAAGAAAGTAAAGTGACTGAAAGGCAAGCATCTGTAAATGCTGAGCTGAGCAAGAGAAGACGTGCAAAACGAGAGGCGATGTGCAAATGTTGGGATAGAATACGAGAGGTATTTGGCTTTCGGTGACGTGTGCAAAGTATAAGTTATTGAAAATGTTTTAATTGCAAATTGTTTTCATAATATGCGAATATATCTAAGTAGATATATATTGAATTTTGTATTGTGAGAGAAAAGATTTTAAAATGTGTGCACATGTGGTGTGCTTGTTATTAGTGTGTTATATAAGAAATGTGTAAAGATTGTGGCAGAAGAATTTGCCAAATCAATAGATGTGAATAGAGTGTTGAGTATTGTATCGGAGAGAATGAGATGAAATTGGCTTATGTGAAAGGAAGCAATACATTATGGAATCAAATTGAATGTATAAATTTCAATTTGGCAATAGAAATGTTGAAATAATATAGAAGATATTAGATTGAGTAAAACGTGCGTTATTTTAAGCAAGTAAATATCTTAACTATAGTACGGCTAGCGTGACTGTCTATGTGGTGTAGTTGTTCAGATCACAGACTTGGTAGCTGGCTAACTGGTTCGGAAGAAGGTGTCAGCAGTTTTGTCTGTAGGTTATTTTTTTTTCTCAATCTCTTTCCTAATTGTCTTTAATGACATTTGTATTTCTGAAATTATTTGAAATACTAAGTCTAGCGAAGATTTTAAAAATAAATTGTTGAGAGAATTGAACAATAAATACTCTAAATTATTTACCTGAATTTACATTTGACTATGTACAGTCGGTCTTTACACAAATTTTCAAAGTATATATTCATTACATTTTAAAAGTCTTTTAACAGGTTGTTCGCTCTAGTACGGAGAAATTAGCAACGATTTTAAAACAAAAATGCAAGATCGGTGCGTGTTTATTATGAACGACTTGTCTTGTTAACAAAATGACTGTATTTCAATTAAATTCTCCATATCCATTCTAATAAAACGTTTTGATAATACAATTTTTTGATTTCTTTCAGTACGTCATGACGAGAAAGGTATCAATGCAAAATGCAGACTATTTTTTCTTAAAATTACCTGCATAATTTCGGTTAGTATTTATTAAACCAGAGTGTAAATCTACGACAATGTCAGCATGAATGGTAATTTTAATTTATTTTTTCCAATCACTAGATATCAAATATTGAATAAATGGTGAAGCAAATTTGCATTTAATGTGAATCATTCCCCTTTCCGGTTAAATTATTGTGAGAATACATAAAAATTGAATAACCAGATAAATTGTCAGGAGTGGGATTCGAACCCACGCCGGGAAGACCCGACTGCGACCTGAACGCAGCGCCTTAGACCGCTCGGCCATCCTGACATCCAGCTGTTGCCAACTGACACATCATAGCAGGATATTACTGAGGTTGCTTGATTCATACTTTTACAGTGATGATTGTTTACTGACAGGCTGACAGCTGAGGATAGGTTGAAGTGCGCTCTTCTCGGCCAATCATTCTTGCAACAAGCAATGATATAGACGTTCTAACGACAATTATTTCCTACCTATTTGCTTAGCGTCCTTTCAAATGAGCTGATATTTTTCAAGATAAAAATGTGCTAACTGAGCTAGTTAACTGAAACAAACATTTCGGAAGATGTTTACCTGACCAAACAACATTAATCGAATACAAGACCTGAATTCGACATGCGTCAAATGGTAAGTGGCAATGAATTTTTCCCCAACTCTCGGAAATGTGTTAGTTTTCTGAAATAGGCATCTTAAGAGGAAATGATGAATCGTGCTGAAGTGCGATTATTTCAAAACTTGGAAATGAAGAAAGTTAAGTGACTAAAAGGCAAGCATCTGTAAATGCTGAGCTGAGCAAGAGAAGACGTGCAAAACGAGAGGCGATGTGCAAATGTTGGGATAGAATATGAGAGGTATTTGGCTTTCGGTGACGTGTGCAAAGTATAAGTTATTGAAAATGTTTTAATTGCAAATTGTTTTCATAATATGCGAATATATCTAAGTAGATATATATTGAATTTTGTATTGTGAGAGAAAAGATTTTAAAATGTGTGCACATGTGGTGTGCTTGTTATTAGTGTGTTATATAAGAAATGTGTAAAGAGTGTGGCAGAATAATTTGCCAAATCAATACATGTGAATAGAGTGTTGAGTATTGTATCGGAGAGAATGAGATGAAATTGGTTTATGTGAAGGGAAGCAATACATTATGGAATCAAATTGAATGTATAAATTTCAATTTGGCAATAGAAATGTTGAAATAATATAGAAGATATTAGATTGAGTAAAACGTGCGTTATTTTAAGCAAGTAAATATCTTAACTATAGTACGGCTAGCGTGACTGTCTATGTGGTGTAGTTGTTCAGATAACAGACTTGGTAGCTGGCTAACTGGTTCGGAAGAAGGTGTCAGCACTTTTGTCTGTAGGTTATTTTTTTTTTCTCAATCTCTTTCCTAATTGTCTTTAATGACATTTGTATTTCTGAAATTATTTCAAATACTAAGTCTAGCGAAGATTTTAAAAATAAATTGTTGAGAGAATTGAACAATAAATACTCTAAATCATTTACCTGAATTTACATTTGACTATGTACAGTCGGTCTTTACACAAATTTTCAAAGTATATATTCATTACATTTTAAAAGTCTTTTAACAGGTTGTTCGCTCTAGTACGGAGAAATTAGCAACGATTTTAAAACAAAAATGCAAGATCGGTGCGTGTTTATTATGAACGACTTGTCTTGTTAACAAAATGACTGTATTTCAATCAAATTCTCCATATCCATTCTAATAAAACGTTTTGATAATACAATTTTTTGATTTCTTTCAGTACGTCATGACGAGAAAGGTATCAATGCAAAATGCAGACTATTTTTTCTTAAAATTACCTGCATAATTTCGGTTAGTATTTATTAAACCAGAGTGTAAATCTACGACAATGTCAGCATGAACGGTAATTTTAATTTATTTTTTCCAATCACTAGATATCAAATATTGAATAAATGGTGAAGCAAATTTGCATTGAATGTGAATCATTCCCCTTTCCGGTTAAATTATTGTGAGAATACATAAAAATTGAATAACCAGATAAATTGTCAGGAGTGGGATTCGAACCCACGCCGGGAAGACCCGACTGCGACCTGAACGCAGCGCCTTAGACCGCTCGGCCATCCTGACATCCAGCTGTTGCCAACTGACACATCATAGCAGGATATTACTGAGGTTGCTTGATTCATACTTTTACAGTGATGATTGTTTACTGACAGGCTGACAGCTGAGGATAGGTTGAAGTGCGCTCTTCTCGGCCAATCATTCTTGCAACAAGCAATGATATAGACGTTCTAACGACAATTATTTCCTACCTATTTGCTTAGCGTCCTTTCAAATGAGCTGATATTTTTCAAGATAAAAATGTGCTAACTGAGCTAGTTAACTGAAACAAACATTTCGGAAGATGTTTACCTGACCAAACAACATTAATCGAATACAAGACCTGAATTCGACATGCGTCAAATGGTAAGTGGCAATGAATTTTTCCCCAACTCTCGGAAATGTGTTAGTTTTCTGAAATAGGCATCTTAAGAGGAATTGATGAATCGTGCTGAAGTTCGATTATTTCAAAACTTGGAAATGAAGAAAGTTAAGTGACTGAAAGGCAAGCATCTGTAAATGCTGAGCTGAGCAAGAGAAGACGTGCAAAACGAGAGGCGATGTGCAAATGTTGGGATAGAATATGAGAGGTATTTGGCTTTCGGTGACGTGTGCAAAGTATAAGTTATTGAAAATGTTTTAATTGCAAATTGTTTTCATAATATGCGAATATATCTAAGTAGATATATATTGAATTTTTTATTGTGAGAGAAAAGATTTTAAAATGTGTGCACATGTGGTGTGCTTGTTATTAGTGTGTTATATAAGAAATGTGTAAAGATTGTGGCAGAAGAATTTGCCAAATCAATAGATGTGAATAGAGTGTTGAGTATTGTATCTGTGAGATTGAGATGAAATTGGCTTATGTGAAAGGAAGCAATACATTATGGAATGAAATTGAATGTATAAATTTCAATTTCGAAATAGAAAATTTGGAAAATATAGAAGATAATAGATGTGTAAAACGTGCGTTATTTTAAGCAAGTAAATATCTTAACTAGAATACGGCGAGTCTGTCTGTGTAAGTGGTGCAGTCGTGTACATGACAAGCTTCATAGCTGGCGAACCCGGTTCGTAGAAGGTCTCAGCTGTTTTACCTGTAGGTTATTTTTTTTTTTCTCAATCTCTTTTCTAACTGTCCTTAATGACATTTATGTTTCTGAAATTATTTCTGAAAATATTTCAAATAGTAAGTCTAGCGAAGTTATTAAAAATAAATTTTTGAGAGAACTGAACAATAAATACTCTAAATTATTTACCTGAATTTACATTTGACTATGTACAGTCGGTCTTTACACAAATTTTCAAACTATATATATGCATAAATTTCATAATTCTTTTAATATTCGTTCGCTCTAGTTTTAAATTCGTTCGCTCTAGTACGGAGAAATGAGCATCGAAAATGCTAGGTCTGTGCTTCCTTATTATGAACGATTTTTCTTGTTAACAAAATGCCTGTATTTCAATCAAATCCTTCATATTCGTTTTAATTATACAATTTCTGGATTTCTTTTCTTATGTCATGACGAGAATGGGATCAATATAAAAGGCTGACTATTTTCTTTAAGATTAGGTGGATAAATTTGGTTGGATGTTTATTGACCCAGAGTGTAAATTCATGACAATATCAGAATGATCGGTAATATTTATTTATTCTCCCAATCACTTGATATCAAATATTGAATGAATGGTGAAGCAAATTTGCATTTGATGTGAATCTTGCCTTTTCCTGTTAAATTATTCAGCGAGTTTATGAAAACGTAATTCTCGATTGAATTGTCAGAATTGGGATTCGAACCCACGCTGGGAAAACCCGACTTCGACCTGAGCAAAGTGGCCTTAGATTGCTCGGCCATCCTGACATGCGACTGTAGAAATAGACACATCATAGTTGTCTGTCACTGCTGTTGCTTCATTCTTACTTTTATGCTGATGAATGGAGTGTTGAGTATTGCATCGGTGTAATTGCCATTGCCACATGAAACATTCGTGAGAGAACTGACAAGTGCGAGTATATATTGTAAAAGGTTTTATTTCCTTTTACTTGTGCAGCTGTGAAAACTGCAATTAAGACAAACAAATAACGTGAGTACCTGGGGGAAGAATCTACACAAGGATAGATAATTACAAAATTCGAAAAAATAAGAAAATAAACAATGAAATTGACATAAAATTATTGTAACAAAACAGGGAACTTATAACAAGGGTTTAAATCAACAGGAATCCTTTGCGTCGCCAAAGCATTACATTTTTACAAATTAAGAAAGCGTCAAAAAGGTAATATATATTTAGAAGTATTAAAATTTCATTAACTATAAAATTTGTCTAGGGTTTGCTGAAAGTTGAATGGAAAAAATGTTAATTACCTCGTTGGCACCTCGCGTGGTCTATGGCAATTCCGTTACTCCCTAACAGGACCGAAAAAGGATGTGCTGCCACCGGAAATAACAAGTTTACGTCTGACCTCTTAGAAGGTCTCAATCCAAAAAAGACTGTTAAGGGGTTTTTGTATTTCTTACGCAGAGACAAAAAAATCCTATATTCTAGAAAAATGTTGCCGTTATATTTTTACTTACTTATTCTAACTTTACTGTTTTGTCTCATACTTTTCATTTAGACTTCATTATTGTTTTACATTATCCTAAAATATAAGGAACTATATTTTCTGGCCACATTGTCCCAATGGGTGACAAGGCCACCGGTCAAGAATACAGGGCTGGCTTCGACAAGAAAACGAACCTGCTGATTTTACATTAAAGTTTGGTAGCAAATGGTGCCTGGCGGCAGCTACAATCGACGAAAATGAGATGTAATTGGCTTATGTGAAAGCAAGCAATATATGATGGAATGAAATTGAATTAATAAGTTTCAATTTTGCAATAGAAACTTTAAAAAAATATAGATGATATTAGATTGAATAAAAGCGTGCCCCATTTTAAGCAAGTAAATATCTCAACTAGAGTACTCCTGGCGTGACTATGTAAGTGATGCAGTGGTTTCGATGACAGGCTCGACAACGAGCGTTCCTGGTTCGATTTGTTTTTTAATTGTCCTTACTTGCATTTCGGAAATTATTTCAAATACTAAATCTAGCGAAGATTTTGACAAAAACATTTTGAGACAACTGAACAATAAATACTCTAAGATATTTTCCTGAATTTACATTTGATAATGTCTTTACATAAATTTTTAAAGTATATATTCATTAAATTTTATACGCCTTTTAACAGGTTGTTCGCTCTAGTACGGAGAAATTAGCAACGATTTTAAAAACAAATATGCAAGATAGGTACGTAGTTAATATGAACGAGTTGTCTTGTGAACAAATATTTCACTTAAATCCTCCATATCCGTTTTAATAACACGTTTTGATTATTCAATTTTTGGATTTCTTTTATTATGTTATGACGAGAATGGGATCAATGTAAAAGGCTGACTATTTTTTCTTAAGAGTAGGTGGATAAATTTGGTTGGATTTTTTATGACCCAGACTCCAAATATATGGCAATATCAGAATGAACGGTAATATTTATTTATTCTTCCAATCAATTGATATCAAATATTGAATGAATGGTAAAGCAAATTTGCATTTAATGTGAATCATGCCCTTTCCTGTTAAACTATTCAGCGAATATATAAAAACTTAATTCTCTATTCTAAATTCTCTATTGAATGGTCAGAAGTGGGAAATTATTTCAAATACTAAGTCTAGTGAGTTTTTTGAAAAAAAATTTGGAGACAATTGAATAAAAAATACTCTAAGATATTTCCCTGAATATACATTTGATCATAAATTTCCAAAATATGTATTCTTTGATTTATTGATATCATTCAATAATATTTTCATCTAAGTTTTCCTTTTAAATTCGGAACGCTTCTGTCAGTCTAATAGTTTTCACATTTTTTACCAACTCTCGATATCAAAACCGACAATGAACCATTGATTTTATAGTCGATAATATTTTTGATGCATTTAGGAAATAACATTTTAACTCATCTCCACCAAATTTACCCAAGGCCCGCTTTACATGTCTTAATTTCGCAGCCAAATGTGATTCCATTTGGTCTTATCTTATGCATGATAGAAATACAGAAATCAAATTTACAAAGAAAAACTAATAATATTTTGACTGACAATGTGACACTCCCGCTGTTATTTATTTATTTATTTATTTTTTTGATGTAATGAAATTGAGAGAGAGGAATTAATATTAGTGGTATTATTAGTTATGCTTTATTGTAATTCTCAATGTGAGCTTATGTATAAACTATTTCAATATTCTCATGTACTTGTAAAATCCGTGGAATTGAAAAATTAGCTAACAGTTGAAAAAGAAACAGAGAAATATGATTATTTTTCTTTCGTGTTCGTAGAGGATTGTTTTGGGCAAGCTAAAATATTGTAAGTAGCCATAACTAAATATCAGGATTTACTTGATGAGGTCAAGTAAGGTTAGATCCCCCAACAAATTTTTCTGGGAACAGAAGCTATGGGATCGGAAGACCGATGATGTAATCGAAAGAAAGAAGACAGAAAGACATTACGTCATGTGAGCTGTTGATATTACATCCGTCGGGCCATGGCTCCTCACAAATCGTGTGGGTGGAAAACAATCTCATTAGTCAAAGGCTTCGAGTTGGATAGATTCCCCGAGTGGATTAAAGAGTGTTATAAAAATAAAGACACTGCGAGAAAAATCAGGTAATTCGGGAGGGAGCTTCCAGGCGACAAGGATAAACGAACCACCACACTGCCGCCACGTCGCCGCCATGAGCCACCTTTGATTCGGTAAATTTCGTTAAGCTTCCATAATGACCCGAAAGAACTTCAAAGTTACATAGAGAATTGACAGCTCTGGTTATAGAAAATATGTCAAAAGACTTTAAATTAGATTGAAAATCAATGATATTTTTAAATGAATCCTCTCTCCGTTGTAAACTGCGGATAACAATTTTTTTTCCGCTTTTGTAATTAATAATTTTTTCTTATCTTATTATAAAGACTTTGTTCGCAACTCTCCGGGCGTCTTCGATCTTATTCATTTGTTTACGTTTTTTTTTTTTTTTTTTTGGTGCCGTGTTTATTTTTAACCACAAGTGTACACAAATGTCCTGTCTGGATCTGGTACGCCTACTGGAATTGCACAACGCGACTTTCTGAGATCAAATCACAACGTGGCCAGTGGTCCGTTGTTGTAATAGACATCTTCAGAACCAGCTTCAGTGACGAGATCATCATGACCACCAACAGCGTCCCGAAAGCGTCGACATAACTGGTACCGTTTTGACATCATCGCAGTGGGATCCGTTCCCGAACCAGCGAGCGACCAAACCAACCAGCCAGACGGGTGGCAGTGTCACAACTGCTTCCGTGAGCAGGATCGACCATGAAAAATCACCGAACGAGTCGAGGACCCTGACAGATTTCGTCGGAAATCAACCCGTATCAGGTAGGACACTTTTTGGTTTCTTCCTAAAATTCTTGTTGCTGGCATTTCACCGTAAACCGATTTCCTTCACAATTATTATTAATCACTAATTGTATTGTTTAAATGTCTGACCACGCGGAGGTAAATGATAGACCGTTGAAGGACTTGTTCGGGTGTCCAAGCGTGCCGAGCTATCGGGGAGATGCGAAAGAGTTTAGAAATTGGTTAGCGGCCGTAGAGAAAAGTCAGCGGATATATGAGCTGACGGAAAAAGAAATTGTGTGCGTAGCGTTTTACGCCCCGGCAGGAGAACCGTCGGAATTTATCGGCCAACTCCTGGAAAAGGACCCTCATCTGACCTGGGAGAGACTTAAGGAGCTGCTGGTTGTGGAATACGCCAATGAAGAAACAGCCATGGAGGCCATGCGAGGTCTCTTGGAGCTAGTCCAAGGAAGGGATGAGAGAGTAGAAGTATTAGGTAAAAGGACGGAAAAATTAGCTTCTCTAGCCTACCCGGTGGAGGTCAGAGAGCATGCGGCCATCCAGGTCCGGTTCACAAGCAAGAAAGATGCGGTCGAAGAGAGCATATGCCCAAACGATATGAGGCAAGAAGGGAAGCCCCCCTCCCCATGCCAAAAGTGAAAATGAAACCTCGATAATTGAACCAAGAAAACGTAAGAGAATCAGCCCTAGAAAAAACAGGCAGGCTAGCCTGTGTGAATAAAAATCAGTTGCATTGTTTGAGCTGCGGGCAGATAGGTCATTTTGCAAAGAAATGTCTAAGAAGGTGTTGGTTTTGTGGGAAATCATGTCACCTGAAGGGAAGCTGCCCATCTAGAAACAGAAAAGGGGCAGTAATAAAAGACCCCGATATGGGAATAGAGGTCAGTGGGGTCCTCGTAGAGACATTAATGAAAGACTGCTGCTGCCAGCACCCATAGCTGGGTGGAAAGAGAGATAGCCACAAAGACATACTGGAGAAAATGTTTTCGATTAATGCGTTATTGATATTATTTTTTACATTCCGCCGAGATAAACAAAGAAAAAATAATGCAAAAAATCTCCTCTGGAACAGAAAATACAGTTTTCCATACTAGTTAGTTTCATGCCGTCCTCGTCATGACATATTTAAATCAAAAATAACATACGCATTAACTAGTCGTCAAGAGAAATTTAATCGGACAGTGGCGTTCTGAGTGAAATGTCGGCATTCTGATCACTATAAGAGATTCTGGTCAAAATGCAGTAATTTTCCATTTCAAATACCTGCAACATGATCGCGCATATTTGTTATGATATCGCTCCTTTCCTCTTACACATTCAGCGGTCATATACATAACCGAGCATTTATATATTTAGGTTATTACATATTATCAAATCTTAAATATCGAAAGTAAACTAAAGAAATTTTGTTTTTTAACTTTTAAATGTTCTTTTTTATCAATGCCACCAAAGCTTTCTTCAGTACATTCATTAAAATTTGAATTAATTTCAGAAATATCAACTAGTTTGATGAAAACCAACAATAAAACCAATTTAGAAATTATCCCACACCAGGAAACGAACCCGGTTCCCTGAGTGAGAACCAGGAATCCTAACCACTTGACAATGTGGGAAGTTGTTGCCACTGTTATCAGTTTTGCTGTTAGATTCTCGCACGCTTCTCAAAATCACATTTATTTTTCAGCTATCAATAGCGAAACCAATAATGATCTATTGATTTGTATTCGATATTATTTTAGTTGTATCTGGAAAATCAACTTTTATTTCATTTCCCCTAAGCACTTGATCAAAACCCGCTTCACATGTTTTAATTTCACTGTCGGATGTAACGCCATTTGCAAATTTCTGATTCATCACAACAATACCGAATGCAAATTTACGCCGAAATTTCATTTTATAGACAATACATAAGAAAATAATGAAACATTTTCTCAAAATAAATGATAGAAATGTTTTAAAACGTTAGTTAGGAGTCGAATGAGCTGATGGCCCCGTCGCCTAATGGACAAGTCGTCTGATTCAATTCAGAAGATTGCGAGTTCGAGTATCGTCGTGGTCGAATCTTGTTACTAATATAATTTATTACATAAGCGCCAATTTCATTGTTGATAACGAAGATACATTCAATGTCATAGAAAGATAACACCAATTTCCAAAGATATACGAAATGCTCTCTCGTTAGATGCGCGAATTACGTGAACATGTTGAACCTGTCGTCGTGAGACCAGCTCCTTGTTGATGTTGTCATTTATTTCGTTTGCTCCGGTAGATGTATCAGTTTTGAATAATTCGTGCTGCAGCACAATTCAATATTTCCCTTTATGAATAGGTTTCCGTAAAATAACACTTTCGGAAATATTCTTTAGAACCGTACCTTGTCGTTCCATGTAAGATCAACTGATGCCAACGATTCACTTGGAGATGTCTGGCCACGGAATCATCCTCCAAAATGTATGATTTATTTTTAATCATTTCACCCCGTGCAAGACAGAAATGCTACTGGTGTGCAAGGGGCTATATAACTGTAAAAAGATTAATTAGAAAAGAGTGAGGACTACAAACTAGTTAGAAAGGAGCATTAGAAAGCTGCGAAAGCAGGTGCGATGACAGATACATAGGTGGAGAGAAAGGGAAGGTTATACGGGGGTGGGGAGAGAGCTTGAGTCCAGTGGTTAGTAGATGAGTATTGACTTTGCATTTAAATTTCTGGAGGTTGTAGCCGTCAGGAAAGCAAGAATATGGGAGCGAGTTCCACAGGCTGGAAGTGCGAGAGAAGAAGCTGCAGGAATAAAATTGTCGTCTGCATTTGGCTAACCTGACTGTGAATGGGTGGGACCCAGTTGCCAGTCTGGTTGCACGAGTAAACACCTGTTGAGAAGGCACCAGTGACTTAAATTCGTGCGAGCAGAAGACATGAAATTATTTATAGAACAGTCAAAGGGAGGCCACATTTCGACGGTGAGGAAGTGGCTGCAGTCGAGCCGCCAGATCAGTACATATCACATTACAGACTCTCCTTTGGAGCCTGTCAAGAACACTGAGGAGAACGGCAGCAGTACTCCATGCACTGACGGATGGTTGACTTGTATATATGCAGGATGGATTCAGACGGAAAAAACATCTTGGATCGACATAGTGACACAACCTTCTTAGCAGTAGATTTTGCTATGGATTCAATATAGTGGTTCTATTTGAGGTCTGAGGAGAGGGTAAGTCCGAGGAGGCGTAGTGTATTGCTCTCCGGGAGAATCGCTTGGTCCACGCTTATTGGAGGCAGGAGAGGTTGCCTGTAATGGTTGACAGACAACAGCTTGGTCTTAGACGAATTGAAGTTGACAAGCCACTTCATGCCCCAGTTCGCCACAGAGTGTAGATCCCGTTCAATGTCAACAGCGAGATTATGTCTGTCCGCCACGACAGGTTTCTTACTGGTGCGGGAGTATATTGTAGTGTCATCTGCGTAGATGACTACTTGGGACTTGATCTCATCTGGGAGGTCGTTGATGAAAATAAGGAAGAGCGTCGGGCCCAGGATAGATCCCTGTGGGACACCAGCATTCGTGCTGTTGGATGAAGAGGCACGCCCATTCAAAACGACCTTCATTTTGCGGTTATTAAAAAAGACTGGATTAGGTCAAGCAGGCGACCGGTAATACCGTAACCCCGTAGTTTGCACAGGAGGCCAGAGTGCCAAACCGTGTCGAAAGCCTTGGAGATGTCCAGAGTAACCGCGCGAGCCTCGTCAGACTCATCAAGGGCCTGTAGCATGTACTCCGTTACAGTTGTTAGCAGGTCGGCCGTGGACCTGGCAAAGCGGAAGCCATATTGCCTGTCAGAGAAGTGTTTGTGGGCAGTGAGATGATGAACTATTTCATTGATTCTGGCCTCGAATACTTTCCCGAATATCGGTAGAAGACTGATAGTGCGATAGTTGGATGGGTCCGAGGGTTCACCACAATTCTTAAATACAGGAAAGACTGAAGAGAACTTCCAGCATGCAGGAAAGCAGGAAGCAGAAAGGCACTAGTTAAACAGTTTACAGAGGACAGGGGAAAGTTCAGGAGCACACCTCACCGGGATTCCATCGTCTCCACTCGCCTTATTGGGGTCGAGTTTTGAAATTACTACTGTCGGGGTAATATATACGTCGTGCAGTTTGGCCTCAGTTCTAATAGGGAATTCGGGTGGGTGTACTCCAGACGAGTCAAATGTGGAGTTGGATGAGAATCTGCGGGCAAAGCACTCAGCTTTGTCCGCAGATGACGTGAGAACCTCAAATTCATGGATTAAAGGAGGTATTGAGGATTTCCTATTGTTGAGCACTCGTTTGCAATAATCCTTGGAGCCGAACTTTCGGTCATCTATGCGCTGTCGCATTCTCTCAGCAAACAACCGTTTGGCGTCATTTAGGGTTCTCTTGCACTCATTGCGAGCAGATAGAAACAGGCGCCTATTGTGATCAGATGACTGTCTCCGGAATAGACGGAAGTAATGGTTCCTGTGGGCAATGGCGGCTGAGCAGGCCGGAGAGAACCACGGAGAGGTATGAGGTTTTAAGCAATACTTCCTGGTGGGTATGATGGCATCAGTGACGAGACCTCAGAGGCACAGTCATCAACTGATAGGTCGAACACTTTTCCCCAAGGGACGTCACAGAGGAAATCGCGGAAGGCATCCCAGTCAGCTTTTTGGTAGAGGTAGGAGGTCCTATAGGTAGGGGGCTCCTGGGGGGAGTGAGATTGGAAAGAAATACCGAGAGAGACTACAGCGTGGTCGGAGTTGCCGAGAGGGCAAAGCTGCGAGACTTGACAGGCGTCAGGCGCAAAGGTGAAACATATATCTAGTAGTGAGGAATGACCCGAGGGAGTGCTTGGGAAGCGAGTGTGGAAGTCTACCACTTGCGTAAGGGATTGGGAAATAGCGAATTTCATGGCGTGAATGCCCGCTGGATCAGTAACGGCGTTATCAAGCCACTCAGAGTGATGGGCATTGAGGTCTCCAAATACAAATATGTGGGCGAATGGGTGATAGGAAATAGCCTTATCTATGTCGTCAGCAATGCTATCTAGTAGGGAGCAGTCAGGAGAGGAGGGAGAACGGTAAAGAAAGAATAGGTAATTAACCGAACTGAGGAGAGACAGGCGGAGACATATGTATTGGTGGTCAGTAGATTCGAGTGAAGTCACCCAAGCTATGGGGAGGTGTTCGCTGACGTAGACACCCAGCCCATGCATGTGGAAAATGGAATCCTTCCTTAAGAGGGGAAGATAACCAGGGATGGATATTAGTGAAAGAAAGGTTCATAGGTTTAGGTGGTTTGATTTTAACTGGTTTAGAGTCATTTCTGATTTGTTTCGTCATGTTTATGTTTATAGAAATGGACCTAGAAAAGAGGATACAGGCGGCCATTATCCACGATCTGTGCGGGAAGGACACTGGCTAGGGCTGCAACAAGGTGTGGCCTCAGGGTTGCCCACCGAAAGCGCTTGTAGGGACACCTATCCATGCGCGACATGGCACTACAAGAACCCCGATATTATACAACTGTTGATCAGAGCAGACGCTCTTGACGCTACGCAAGAGTTAGGGCTCCTAACTACCAGTCGGAAACAGAAACCACTAAACTGCCAACCCGGTACCCTCACAGTGATGAGCCGTTGCCACCAAATGGCCAGATCGCAGGAAAATCAGGGAAGCCCCAATACCTAGGTCTGAAGAGAGAAGAGAAAGCCGGAAACCACATCCTAAACAGGAAACAAGGGGCAATAGACGTGGGTGGAGTATGGACCGGGCGATAGCGTGATCTATCTACACCTATTTTTAAAAAAAAAAATTCCACGGTTGGTGAATTAACTAAGTTTTAACTTCGTTAAAGTCCAAATGGAGCATAAACGCCGAAAAGATTAGTAAAAAATTAAAATGGATAAATGAGAAACGATTTCACATACCACACAGGATTAACCCAGGAAATCTGAATTAAGAAATTTATTACTTCAACTCTTGTTTTACCCGAAAATTAAAATCTGGCTAGGTTGCCTGTCCGTGTACAAAGCAAACGAACGAATTTGAATTTGAAAAACAGACCATCTACGAAACTTAGAGATTTCACAGGGTTGGGGGAGGGGGAGGTCAACTGAGCATAACGGCCACTATCTCGTTGGGAATGGCTTCGCATTGCAGAGTAAATAAGTAAATAAGTAAATAAAAAAACAAATAATTACAGAGAACTTCAAAAGAGTAAAGTTATTTTTTCCCAAATGGAGCATGAACGCCGAAAAGATGAGTAAAAAATTAAAATACATAAGTAAGAAACGATTTCACATACCACGCAGGATTAGCACAGGAAATTTGAATTAGGAAATTTATATCTTCAACTCTTGTCTTTTCCCGAAAATTAAAATCTGGCTAGGCTGTCTGTCCGTGTACAAAGCAAACGAAACTGCAAAGTAGAGTTGGCGGATTTCTAAAGCGAAATAAATCACACGTTTTCCGGCGACGTCAAGCAGATTCATAGAAAATAACTGGTTCGAATCCTCCTACGGACACAGCGAAAAAATGTCTTTTCCCTTCGTTTTCAAGATGAAAAAATTATTCTCCAATAAATGCAACATCGCTTCGCGTGTCTTTTGAAATTGACGATAGACATATTGGAGAAACTGTTTTCGATTAATCTGTTATTGATATTTTTTACATTCCGCCGAGATGAAGAAAGAACAAATAATGATAAAAATCTCCTCTGTAAGAGAAAATACAGTTTTCCATACGAGTTAGTTTTATGCCGTCCTCGTCATGACAGAATTAAATCAAGAAAGACATACGCATTAACTAGTCGTCGCGTGAAATGTAATCAGACAGTGGCGAACTGTGTGAAATGTCGGCATTCTGATCACTATAAGAGATTCTGGTCAAAATGCAGTAATTTTCCATTTCAAATACCTGCAACATGATCGCGCATATTTGTCATTATATCGCTCCTTCCCTCTTACACATTCAGCGGCCGTATATAAATCCGAGACTTTATATATTTAGGTTATTACATATTATCAAATGTTAAATATCGAAAGTAAACTAAAGAAATTTTGTTTTGTAAGTTTTAAAATTCTATTTTATCAATGCCACCAAAGTTTTCTTCGGTACATTCATTAAAATTTGAAATAATTTCAGAAATGTCAACTAGTTTAATGAAAAACAAAAATAAAAATCTATAGGAAAAGCTTTCCGACACAGGGAAACGAACACGGGCCGCCTGGGAGGGGCAGGAATCCTAACCACTAGACAATGTGGGAAGTCGCGGTCAGTGTCATCAGTTTTGCTATTAGATTCTTGCACGCTTCTCAAAATCACATTTATTTTACAGCTATCAATAGCTAAACCAATTATGATCTATTGATTTATATTCGATATTATTTTAGTTGTATCTGGAAAATCAAATTTTATTTAATTTCCCCAAAGCACTAGATCAAAACCCGCTTCACATGTTTTCATTTCACTGTCGGATGTAACGCCATTTGCAAATTTCTGATTCATCACAACAATACCGAATGCAAATTTACGCCGAAATTTTAGTTTATAGACACTACATTAGAAAATAATGAAACATTCTCTCAAAATAAATGATAGAAATTTTTTCAAACCTAAGTTACAAGACGTGTCCGCTGACGGCTGCGTGGCCTAATGGTCAAGGCGTCTGACTTCGAATCAGAAGAGTTCGAGTCTCGTCGTGGTCGAATTTTGTTGCTAAAATAATTTATTACATAATCGCCAATCTTACTGTTGATAACGAAGATACATTCAATCTCATAGAAAGATCACACCAATGTCCAACGATATACGAAATGCTATCTAGTAAGATATTTTTCAGCTATCAATAGCGAAACCAATAATGATCTATTGATTTGTATTCGATATTATTTTAGTTGTATCTGGAAAATCAAATTTTATTTCATTTCCCCTAAGCACTTGATCAAAACCCGCTTCACATGTTTTAATTTCACTGTCGGATGTAACGCCATTTGCAAATTTCTGATTCATCACAACAATACCGAATGCAAATTTACGCCGAAATTTCATTTTAGTCTATAAAATACATAAGAAAATAACGGAATATTTTCTCAAAATAAATGATAGAAATTTTTTAAAACCTAAGTTAGACGCCGTGTAGGCTGATGGCTGCGTGGCCTAATGGACAAGGCGTCTGACTTCGAATCAGAAGATTGCGAGTTCGAGTCTCGTCGTGGTCGAATTTTGTTGCTAAAATAATTTATTACATAATCGCCAATCTTACTGTTGATAACGAAGATACATTCAATGTCATAGAAAGATGACACCAATTTCCAACGATATACGAAATGCTATTTGGTTAGATGCGCGAATTACGTGAACATATTGATCCTGTCGTCGTGAGACGCGCTCCTTGTTGATGTTGTCATTTATTTCGTTTGCTCCGGTAGATGTATCAGTTTACTTTTGAATAATTCGTGCTTCAGCACAATTCAATATTTCCCTTTATGAATAGGTTTGGGTAAAATAACACTTTCGGAAATATTCTTTACAACCGTACCTTGTCGTTCCATGTAAGATCAACTGATGCCATGGATGATTCACTTGGGTATGTCTGGCCACGGAAACATCCTCCAAACTGTATGATTCAACGGCAAAGTACAGTTGGCGGATTTCTAAAGCGAAATAAATCACACGTTTTCCGGCGACGTCAAGCAAATTGATAGAAAATAACTGGTTCGAATCCTCCTACGGACACAGCGAAAAAATGTCCTTTTCTTTCGCTTTTCAAGAGATGAGGCACAGGAAAAAATTATTCTCCAATATATGCAACATCGCTTCGCGTGTCTTTTGAAATTGACGATAGACATATTGGAGAAACTGTTTTCGATTAATCTGTTATTGATATTATTTTTACATTCCGCCGAGATAAAGAAAGAAAAAATAATGCAAAAACTCTCCTCTCTAACAGAAAATACAGTTTTCCATACGAGTTAGTTTCATGCCGTCCTCGTCATGACATATTTAAATCAAGAATAACATACGCATTAACTAGTCGTCACGAGAAATTTAATCGGACAGTGGCGTAGTCAGTGAAATGTCGGCATTCTGATCACTATAAGAGATTCTGGTCAAAATGCAGTAATTTTCCATTTCAAATACCTGCAACATGATCGCGCATATTTGTTATGATATCGCTCCTTTCCTCTTACACATTCAGCGGTCATATACATACCCGAGCATTTATATATTTAGGTTATTACATATTATCAAATCTTAAATATCGAAAGTAAACTAAAGAAATTTCGTTTTTTAACTTTTAAATGTTCTCTTTTATCAATGTCACCAAAGTTTTCTTCGGTAGATTCATTAAAATTTGAAATAATTTCAGAAATATCAACTAGTTTGATGAAATACAAAAATAAAAACCTATAGGAAAAGCTTTCCCACACCGGGAATCGAACCCGGGCCGCTTGGGTGAGAGCCAGGAATCCTAACCACTAGACCATGTGGGAAGTTGTTGTCACTACGATCAGTTTTGCTGTTAGATTCTCGCACGCTTCTCAAAATCACATTTATTTTTCAGCTATCAATAGCGAAACCAATAATGATCTATTGATTTGTATTCGATATTATTTTAGTTGTATCTGGAAAATCAAATTTTATTTCATTTCCCCTAAGCACTTGATCAAAACCCGCTTCACATGTTTTAATTTCACTGTCGGATGTAACGCCATTTGCAAATTTCTGATTCATCACAACAATACCGAATGCAAATTTACGCCGAAATTTCATTTTAGTCTATAAAATACATAAGAAAATAATGGAATATTTTCTCAAAATAAATGATAGAAATAGTTTTTAAAACCTAAGTTAGAGGCCGTACCCGCTGACGGCTGCGTGGCCTAATGGACAAGGCGTCTGACTTCGAATCAGAAGATTGCGAGTTCGAGTCTCGTCGTGGTCGAATTTTGTTGCTAAAATAATTTATTACATAATCGCCAATCTTACTGTTGATAACGAAGATACATTCAATGTCATAGAAAGATGACACCAATTTCCAACGATATACGATATGCTATTTGGTTAGATTCGCGAATTACGTGAACATATTGATCCTGTCGTCGTGAGACGCGCTCCTTGTTGATGTTGTCATTTATTTCGTTTGCTCCGGTAGATGTATCAGTTTACTTTTGAATAATTCGTGCTTCAGCACAATTCAATATTTCCCTTTATGGATAGGTTTCCGTAAAACACTTTCGGAAATATTCTTTACAACCGTACCTTGTCGTTCCATGTAAGATCAACTGATGCCAACGTTTCACTTGGGGATGTCTGGCCACGGAAACATCCTCCAAAGTGTATGATTCAACGGCAAAGTACAGTTGGCGGATTTCTAAAGCGAAATAAATCACACGTTTTCCGGCGACGTCAAGCAAATTGATAGAAAATAACTGGTTCGAATCCTCCTACGGACACAGCGAAAAAATGTCCTTTTCTTTCGCTTTTCAAGAGATGAGGCACAGGAAAAAATTATTCTCCAATAAATGCAACATCGCTTCGCGTGTCTTTTGAAATTGACGATAGACATATTGGAGAAACTGTTTTCGATTAATCTGTTATTGATATTATTTTTCTTAACGGTTTGGCAAGCGAACGCAAGCAACATAACTCGACTATATTCTGTAAAAAACGGTTTAATTTCTATTTTTGTCTTCAGAAATTGAATTAAATCAACTTTACAGTGTTAGCTGCTTGTGGTAAGTCAACCGGGATTCAGTCCATTTTTCAGTCTGTTCTTGTGAAATTTCTTGGAAATTATTTTATTTATTTTTTTTTTTTTTCGTCTTTTGGTCGTCTTTGATTTTTTTTTTTCGTCACTTAATTTGTGTAAATAATATTGCTATTCAAGGGTATTTTCGACTTTTACTAAGTTAAAACTTTGTAAGCCTCAGTCACTTTTTCCTTGTTTCTTTTTTTCTTTCTTTTTTTTTTTTTTTTTTTTAATTGGAGTAGATAGTTTCTACTATCGCCCGGTCTCACACTCCACCCCCTTCTTTTGAATGAGTTTAGAGGTGATCACCTTGTTTCTTGTTTAGGAAGGGGTTCCCGGTTCATCCCCTTTCTCTGGTCTTGGTGTTAGTTCAGCTGGAAGCTCTTTGCAGTTACGGAGTATGGTGGCAACGTCTTTACATTCTGAGGGTACCGGGTTGGCAGTTTCCTGGTTGCTGCTTCCGACTGGTAGTTAGGAGCCCGAACTCTTGCGTAGCGTCTTGAGAGGCTGCTCTGATCAACAGTTGAATAATATCGGGGTTCTTGTAGTGCCATATCGCGCATGGACGGGCGTCCCTGCATGAACGTTCGGTGGGAAACCCCGAGGCCACATTATGTTGTAGGCCGCGCCAGTCTCCATCCTTCACAAGTTGCAAATGATTGACCGACTGATTCTATTCTAAGACCACTCTTTAACCGAATTACTATGGAAAAAAGCAAACATAATAACAAAACTAAACCAGCTCATTTGAAAACGCCCAAACCTGTCTGCATCTCTTTCACTAACATACGCGGCATCCGCACCAACTTCCCCAGCGTAGATTCTTTCCTCCATAATAACTCACCTGATATATTAGCCCTATGTGAAACTAATCTTAACCCTTTTATCCCCTCATCTGAGTTCTGCGTTCCTGGCTACCTTCCCCTCTTCAGGAAGGACTCCAATGTTCATATGAATGGGCTTGGTGTCTATGTCAGCGAACACCTTCCCTTAGCTAGGGTGTCATCTTTTGAATCCCCAGATCATTCTTTCATGTGCTTCCGCCTCTCACTTCTCAGCTCGATTAGCTATCTCTTCTTTCTGTACCGCTCTCCTTCCTCCCCTGACTGTTCGTTACTTGACATCATTTCTGACAATATTGACAAAGCCATTTCTACCCATCCCTCTGCCCATGTATTCGTGTTTGGTGACTTTAACGCCCACCACACCAAGTGGCTGAAGAACGCTGTCACTGACCCTGCTGGTGTCCACACCATGAACTTTTCAATCACCCAATCCCTTACGCAAGTAGTGGACTTCGCCACGCGTTTCTCCGACAACCCTAACGGAAGGAACTCACTTCTAGACCTCTGCTTCACTTCCATCCCAGACTCTTGCACTACCAGACAACTCTGCCCACTTGGAAACTCTGACCACACTGTAGTGTCAGTCAATATTTCACTCCACTCCCGCCCGACCCATGAAACACATATCATACTGCTATCAAAGAGCAGACTGGGATTCGTTCCGAGACTTCCTCTGTGACATCCCTTGGAACAACGTCTTTAGTCTTCCCATCGAAGAATGTGCATCCGAGGTCTCCTCCTGGGTTAAGGCTGGCATCGATGCCTTCATCCCTGCTAGGAAATTCCAGCTTAAATCTCATTCGTCTCCATGGTTCTCACCCGCTTGTTCGGCTGCCATTGCCCACCGGAATCATTTCTTCCGACTTTATCGTAACTATGCGTCGGAACAAAACAGGCGCCTTTTCACTTCAGCTCGTAATAAGTGTAATAGGATACTTAAGGAAGCTAAGATGTTGTTTGCTGCCAGAATGAAGCAACGCATAGCATGCTCTAAATTCGGCTCTAAAGACTACTGGCGACTCTGTAAAAGAGTACTTAACAAGAGCAAGTCTACAATACCCCCGCTAATCAACAAATTTGAGTTCCTCACCTCCCCAGCAGATAAGGCTGAATGAATAGTTTGGTGAAAAACAAAAATAAAAACCTATAGGAAAAGCTTTCCCACACCGGGAATCGAACCCGGGGCGCCTGGGTGAAAGCCAGGAATCCTAACCACTAGACCATGTGGGAAGCTGTTATATTCGGGCTCAGTTTTGCTGTTAGATTCTCGCACGCTTCTCAAAATCACATTTATTTTTCAGCTATCAATAGCGAAACCAATAATGATCTATTGATTTGTATTCGATATTATTTTAGTTGTATCTGGAAAATCAAATTTTATTTCATTTCCCCTAAGCACTTGATCAAAACCCGCTTCACATGTTTTAATTTCACTGTCGGATGTAACGCCATTTGCAAATTTCTGATTCATCACAACAATACCGAATGCAAATTTACGTCGAAATTTCATTTTAGTTTATAAAATACATAAGAAAATAATGGAATATTTTTTCAAAATAAATGATAGAAATTTTTTAAAAGCTAATTTAGACACCGTGTCCGCTGAAGGCTGCGTGGCCTAATGGACAAGGCGTCTGACTTCGAATCAGAAAATTGCCAGTTCGAGTCTCGTCAGGGTCGGAAATTGTTGCTAAAATAATTTATTACATAAGCGCCAATCTTACTATTGATAATGAAGATACTTTCAATGTCATAGAAAGATGACACCAATTTCGAACGATATACTATTTGGTTAGATGCGCGAATTACGTGAACATATTGATCCTGTCGTCGTGAGACGCGCTCCTTGTTGATGTTGTTATTTATTTCGTTTGCTCCGGTAGATGTATCAGTTTACTTTTGAATAATTCGTGCTTCAGCACAATTCAATATTTCCCTTTATGAATAGGTTTCAGTAAAATAACACTTTCGGAAATATTCTTTACAACCGTACCTTGTCGTTCCATGTAAGATCAACTGATGCCAACGTTTCACTTGGGGATGTCTGGCCACAGAAACATCCTCCAAAGTGTATGATTCAACGGCAAAGTAGAGTTGGCGGATTTCTAAAGCGAAATAAATCACACGTTTTCTGGCGACGTCAAGCAAATTGATAGAAAATAACTGGTTCGTATCCTCTGACGGACACAGCGAAAAAATGTCTTTTTCTTTCGCTTTTCAAGAGATGAGTCACAGGAAAAAATTATTCTCCAATAAATGCAACATCGCTTCGCGTGTCTTTTGAAATTGACGATAGACATATTGGAGAAACTGTTTTCGATTAATCTGTTATTGATATTATTTTTTACATTCCGCGGAGATAAAGAAAGAAAAAATAATGCAAAAACTCTCCTCTGTAACAGAAAATACAGTTTTCCATACGAGTTAGTTTCATGCCGTCCTCGTCATGACATATTTAAATCAAGAATAACATACGCATTAACTAGTCGTCACGAGAAATTTAATCGGACAGTGGCGTACTCAGTGAAATGTCGGCATTCTGATCACTATAAGAGATTCTGGCCAAATGCAGTAATTTTCCATTTCAAATACCTGCAACATGATCGCGCATATTTGTTATGATATCGCTCCTTTCCTCTTACACATTCAGCGGTCATATACATACCCGAGCATTTATATATTTAGGTTATTACATATTATCAAATGTTAAATATCGAAAGTAAATTAAAGAAATTTTGTTTTGTAAGTATTAAATGTTCTCTTTTATCAATGTCACCAAAGTTTTCTTCGGTAGATTCATTAAAATTTGAAATAATTTCAGAAATATCAACTAGTTTAATGAAAAACAAAAATAAAATCTATAGGAAAAGTTTTCCCACACCGGGAATCGAACCCGGGTCGCCAGGGTGAGAGCTAGGAATCCTAACCACTAGACCATGTGGGAAGTTGTTGCCGCTACTATCAGTTTTGCTGTTAGATTATTGCACGATTCGCAAAATCACATTTATTTTACAGCTCTCAAAAGCGAAACCAATTATGATCTATTGATTTATATTCGATATTATTTTAGTTGTATCTGGAAAATCAACTTTTATTTCATTTCCCCTAAGCAATTGATCAAAACCCGCTTCACATGTTTTAATTTCATTGTCGGATGTAACGCCATTTGCAAATTTCTGATTCATCACAACAATACCGAATGCAAATTTACACCGAAATTTTAGTTTATAGACAATACATGAGAAAATAATGAAACATTTTCTCAAAAGAAATGATAGAAATTTCTTAAAACCTAAGTTATACGACGTGTACGCTGACGGCTGCGTGGCCTAATGGTCAAGGCGTCTGACTTCGAATCAGAAGAGTTCGAGTCTCGTCGTGGTCGAATCTTGTTGCTAAAATAATTTATTACATAAGCGCCAATCTCACTGTTGATAACGAAGATACACTCAATGTCATAGAAAGATCACAACAATTTCCAACGATATACGATATGCTATTTCGTTAGATGCGCGAATTACGTGAACATATTGATCCTGTCGTCGTGAGACGCGCTCATTGTTAATGTTGTCATCTATTTCGTTTGCTCCGGTAGATGTATCAGTTTTGAATAATTCGTGCTTCATCACAATTCAATATTTCCCTTTATGAATAGGTTTCCGTAAAATAACACTTTCGGAAATATTCTTTACAACCGTACCTTGTCGTTCCATGTAAGATCAACTGATGCCAACGATTCACTTGGGGATGTCTGGCCACGGAAACATCCTCCAAACTGTATGATTCAACGGCAAAGTACAGTTGGCGAATTTCTAAAGCGAAATAAATCACACCTTTTCCGGCGACGTCAAGCAAATTGATAGAAAATAACTGGTTCGAATCCTCCTACGGACACAGCGAAAAAATGTCTTTTTCTTTCGCTTTTCAAGAGATGAGGCACAGGAAAAAATTATTCTCTAATAAATGCAACATCGCTTCGCGTGTCTTTTGAAATTGACGATAGACATATTGGAGAAATTGTTTTCGATTAATCTGTTATTGATATTATTTTTTACATTCCGCGGAGATAAAGAAAGAAAAAATAATGCAAAAACTCTCCTCTGTAACAGAAAATACAGTTTTCCATACGAGTTAGTTTCATGCCGTCCTCGTCATGACATATTTAAATCAAAAATAACATACGCATTAACTAGTCGTCACGAGAAATTTAATCGGACAGTGGCGTACTCAGTGAAATGTCGGCATTCTGATCACTATTAGAGATTCTGGTCAAAATGCAGTAATTTTCCATTTCAAATACCTGCAACATGATCGCGCATATTTGTTATGATATCGCTCCTTTCCTCTTACACATTCAGCGGTCATATACATACCCGAGACTTTATATATTTAGGTTATTACATATTATCAAATGTTAAATATCGAAAGTAAACTAAAGAAATTTCGTTTTTTACCTTTTAAATGTTCCTTTTATCAATGCCACCAAAGTTTTTTTCGGTAGATTCATTAAAATTTGAAATAATTTCAGAAATATCAACTATTTTCATGAAAAACAAAAATAAAAACCTATAGGAAAAGCTTTCTCACACCCCGTAATCGAACCCGGGCCGCCTGGATGAAAGCCAGGTATCCTAACCACTCGACCATGTGATACCCCAACGGTCCGTCCTAACAATTCCTCCGGCGGCCATTCTCCACGCTGTGATGTTGCCGGGAGTTTGTTGAAAATGCCGGCCAGACAGCTGGGGGTACAAGATTGACTATAAGGAACGAACTTCCACAACTTGGATGAGTTGAAAGGTTGCTTTATTCGTTTAGAGTTAGCCTTGTCGGTTGGGGCAGGCGAATGTGACACACAGCTCTAACTCTAATTAATGGAGATCAACAAATCCAAACTGAACGAAACAAGATGAACGGAGATCCTTCTTCACTTACACGCCCGGCGGAACTCCTCTTAACTTCTCTAACTTAACTGTCTTAAATTTTGACTCGGAAAATATACCTGAATTTATTTAAAATTTACCGGAAACCCGAAAGCTGTGCACCCCATAGGTAAGCTTATGATAGATAGGGGCGGAGTGGCTGTGATGGTTAGTGTTGGCCTCCCTTTGCTTACCTGGGACAAATCTAACTTTGTCTCCAACGCTATCGCCCACGCCCCGTCTGACAAGCCTATTGCTTGTGGCATCAATTTGCTTTTTGATACCTCTGTGTTGCAGGTTTGTTTAATCTCCTCCTTGTTCCCATTCAATAACCCAAGCAAACAAGTTTGATGCTCTCCAGTGCCATGTATAGGATTCCTTGAGGAGCATGTTCCCAGCATGTCTATTCTGCATTTCTCCGCTTCCACTGCAGTGAGCAGCATGAACTTGGTCCTAGCTAGGTTCAAGGCTATATATTCTGCTTCTATCTTATATTTAGCAATTACTCCTAGCTTCTGTTTTGTTCCAGGATAGGGGATGGGTAAATTAATTGCCTGGAAAACTTCAAATTTACTCCCTCTGTTTAATAGCGGTATTGATACTAAGGCTAACAACTTATCGTTTTCTATTAGCGTAACTATTTTTTGCCAAGTCTATTCTGGTAACATTTAAAATCAATAAACTATTCCTTGTCTGTTTCTCAAGGCTTCTTTGACCTTCCCCTATTGCTGCTAATTTCCTTCTGATAGTTTCCAGGTAGGCTCCGGTTACCGTTCCAAAAAGCACACTAAGTGCCTTACCTACAATTGGTAAGACTGACCATTTTTTCTAGATTCAAGTAACTTCAGTCCCCCCAGATAGTCTCTCATAGTGCCCCAGTGCAACTCCAATGCAAATATTTCCTGCCTAAGCGAATACATGAGGTTATGATAGTTCCCCTTATCAGAGTAATAATTTACAGCGATGTGTTCACCTATTGTTTTTGCTTTCTGTATCTCCAAACCCAACCCGTCCAATAATCCGTTATATGGCTTCAGGTCGATCATCAACGTGATGACCCATTTTGATCTGGTAACGACAACTTCCGCAGTCTTTTTGAAAAGGGTGTTCTCGCTATGTCGCAAGGCAACGGTTGACGCAACAAGGACGAGCAGCAACAGAATCCTAACGCTGTCCATCCTGAAACACAATGGGGAGCTCGGTTACGGTAGTGAAAATGAATATGAATAATAGCACCCACCCGCCAAAAAAATTTTAGGCTAGGCTAAAACCAATATATCTTAAACCCCATTCTACCTTCCCCTTCTGTCTATTAACCTCCTGAAGGTTTCTATCGATCCCAGAGAGAGAGAGAGAGAGAGAGAGAGAGAGAGAGAAAGGTTCTCCGTTCTTGGCTGAAGAAATAGTCTAGCTAGTGCTTTTTCCTAGTCCAATCTCGTCTCGTAACCTAGACTGTATCCTACTCAAGGGCACATCTTCCTCGTCGTCATCACCCCCATTCTCCTCCGTATGAGAGGATTGCTTATTGTTTGACCTTAGTTCTGCCAAAGGGATGTCGTCCTCCGAATCCCACTCTTCGAGGTCCAGTTGAGGCGAATAAGGGTTCTCCCCGGAGTGGCAATAACTTTCAGTAAATTTTATGAAGGTTCTCTCCGACTCCGAGTCCTCGATATCGGATTCTCGATCTGAGGTGGGAGCCGCCAATGTTGATGGTCTGATTGGTCTTTCACCACTCTCCATCGTCGGTGTTTCCCAGCTTCGGAGTTCAGCCAACTTTAAATCATTGGCATGCGCCCTCTTGATTTTTCCACCAAGCTGGTCCCAAATTACGAATGTAACTGGCCCTGTTTGTTCAATTATTCTATAGTAAGGCTTCCATTTCAGATCTAATTTGCCTTGTCTGACATGCTTCTTGTAATACACTGGGTCTCCGACTCTTAATTTTACTTCTCGGCGGTTTTTTTTAACAGTGTGGTTCCTCCTCTTTTGAGCCCGTTTAATCCTCTGTTGAGCTTGGACGAAGATTTTGTGTTGTTGTTCGATTATAAGACGATGGTGATCTTCGCCCATGTACCTTCTACGAGGCTTCAACAGATTATCTACCGGCAGAATCACGTCGCGTCCAAATAGCATATAATATGGCGAGTATTCTGTTGTCTCGCACATAGAAAATCTCACTGCTGCTAATGCTTGACTTAAATACAGATCCCAGTTCTCATTCTCCCCCATGGCTAATTTAGCTAAAATATTACCTAAGGATCGGTGGAAGCGTTCTACCTTCGCGTTGCTCTGCGGGTGGTATGGAGATGTGGTTATGTGCTTTATATTCAAACTGTTGAGAGTCTCCCTCATTATCTCATTGACGTTTTCGGTTCCATTATCTGTCACTAATTCTAAGGGGTCCCCATATCTTGGGAATATCTCCGTCAGAACTAATGTGGCTACCGTCTGAGCCTTTTTATCTTTTACGGCATATGCTTCTGGCCAGTTGGTAGGCCAGTCGACAAAGCTGACCATGTAATTGTTTCCGCGAGGAGTTTCGCCATATGGCCCTGAAATATCTAAGCTAACTTTCTGAAATGGATAGGCTGGAGTGTCCGTTTCCACAAGAGGCCCCATCGTATGGTTATCGGCTCTGACCTGACATGTGATGCAGCTATTCACATATGCA
This sequence comes from Ascarosepion bandense, assembly GCA_037127315.1. Taxonomy (NCBI): domain Eukaryota; kingdom Metazoa; phylum Mollusca; class Cephalopoda; order Sepiida; family Sepiidae; genus Ascarosepion; species Ascarosepion bandense. The sequence goes on from JBBBDQ010030518.1 coordinate 104,685, forward strand.
GTCACTTCTTTGTACAGAGCCGGCCAGTAATATTTCCTACTGATAAGTCCGTACGTTTTATCTATGCCCATGTGCCCTAGGGTGTCGTGATGCTGCGATAGTATCCTACTTCGGAGTAACCTAGCTACGTACAGCCGGGGCCTCACTTCCCCATCTTTGTCGGAGAGATAATATATTCTACCTTCTTGTATTAGGTATTTTCGTGCACATGCTTCCGTTACCCGCCCCGCCTCTATCGCTTCCTTTAGATTCTTAATTTCATCATCCATTTCGTACTCGCAGAATATTTCGGAGGGCCGGTCCTCTTCACTGTCACTTGAGTCTTCCAGTTCCCCTAAGCCGGTTTGTCTCCCAATTCGCTGAGAGTTAATCACGTTTATCTGGTACGCCCTGTCATCCACCTCCGGTATAATGTTTACAGATTCCTCTTCTAACGCCCGAGGGATTCGAGACAGCAGATCGGCACATGTATTGTCCCTCCCCGCCAAATATTCTATTCTACAATTATACCCGCTCAATGTAATGGCCCATTGTTGTATTTTTCTGTTGGTAAGTTCCGCTTCAAATAAATACTGTAGAGGTTTATGGTCAGTCTTGATTATAAATTTCGCTCCGCTCAGGTAATAGTCTAGTTTTTGTAATGCATAAACTATGGCATAGGCTTTTTTCTCAATCACCGGCCACCTCTGCTGAGTAGGGGAGAGCCGGTGAGATAAAAAGTAGATGGGTACCTCTTCTGGTATCCCTGGAACGGGGCCATCCTTGTCTGGACAGAGCTGGGTCAGACATGCCCCAATGCACTGATCACTCGCATCAGTGTACAATATCATTGGCCTATTCAGATCTGGATAAGCCAATAGGGGGACAGCAGTCAGCTGTTCCTTCAGGGCATCAAAGGATCTTTGGCAATCTTCCGTCCATTTGAACCTGGCATATTTTTTTGTCAATGCTATAAGTGGTGTGGCAATCCTAGAGAATCCCGGAATAAACCTTCGGTAGTACCCTATTGCCCCTATAAAGCCCCTAACCTGCCTAATCGTTTTTGGTGCAGGCATTGCCCTGATCACCTCAACTTTATCCATATCTGGTTTAACCCCCTGTTCGTTGATTATGAATCCCAAGTACCTTGTTTCTTTACTCATGAATTGGCACTTAGATAGCTTGATCTTCAACCCATCTTTTCGCAATTGGGAAAAAACAATCTGCAAGTGCTGCAGGTGTTCACTTGCACTGGCTGAGAAAACTAATATGTCGTCCAAGTAAGCCATTGCAATTTGCTCTAACCCCCCCCCCCCCAAAAAAAAAAACTCCTGACATAAGTTGCTGAAAAACTCCTGGGGCATTAGCGAGTCCGAATGGCATTACTCTAAACTGATACAGACCCGCATGGCACGCAAATGCTGTCTTTTCTCGGTCATTTCTGTCTAAAGCTACCTGCCAATATCCTGATCTTAGATCAAGTTTAGAAAAGTAGTTAGATTTTCCCAACAAAGCCAATATATCATCAATCATCGGCAAGGGGTAGGCCATGGGCTTCGTGATTTTATTTAAGGCCCTAAAATCTACACAAAACCTATGTCCTCCATCTTTCTTACTGACTACTACTATTGAAAAACTCCAAGGGGATTTAGAGCGTTCGATCACCCCTGATTCCAGCATATCATTGACTGCATCCTCCACCAGTTGACGTTAGTGTATTGGTGTCCGATACGGTTTTAATTTTATTGGTGGGTGATCCCCTGTGTCAATCTTCATCTGCACTGTTTGTGTCCGACCCAAGTCCTTATCGGAGTTAGCCACCACGTCCTTATTCTTAAGTATTAGTCGCCTTATGTTCCCCATGTGTTCAGGCGGTGCCAGTATTTCCTCCTCATTTACTATCGAGTTTACCTGAACATGAGCTAAATTTCTCCTGCTCACCTGTTGCCTTATGATAGTCGTGGGTGTTGCTCTTCCTATCTCATCCCCTTTCTCTATTTTTATCGTTGTCTTAGTGGTATTTCCTAGCATTATTGGGATGTCATTAGTGTCACTATATTCGACCACAGATTCGTGTAGCGTAATTTCCCCTTCTTCGAAGTAACCTTTATCAGTTGGAGTTACCTGACATATTCCTTGCCTTAGGTTTACTGCTGCTAACAGCCTTCCGTTACATGCAATAGCCGTGAGCGGCGGCAAAACAATGTCCTTAGCAGTAAGAACGACCACTTCGTCATCCATCGGAGCTCTGAGAGGAATCTCCTTCCCACCTAACTTTAAGAGGGTTGGATTAAAGCTGATTTGGGCCTTATTGCTCTCCAACAAGTCTCGGCCTAATATCATTGCCCTACAGAGGGTTGGGGCTACATAGAATTTCTGCATAGTGGATACCCCTCCCACACTTATAGGCAGGCATATCGCACCGGTTATTCTTATTTCTCGTCTGTCTGCCTGAATTATCTTTACATCTGCAGCTTCGAGTCTCCTATTTTTTTGCTCTAATGCCTTAAAATCTTTTAACCTCAAAATTGATATGCATGCCCCCGTATCTAATAAGGCCTGTATGTATTTGCCGTTCAACAGCACATTACAAGTTGCTTCAGTACCTTGGCCGAGCAACGCATAACTTCGGGCCACCCTTACATCTCTCGGGGTGGCCCTTCTGCGTTTCCCGGTTGTCGTTAGGGTTCTTTTCTGGCACGTAAGGGCCCCTCCTGACGAGGACATTCCCTCACCAGGTGTCCCAGTCGCCCACATCCCCAGCATCCCGGTCTGCCAGGAACTGGGCGCGATTTTGTCCAGCTTCTTTGCGGAGTATAGTTTCCCCAATGGTGATTCGTCTCGCCATACCTCCACCGTCCCCCATTGTTCTGAGGAGGTCCCACATATCTTCCATCATCTTGCACCCTCGCCCCCCACATTTGTTCCCGAGAGGTTGCCAGCCTTTCGTGCAGCCTGAGGCTCTGCTGTGCTGCATTGAATGCCTCTGTCAGAGTGGTTGGGTGTGCCCTGGCTGTGTCCTCTCTCACGAACGGGTTTTCCATTGCGTCCGTGAAAAACTCAGCCAGCTGCATCTGAATTACCTCGACCTCTCGTTGAACTGCGTCCTTATATGCTGTCTTAGCCAGTCCTAAAATCCTGCTCGTTAGTTCTGGCAGAGTTTCTCCTTCTTTCTGTCTAACCTTAATTAAAGCCCTTGCAGCATTAGCTGCACTAGTACAATCACCATATTGATGAGTTAGCTGTTTCAAAAGTTCATCCCAACTACATTCTGGTTGATCCTCTAAATACAGCCCTATATATTCTGATACTACTCCATCTGAGTAGTCGTAGGCCACATTAACTATCTCTGCCTGCGAAAGCTTGTGTATTCTACTCTTTTTTTTTTATGGCCTCAACCCAAACCTGGAATTCGGAAGATCTACCTTTAAATACTGGTATTCTCGACCCATTTGATCCGATAACATGAATTTTATCCATAGCAAACTATAACAATTCTAACAAGTGGCAAAAGAAGGAGAAAAAAAATTCAAAACCAATACCAAGAATATGCCAGCAAGAATTCTGAATAGACAAAATAAGGGAGTAAAAGAATTCGGCTTACCTTAAGTGGATCGGCGCTTGTTGATTCCGGGTTCCCTCTTCTTTCTTTCTTTTTAGTGGGTGTGAAACGTTTAAAGGAAACACTTCTATCTGCTGAGGTCCCTTGAGTACTTCTTTATTTGGTTATTAGTGGTTCTTCCTTCAATTTTTTTCCATTCGTCCTCTTTCGTTTTCTGTCTAGTCGCGTCGGTTGGTTGAAATTTCAAACTCAGCATCCAGTGGCACTTCCGTGGGTTCCAAATCCTGCAGTCACGGCACCAATTGTAATACCCCAACGGTCCGTCCTAACAATTTCTCCGGCGGCCGTTCTCCACGCTGTGATGTTGCCGGGAGTTTGTTGAAAATGTCGGCCGGACAGCTGGGGGTACAAGATTGACTATAAGGAACGAACTTCCACAACTTGGATGAGATGAAAGGATGCTTTATTCGTTTAGAGTTAGCCTTGTCGGTTGGGGCAGGCGAATGTGACACACAGCTCTAACTCTAATTAATAGAGATCAACAAATCCAAACTGAACGAAACAAGATGAACGGAGATCCTTCTTCACTTACACGCCCGGCGGAACTCCTCTTAACTTCTCTAACTTAACTGTCTTAACTTTTTGACTCGGAAAATATACCTGAATTTATTTAAAATTTACCGGAAACCCGGAAATCCGGAAATGCTTTAGACCACCGGTGACAAACACCGGCGACTGTAAGTTTGAAATTTCAGTTATCTTTTTTTTTTATCTAAATAAGGCTTCCGCCGGAAAAGGCTTAATATGTGGTCAAGATACAGTATGAGGGGGTCATAGAAAACCTACCTAGTGTACTTTTCTGAACTTTATCTCTTTATCAAACATTTACCGGAGGACAATTTTCCTTATAAAAGAAAAAGCGTTTATTTATTTATTTTTTTCCTCTTCTTTTTCACATTTGTTAAATATGTTTTTAAACTATTTTCTATTCTAATCTATTTTCTATTTTAATCAATTGTAATAAAATACATATATGTCTAGTTATCGTGTCACAAATAGGTTTCCGTAAAATAACACTTTCGGAAATATCCTTTAGAACCGTACCTTGTCGTTCCATGTAAGATCAACTGATGCCAACGATTTACTTCGGGATGTCTGGCCACGGAAACATCCTCCAAAATATATGATTCAACAGCAAAGTACAGTTGGCGGATTTCTAAAGCGAAATAAATCACACGTTTTCCGGCGACGTCAAGCAAATTGATAGAAAATAACTGGTTCGAATCCTCCTACGGACACAGCGAAAAAATGTCTTTTTCTTTCGCTTTTCAAGAGATGAGGCACAGGAAAAAATTATTCTCCAATAAATGCAACATCGCTTCGCGTGTCTTTTGAAATTGACGATAGACATACTGGAGAAACTGTTTTCCATTAATCTGTTATTGATATTATTTTTTACATTCCGCGGAGATAAAGAAAGAAAAAAATAATGCAAAAAATCTCCTCTGTAACAGAAAATACAGTTTTCCATACGAGTTAGTTTCATGCCGTCCTCGTCATGACATATTTAAATCAAGAATAACATACGCATTAACTAGTCGTCATGAGAAATTTAATCGGACAGTGGCGTAGTCAGTGAAATGTCGGCATTCTGATCACTATTAGAGATTCTGGTCAAAATGCAGTAATTTTCCATTTCAAATACCTGCAATATGATCGCGCATATTTGTTATGATATCGCTCCTTTCCTCTTACACATTCAGCGGTCATATACATACCCGAGCATTTATATATTTAGGTTATTACATATTATCAAATCTTAAATATCAAAAGTAAACTAAAGAAATTTCGTTTTTTAACTTGTAAATGTTCTCTTTTATCAATGTCACCAAAGTTTTCTTCGGTAGATTCATTAAAATTTGAAATAACTTCAGAAATATCAACTAGTTTGATGAAAAACAAAAATAAAAGCCTATAAGTGGGATTCGAACCGACGCCGGGAAGCCATCCTGCCCTCCAGCTGTCGATGCCATACACATCATAGCAGTATATTACTGAGGTTGCATGATTCATATTTTTACGCTGATGATTGTTTACTGACAGGCTGACAGCTGAGGATAGGTTGAAGTGAGCTAGTTAACTGAAACAAACATTTCGGAAGATTTTTACCTGACCAAACAACATTAATCGAATACAAGACCTGAATTCGACATGCGTCAAATGGTAAGTGGCAGTGACTTCTTCCCCAACTCTCGGAAATGTGTTAGTTTTCTGAAATAGGCATCTTCAGAAGAAATGATGAATCGTGCTGAAGTGCGATTATTTCAAAACATTATTTTTCTATAATTGCCCGGCTCCCCAGAAAAAGAGAAAAGACATTGCGGCATACAACAAGAACATATTTTTTTCATTAGAGAGAGGAAGTAGGGCTTGTTCTGATATTACTATTAGTTTGGATCAAATACGGAAATTATATGTTGTTACTGACTGGAACTAAGCGTAAATTTGCAATGTTGGTTTACTTGGAAATGAAGAAAGTTAAGTGGCTGAAAAGCAAGTATCTGTAACTGCTGAGTTGAGCAAGGGAAGACGTGCAAAACGAGAGGCGATGTGCAAATGTTGGGATAGAATATGAGAGGTATTTTGCTTTCGGTGACGTGTGCAAAGTATAAGTTATTGAAAATGTTTTAATTGCAAATTGTTTTCATAATATGCGAATATATCTAAGTAGATATATATTGAATTTTGTATTTTGAAAGAAAAGATTTTAAAATGTGTTCACATGTGGTGTACTTGTTATTAGTGTGTTATATAAGAAATGTGTAAAGATTGTGGCAGAAGAATTTGCCAAATCAATAGATGTGAATAGAGTGTTGAGTATTGTATCGGAGAGAATGAGATGAAATTGGCTTATGTGAAAGGAAGCAATACATTATGGAATCAAATTGAATGTATAAATTTCAATTTGGCAATAGAAATGTTGAAATAATATAGAAGATATTAGATTGAGTAAAACGTGCGTTATTTTAAGCAAGTAAATATCTTAACTATAGTACGGCTAGCGTGACTGTCTATGTGGTGCAGTTGTTTAAATAACAGACTTGGTAGCGGGCTAATTGGTTCGGAAGAAGGTGTAAGCAGTTTTGTCTGTAGGTTATTTTTTTTCTCAATCTCTTTCCTAATTGTCTTTAATGACATTTGTATTTCTGAAATTATTTCAAATACTAAGTCTAGCGAAGATTTTAAGAATAAATTGTTGAGAGAATTGAACAATAAATACTCTAAATTATTTACCTGAATTTACATTTGACTATGTACAGTCGGTCTTTACACAAATTTTCAAAGTATCTATTCATTACATTTTAAAATCTTTTAACAGGTTGTTCGCTCTAGTACGGAGAAATTAGCAACGATTTTAAAACAAAAATGCAAGATCGGTGCGTGTTTATTATGAACGACTTGTCTTGTTAACAAAATGACTGTATTTCAATCAAATTCTGAATATCCTTTCTAATAAAACGTTTTGATAATACCATTTTTTGATTTCTTTCAGTACGTCATGACGAGAAAGGTATCAATGCAAAATGCAGACTATTTTTTCTTAAAATTACCTGCATAATTTTGGTTAGTATTTATTAAACCAGAGTGTAAATCTACGACAATGTCAGCATGAATGGTAATTTTAATTTATTTTTTCCAATCACTAGATATCAAATATTGAATAAATGGTGAATCAAATTTGCATCGAATGTGAATCATTCCCCTTCCCGGTTAAATTATTGTGAGAATACATAAAAATTGAATAACCAGATGAATTGTCAGAAGTGGGATTCGAACCCACGCCGGGAAGACCCGACTGCGACCTGAACGCAGCGCCTTAGACCGCTCGGCCATCCTGACACCCGGCTGTCGACACCAAACACGTCATAGCAGGATATTACTGAGGTTGCTTGATTCATACTTTTACGGTGATGATTGTTTACTGACAGGCTGACAGCTGAGGATAGGTTGAAGTGCGCGCTTCTCGGCCAATCATTCTAGCAACAAACAATGATATAGACGTTCTAACGACAAGTATTTCCTACCTATTTGCTTAGCGTCCTTTCAAATGTGCTGATATTTCTCAAGATAAAAATGTGCTAACTGAGCTAGTTAATTAAAACAAACATTTCGGAAGATTTTTACCTGACCAAACAACATTAATCGAATACAAGACCTGAATTCGACATGCGTCAAATGGTAAGTGGCAATGACTTCTTCCCTAACCCTCGGAAATGTGTTAGTTTTCTGAAATGGGCATATTCAGAAGAAATGATGAATCGTGCTGAAGTGCGATTATTTCAAAACATTATTTTTCTATAATTGCCCGGCTCCCCAGAAAAAGAGAAAAGACATTGCGGCATACAACAAGAACATATTTTTTTTCATTAGAGAGAGGAAGTAGGGCTTGTTCTGATATTACTATTAGTTTGGATCAAATACGGAAATTATATGTTGTTACTGACTGGAACTAAGCGTAAATTTGCAATGTTGGTTTACATGGAAATGAAGCAAGTTAAGTGGCTGAAAAGCAAGTATCAGTAACTGCTGAGTTGAGCAAGGGAAGACGTGCAAAACGAGAGGCGATGTGCAAATGTTGGGATAGAATATGAGAGGTATTTTGCTTTCGGTGACGTGTGCAAAGTATAAGTTATTGAAAATGTTTTAATTGCAAATTGTTTTCATAATATGCGAATATATCTAAGTAGATATATATTGAATTTTGTATTGTGAGAGAAAAGATTTTAAAATGTGTGCACATGTGGTGTGCTTGTTATTAGTGTGTTATATAAGAAATGTGTAAAGATTGTGGCAGAAGAATTTGCCAAATCAAGAGATGTGAATAGAGTGTTGAGTATTGTATCGGAGAGAATGAGAGAAATTGGCTTATGTGAAAGGAAGCAATACATTATGGAATCAAATTGAATGTATAAATTTCAATTTGTCAATAGAAATGTTGAAATAATATAGAAGATATTAGATTGAGTAAAACGTGCGTTATTTTAAGCAAGTAAATATCTTAACTATAGTACGGCTAGCGTGACTGTCTATGTGGTGTAGTTGTTTAGATAACAGACTTGGTAGCTGGCTAACTGTTTCGGAAGAAGGTGTAAGCAGTTTTGTCTGTAGGTTATTTTTTTTCTCAATCTCTTTCCTAATTGTCTTTAATGATATTTGTATTTCTGAAATTATTTCAAATACTAAGTCTAGCGAAGATTTTAAGAATAAATTGTTTAGAGAATTGAACAATAATTACTCTAAATTATTTACCTGAATTTACATTTGACTATGTACAGTCGGTCTTTGCACAAATTTTCAAAATATATATATGCATTAAATTTCATAAGTCTTTTAACAAGTTGTTCGGTCTTGTACGGAGAAATGAGCATCGATTAAAAACAAAAATGCTAGGTCTGTGCTTCCTTATTATGAACGATTTTTCTTGTTAACAAAATGCCTGTATTTCAATCAAATCCTTCATATTCGTTTTAATTATACAATTTTTGGATTTCTTTTCTTATGTCATGACGAGAATGGGATCAATATAAAAGGCTGACTATTTTCTTTAAGATTAGGTGGATAAATTTTGTTGGATGTTTATTGACCCAGAGTGTAAATTCATGACAATATCAGAATGATCGGTAATATTTATTTATTCTCCCAATCACTTGGTATCAAATATTGAATGAATGGTGAAGCAAATTTGCATTTGATGTGAATCTTGCCTTTTCCTGTTAAATTATTTAGCGAGTTTATGAAAACGTAATTCTCGATTGAATTGTCAGAATTGGGATTCCAACCCACGCTGGGGAAACCCGACTTCGACCTGAGCAAAGTGGCCTTAGATTGCTCGGCCATCCTGACATGCGACTGTAGAAGATAGACACATCATAGTTGTCTGTCACTGCTGTTGTTTCATTCTTACTTTTATGCTGATGAATGGAGTGTTGAGTATTGCATCGGTGTAATTGCCATTGCCACATGAAACATTCGTGAGAGAACTGACAAGTGCGAGTATATATTGTAAAAGGTTTTATTTCCTTTTACTTGTGCAGCTGTGAAAACTGCAATTAAGACAAACAAATAACGTGAGTACCTGGGGGAAGAATCTACACAAGGATGGATAATTACAAAATTCGAAAAAATAAGAAAATAAACAATGAAATTGATATAAAATGATTGTAACAAAACAGGGAACTTATAACAAGGGTTTAAATCAACAGGAATCCTTTGCGTCGCCAATGCAGTACATTTTTACAAATTAAGTATGCGTCAAAAAGGCAATATATATTTAGAAGTATTAAAATTTCATTAACTATAAAATTTGTCTAGGGTTTGCTGAATTATTTATTTTTTCTTCCAATCAATTGATATCAAATATTGAATGAATGGTAAAGCAAATTTGCATTTAATGTGAATCATGCCTTTTCCTGTTAAATTATTCAGCGAATATATAAAAACTTAATTCTCTATTCTAAATTCCCTATTGAATGGTCAGAAGTGGGAAATTATTTCAAATACTAAGTCTAGTGAGTTTTTTGAAAAGAAATTTGGAGACAATTGAATAAAAAATACTCTAAGATATTTTCCTGAATTTACATTTGATCATAAATTTCCAAAATATGTATTCTTTGATTTATTGATATCATTCAATAATATTTTCATCTAAGTTTTCCTTTTAAATTCGGAACGCTTCTGTCAGTCTAATAGTTTTCACATTTTTTACCAACTCTCGATATCGAAACCGATAATGAACCATTGATTTTATAGTCGATAATATTTTTGATGCATTTGGGAAATAACATTTTAACTCATCTCCACCAAATTTACCCAAGGCCCGCTTTACATGTCTTCATTTCGCAGCCAAATGTGATTCCATTTGGTCTTATCTTATGCATGATAGAAATACAGAAATCAAATTTACAAAGAAAAACTAATAATATTTTGACTGACAATGTGACACTCCCGCTGTTATTTATTTATTTATTTATTTTTTTGATGTAATGAAATTGAGAGAGAGGAATTAATATTAGTGGTATTATTAGTTATGCTTTATTGTAATTCTCAATGTGAGCTTATGTATAAACTATTTCAATATTCTCATGTACTTGTAAAATCCGGGGAAATGAAAAATTAGCTAACAGTTGAGAAAGAAACAGAGAAATATGATTATTTTTCTTTCGTGTTCGTAGCGGATTGTTTTGGGCAAGCTAAAATATTGTAAGTAGCCATAACTAAATATCAGGATTTACTTGATGAGGTCAAGTAAGGTTAGATCCCCCAACAAATTTTTTCTGGGAACAGGAGCTATGGAATCGGAAGACCGATGATGTAATCGAAAGAAAGAAGACAGAAAGACATTACGTCATGTGAGCTGTTGATATTACATCCGTCGGGCCATGGCTCCTCACAAATCGTGTGGGTGGAAAACAATCTCATTAGTCAAAGGCTTCGAGTTGGATAGATTCCCCGAGTGGATTAAAGAGTGTTATAAAAATAAAGACTCTGCGAGAAAAATCAGGTAATTCAGGAGGGAGCTTACAGGCGACAAGGATAAACGAACCACCACACTGCCGCCACGTCGCCGCCATTAACCACCTTTGAAAGAACTTCAAAGTTACATAGAGAATTGACAGCTCTGGTTATAGAAAATATGTGAAAAGACTTTAAATTAGATTGAAAATCAATGATATTTTTAAATGAATCCTCTCTCCGTTGTAATCTGCAAATAACAATTGTATCTTCCGTTTTTGTAATTAATAATTTTTTCTTATTTTATTATAAAGACTTTATTCGCAACTCTCCGGGCGTCTTCGATCTTATTCATTTGTTTAATTTTTTTTTTTTTTTTTTTTGGTGCCGTGTTTATTTTTAACCACATGTGTCCACAAATGTCCTGTCTGGATCTGGTACGCCTACTGGAATTGCACAACGCGACTTTCTGAGATCAAATCACAACGTGGCCAGTGGTCCGTTGTTGTAATAGACATCTTCAGAACCAGCTTCAGTGACGAGATCATCACGACCACCAACAGCGTCCCGAAAGCGTCGACATAATTGGTACCGTTTTGATCGCAGTGGGATCCGTTCCCGAACCAGCGAGCGACCAAACCAACCAGCCAGACGGGTGGCAGTGTCACAACTGCTTCCGTGAGCAGGATCGGCCATGAAAAATCACCGAACGAGTCGAGGACCCTGACAGATTTCGTCGGAAATCAACCCGTATCAGGTAGGACACTTTTTGGTTTCTTCCTAAAATTCTTGTTGCTGGCATTTCACCGTAAACCGATTTTCTTCACAATTATTATTAATCACTAATTGTATTGTTTAAATATCTGACCACGCGGAGGTAAATGATAGACCGTTGAAGGACTTGTTCGGGTGTCCAAGCGTGCCGAGCTATCGGGGAGATGCGAAAGAGTTTAGAAATTGGTTAGCGGCCGTAGAGAAAAGTCAGCGGATATATGAGCTGACGGAAAAAGAAATTGTGTGAGTGGCGTTTTACGCCCCGGCAGGAGAACCGTCGGAATTTATCGGCCAACTCCTGGAAAAGGACCCTCATCTGACCTGGGAGAGACTTAAGGAGCTGCTAGTTGTGGAATACGCCAATGAAGAAACAGCCATGGAGACCATGCGAGGTCTCTTGGAGCTAGTCCAAGGAAGGGATGAGAGAGTAGAAGTATTAGCTAAAAGGACGGAAAAATTAGCTTCTCTGGCCTACCCGGTGGAGGTCAGAGAGCTTGCGGCCATCCAGGTCCAGTTGGCGGATCTATAAGACGGAGCGCTTCGGGACAAGCGCGTCCGACACGCTGTGCTGAAAGAGGGTCTGGTTAGGCTGGCTGCGGCGGTGGCACTGGCCAAGGAGAGCCAGGGGGTCTAATATAAGGTAAAGAGTGGGGGAACGCAGGACCTAGGAAAGGACCCCAGGTGGTCCAGAAAATTTACAAGGGAGCGAAGAGAAAATTATAAGAAGAGTCCTCCTATTTTATAACAAATGGAAAGAAAAAGAGGAATGGTGGAAGGACCCCAATATAAAAGAATGGCACCTCAGACACTGTTTTCATAAACCCACGTTAGGTAGATATGGCCTAGTGTGTTGGAAGTACCAGCGTAGATGTCTCTGTGCGACAGAATGTCCCACAGGGTGAAGGTTGACCCCGGTTCACAAGCAAGAAAGATGCGGTCGTAGAGGGCATATGCCCAAACGGTGTGAGGCAAGAAGGGAAGCCCCCCCTCCCCATGCCAAAAGTGAAAATGAAACCTCGATAATTGAACCAAGAAAACGTAAGAGAATCAGCCCTAGAAAAAACAGGCAGGGTGGCCTGTGTGAATAAAAATCAGTTGCATTGTTTGAGCTGCGGGCAGATAGGTCATTTTGCAAAGAAATGTCTAAGAAGGTGTTGGTTTTGTGGGAAATCAGGTCACCTGAAGGGAAGCTGCCCATCTAGAAACAGAAAAGGGGCAGTAATAAAAGACCCCGATATGGGAATAGAGGTCAGTGGGGTCCTCGTAGAGACATTAATGAAAGACTGCTGCTGCCAGCACCCATAGCTGGGTGGACAGAGAGACAGCCACAAAGAAAAAGAATAGCAAAAGCGTTTTCCTTGTTGACGCAGGAAAGAGAGCTCTCTTGTGAGGTAGTGGTAGGAGGTTCAGTGGTGAAGGCCATAGTTAATACGTTATTGAGGCAGGAATGAGAAGGCCCGATATAGAAATCACACAGGCTGATGGTGGTTCCATGAAAATAATGGGTATGGTAACTCTTCTGATGAAGGTATGAGGGACGCAGACCCTCCAGAAATTTTATATCACTCCCGGACTGTGTGCAGAAATGATCTTGGGAGAAGATTGGCTACATAGAAATAAGGCTAGAATTGAGTTTAACCCTGCTGTGTTGGTGGTGAACGGTGAAAAGATGTCATTGGGAGGCTTCCGCAACAGGGGTATAATTGTAGCGGCAGAAGAAGATATTGAGTTAAACCCCAGAACTTCAGTAACAGGTAGAGGGAGAAAAAGGTGAAGGGGAAAATACAGTTCCTATTGAGGAAAGTAGATCTGAAGAGAGCGAGGCGGTCATGTGTGAGATGCGGCAGAAATAATTCCCAATGTTATTAGTGAACAAAGCCTCTAAGAAAATTAAAGTAAGAAAAGGGGAGGAGGTAGGTAGAGCCTTACCACTAAGGACCAGCCAGGAAATAAGGCTAGACAAAAAGGAGAGAGAGAGAGAGTTCAAAGAGGATAGATGAGATATCAGACAAAAAAGTGTTGGCGCCCAAAGAATTTAAGACTAGAGTAAAGAACCTGTTGCGAGCCAATCGTGATGTGGTGGCCACCTCAGAGAAGGAATTAGGCTTAACTGATATGGTAATGATAAAAATAGACACAGGTGATCACACTCCCATTAAATTAAGACACTATATAATTTCTATCCATAAAAGGCCCCTGGTGGAGGAAGCAGTGAGAGATATGCTGGAGACAGGCATGATAAAAACGTCAAAGACTCCCTGGAGCTTCCCCATAGTAATAGTGTATAATAAAGATGGCGGGCATAGATTCTGTGTAGATTTCAGGAAACTGAACGCTGTTTCCAGGCCAATGGCAGTAGACTTGCTATTACAGCAAGAGGATTTATAGGGGAGGTATTTACTATAAAAACCGACCATAAACCTCTTCAGTATCTGCTGAAAACAGATTGGACAAATAAGAAAATCCAGCAGTGGGCGGTAAAGCTAAGCAAGTAAAACTGTAAAATCGAGTACCTAGCTGGGAAAGATAACACTTGTGCAGATTTGCTCTCCAGGATACCCAAGAATCTAGAAGAGGAGTTCATAACCGTAGAGCCAGAGGTAGATGATAGGGTATACCAAATCGGAGTGATTAACTCCCATACGCTAAAAGACCGCCCTGTGTTAAAAACAGAAGAAGAAACTTCCAAAAATATTGGAACACTGTCATGAGAAGCTGGGCCACTTGGGGATTGATAAGACCCATGTATTGGTAAGCAAAAACTACTACTGGCCCAGACTATACCAGGAAGTTACTGGCTACGTTAATAGCTGCGCGGTGTGCCAGATGCAGAGTAGAAGACAGGAGGCCGCACCGCTCGAAGGGATGGATGCACCAAATTATCCCTTTGAAAAATCAGTATGGATGTCTCAGGACCATACGAACAGACCCCTAGAGGCAACCTCTACATAATGAGTTTTGTAGATTGGTTGACGAATTGGGTAGAGGCGTCCCCCGTACCCGATAAGAAAGCTAAAACTGTAGCCGACTTAATCATGGCTGAAATTTTTTACAGGTATGGTGCCCCTGTGTGCCTGGTAACAGACAATAGGCCTGAAAATGTAAATTATGTGATGAGCAGAAAATTACGTAGCAGAGTGCCTGAATATGACACATATAACAACCTCCCCCTACCACCCCCAGAGCAACGCCAAGGTAGAGAGGTTCCATAGGACCTTAGTGGACGTTCTAGCTAAATTAGCGAGAGACAATGTTGAGAAATGCGGCCTCTACCTGACCAAGGCTCTCGTGGCGGTAAGGTTCACAGTCAATGATACGACTAAATACTCACCATATTATATGCTGTTTGGCAGGGATGTGATCTTGCCGATAGATAACCTATTAAAGCCCCGTAGGAAGTATATGGGGGAAGACCACCATCAGTTGGTGATAGAAAAACAGAATAAGTTGTTCGTGCAGGCCAGAAGGCGAATAAAGAGAGCCCAAAAGAGGAGAAATGACAGGGCGAATCTCAATAGGAAAGGGGTGGAATTTAAGATTGGAGACCCCGTGTACTACAAGGTTCATTTGAGGGGAGGAAACCTTAACAGAAGATGGGAACCATACTACAGATTGGTAGAGCAAACTAGTCCAGTGTCATTTGTAATTTGGGATCAGGTAGCTGGTCGAACAAAGAGAGCTCATGCCAATGATTTAAAGTTAGCTGAGATTGCTAATTGGGAAATGAGTGAGCCAAAAGCCAAGAAGAGAAACCCAAGGAAAGCAACTCTTGTAGAACCAGAAGAATTAGAATCAGTTGATAACTTTGCGAGTGATTGGGAAGGGGCTGATGAGGTACCCCTCTCCCAACTCCGAGAGAAATGGGAAAAGGAAAAAGAATCAGAAGGCGAATCAAGTGAATGGGAGGAGGAGGATGAAATATCCTTCTCCCAGCTCCGAGAGAAATGGAGAAATAAAAAAGAGAACAACCGACAGAGAACAAGGGGGCCCAAAATTCACAGTTAGAACTGCCCGAAGAAAAGGGAGTGCAATTGCCTGAAGAAAAAAGAGAAGAAACTCCCTCTTCCCAGACCTTGAGACACTTAGGAAGTGAAGAGGAGTCAGGGATAGAGCCAGAATTACCCCTTAAACAACGACTGAGAAAGGCAAAAGCCCCCAAATCTCAGTAGGTTAGGGGAAGCGAGGGAAGCCGTGTTTGGAGAGGATGTGTGGGCGGACGGTGTGTCGCGGTGAGAAAGGGATCGCTCAGCAATGCCACTGACTGGCCAGCAGTGGTACAGCCGGTGGGGCGCAACCACATTACACATGGGCGACGCAGCCTTGTCTTAAACAAATACCCGACAAATGAATAATTAGCGATAAGAGCGACTGGAGAGAGAAAAATAGCAAAAAACAAAAAGAGGGACAATTAAATGAAGAATTAAGATTGACTAATGAATTATTAAGGGATAAAACAGAGGCTCTGTCACACTTACAGGAATGGCCCAGTTGAAAGGACAAGTGCTGCTGATGATGATGGTAATAATGATGATGATGACGATGAGAATAAAATCCTGGAAACACAGAAGTACAGTATTTAAGAAGACCAATGAAGTGATAATAACAAGATCGAAATGGGTGATTAATTTTGTAATAGATTAAAACCCGTATGAGGTGTTACTCAACAGACTGAAAGATGAGATGAGCAAGCTGGAAATAGCTAGAATAAAGGTAGCCCAAAATAATCCAAGACAGGAAAATTATCTCAGACTGTTGGAGGTAGAAAAGGCTGTCATGGAGGACCAGAGGAATAACATAAGGGATTATATGAGGGAGATCGAACTACTACAGACTAGAGCAAAACAAGCATTAGTTCCCATAGTTGGGAAGGCTCTAAACGTTCTCTTTGGAACAATAACAGAGGATGACCTGGACGCCATAAGGGAAAGCCTGAAAAAGGTAGAGAAAAACCAGAAAATTCTGCCCCAGTGGGCGCAGTAAAGTGTATCGATATTGAATGTTACGAGGATAGAGTTGACAACGAATAGAGCCAATATCAATGAGATAATAAGTAGCCTAAATGAACTTCAACAGGAACTAGCTAATAATACGGAGGCCATGGCAACTGAGGTACAAGGATTAAGTAGATTCGTCCAACAGTTATTTCAGTTGAACGCCATTGCTAATAGGGTACGAAGGACTACTCAGTCGTTGACAATATTATTGGAACATGTCAGAGTTCAGATGGACTTGTCCCCTAGTATAGTAACCCCAGCACGTTTAAGGGAGCTTTTGTTGGAAATACAGAGCAAATTATCCCCATCACCTTAGATTACAGGTAGAACCCACCAGAGAACAATGGAAGTATTATAATGCTCTAGGTTGTATAACCTTGTTAGAGCGAAACAAAATGTTGGTTTTGATATCCCTTCCGTTGTTGGATAGAGAGAGTATTTTTGAATATACCAAGTTATAAACTTGCCCATTCCCTACCAACACGTAGATCAATTGTCAGGAGTGATAGCGAGATACAGAATCGAAACCGAGTATATAAGCTTGAATTCAGCAAGGACGAAATTTATGATACTGTCGGTAGATGAAGCAGAGAAATGTAAAAATAACGCCTAAAGAACCTGTACTTCCTTGAGTCCCATTTATATAGCTGGTAATCACAGAATGTGTGTGCTAGAACTATTTGAAGATAAGGAAGAGGGAATTAAGAGGAATTGTCAGGTAGAAGTGTTAACAAAAACAACCACAGGCTATTAATGTGTCAGATGGTGTATCGGCAGTAGCAGTCCAAAAACCAATCAGATTATCCAAGGTATGTGGTAGGGGCCCCACTGAGACAATAGAAGTGAAACCGCCGCTGTCTTTAGTAGATTTGCTCCTGGGGTGCTCAGTATTCGGAGTATCCATATCCCTACCCCCTATTACCAAAGAGAGGAGAAATATGAGAAAAAGGATCTGTTTCTAGATCTGTTTCTAGAATTGATTAGCAAGAATTTAGATAATTATACAGAATTGTGGAATCCCATAGTGGAGGAATTCCCAAACATTACGTTAAGGCAGATGCCAGCTCTATTAGAAGCCATAGAGAAGATGAATATGAATCAGTTAAAAGATCAACTGGAGGCATTGAAAGGGAAAGCATAGTCTGGGGGAAGGGTAAGAGAATCTTAATAAATTGGTCGGCCGTAATGTGCACATTGATATTTTTAGCTGCAATAGTAGCAGCAATATGGAAATTTAAGGATTACGGAGGGAAATCGGTTGAAAGTGGTCTGGTGAGTGGCACAGAACAAGGGAAGTTGCCAGACAGTGTACATATACCCGATGAAACGAGCCCAGACCAAGAAGAGGTTGCGTTGGCTTCGACGTATAAGATGGGGATGCAGACAACGCCCATAGAAAACAAATCTCTAACCCAAGCGGAGCAGACAAAAACAGTGTCCAAGAAGGACAAGTCATGATGAAAAAAACATGTCTTCACACACACACACACACACACACACACACACACACACACACACACACACACACACACACACACATATCTAAACTTATCTATAAATGGAACTTTGTGTGGGTGTGTCTGTGTGTGTATCCGTTACCTATAGACTCCGAAACTTTAAGCGTCTGCGAGTGTTCTTAGCTAGGTTTTGTGTCGAGGTACCCCCGATAAATATCGAAAATCAATGATCGAAAAAATCGGGTTATAGAAGGAGTGGTTCGATTTTAATCAAATTTGATACACTCATAGACAAAGACATAAGAAACGATATTCAGAAGTTTCAAGGTTGCAGTTCTTACAATAGTGCAGAAAATTTGATATCGATACAAGGAAATCAAAATTTAACTTGCATCCATTCATTTTTCTTTCAGTCTACGGTTTTGCTTTAACTGGAAACAACTATTGCATTTTAGTCTTTCGTGACAACGTCCAAAGAGTCAAGAGTCTCCAGGACCATGGATTAGTTTTAAAGCTTTCATTATACCCGAGCAACGCTGGGCTATATTGCTAGTACACCATATTTTTTATATTCTTTTTCAGGTCGACAGTAGAAATTTTTTATTAAAGAACTTTTTATTGGAACTTTTTGTTGAAATTGCATGTTTAGCTTTGAATAAAATATAGACAGGACCGAAAAAAGGACAAGATAAACCAGGATAAGCCAACACCCACACTGCCGCCACGTCGCCGCCATTAGCCGCCTTTGATTCGGTAAATTCCGTTAAGCTCCCATAATGACCCGAAAGAACTTTGTTGTTTCAAAAGTTACATAGAGAATTGACAGTTCTGGTTATAGAAAATATGTGAAAAGTGATTAAAAAGCGAATCCTCTCTCCGCTGTAAACTGGCGTCCCAACAATTGTGCTTTCCGCTTTTGTAATTAATACTTTTTTTTCTTATTTTTTTATAAAGACTTTATTCGCAACACTCCGGGCGCCTTCGATCTTATTCATTCATTTATTTATTTATTTTTTTGGGGGGTGCGGTGTTTATTTTTAACCACAAGTGTACACAAACGTCGGCGACTGGAATTGCACAATGAAACATTCTGAGATCAAATAACAACGTGGGCAGTGGACGATGTAGTAGTAGGCGCCTTGAGAAACAGCTTCTGAGACGAGATCATCACGACCAGCAACATCGGACCGAAAGTGTCGACATAATTTGTACCGTTTTGATATCATCGCAGCGGGATCCGTTCCGGAACAAGCAAGCGAGCTAAGCAACCAGCCAGACGCGTGGCAATGTCCGACAATACATATTAAATAACTACAACTATTTTATCGTCAATATTTTTTACATTAAGCACAGATTTAGAAAGAAATATGACTGCAAAAATATACCCTTTGTAAAAGAATAATTTACTATCTATATCGTATAATCTTTGCCTTTGTCGTCATAACATACTTAAAACGTCAAAAGGAGAGGCATTATCTACACGTTAATTGAAATATCATCTGACCTCAGTGAAGTGCCGGCATTCTGATCACTGTAAGCGTATGTGGTCAAACTTCTGTAATTTTCCGTTTAAAATAACAGCAACATGATCTTGCATATTTCTTGTAAAATTGCTCTTATCTGCTTCGTATTGATTTCATTCCACATTTAGCGGCCATATTCTCAAAACATATATATTTCGGGGAAGACAATTTGAATAAATATTAGAGAAAAAAACCACCATTTTACATATATCAAAAATAAACCGAGGAATTGGTTTTATAATTATCAGTTTTATCAACAGATTTGCTACGAAAGATTTCGCTAGATTCATCACAATTTCAAAAGATTTCACCAATATAAATGCGATTTCAACAATCTCATTAAAAAAAAAACTACCGAAAAGGCGTACCCTCACCCGAACACTGGCCACCTGGGTGAAAGCCAGGTATCCTAAACACAATACCATGCGGGAATCTGCAACAACCGAACTAAGTTTTCCCTGTAGAATCGGAACGCTTCTCACAGGCTAATAGTTTAGACATTTTTTACCAACTCTCGATATCGAAAATGATAATGAACCATTGATTTTTTAGTCGATAATATTTTCGATGCATTTGGGAAATAACACTTTAACTCATCTGCACGAAATTTGACCAAGGCCCGCTTTACAGGTCTTAATTTCGCACTCCGACCTTTGGTCTTCGTATCTGATGCATGACAGAATACAGAAATCAAATTTACAAAGGAAAACATAATATTTTGACTGACAATACATGTTAAATAACTATAACTATTTTATCGTCAATATGTTTTACATTACGCACAGATATAGATAGAAAAATTACTGCAAAAATAAAATCTTGGAAAAAGATTAATTTATTTTATGGTCGAATTTTCTTGCTAAAATAATTTATTACATAAGCGCCAATCTCACTGTTGATAACGAAGATACATTCAATGTCATAGAAAGATAACACCAATTTCCAACGATATACGAAATGCTGTTTCGTTAGATGCGCGAATTACGAGATCATGTTGAACCTGTCGTCGTGAGACGCACTCCTTGTTGATGTTGTCATTTATTTCGTTTGCTCCGGTAGATGTATCAGTTTTGTCTAGTTCATGCTTCAGCACAATTCAATATTTCCCTTTATGAATAGGTTTCCGTAAAATAACACTTTCGGAAATATTCTTTACAACCGTACCTTGTCGTTCCATGTAAGATCAACTGATGCCAACGATTCACTTGGGGATGTCTGGCCACGGAAACATCCTCCAAACTGTATGATTAAACGGCAAAGTACAGTTGGCGGATTTCAAGAGCGAAATAAATCACACGTTTTCCGGCGACGTCAAGCAAATTGATTGAAAATCGGACACAGCGAAAAAATGCCTTTTTCTTTCGCTTTTCAAGAGATGAGGCACAGGAAAAAAATTATTCTCCAATAAATGCAACATCGCTTCGCGTGTCTTTTGAAATTGACGATAGACATATTGGAGAAACTGTTTTCGATTAATCTGTTATTGATATTATTTTTTACATTCCGCCGAGATAAAGAAAGGAAAAATAATGCAAAATATCTCCTCTGTAACAGAAAATACAGTTTTCCATACGAGTTAGTTTCATGCCGTCCTCGTCATGACATATTTAAATCAAGAATAACATACGCATTAACTAGTCGTCACGAGAAATTTAATCAGACAGTGGCGTACTGAGTGAAATGTCGGCATTCTGATCACTATAAGAGATTCTGGTCAAAATGCAGTAATTTTCCATTTCAAATACCTGCAACATGATCGCGCATATTTGTTATTATATCGCTCCTTTCCTCTTACACATTCAGCGGTCATATACATACCCGAGACTTTATATATTTAGGTTATTACATATTATCAAATGTTAAATATCGAAAGTAAACTAA
This sequence comes from Ascarosepion bandense, assembly GCA_037127315.1. Lineage (NCBI taxonomy): Eukaryota > Metazoa > Mollusca > Cephalopoda > Sepiida > Sepiidae > Ascarosepion > Ascarosepion bandense. Next base: position 126,367 of record JBBBDQ010030518.1, read on the forward strand.
AGAAATTTCGTTTTTTAATTATTAAATGTTCTCTTTCATCAATGTCACCAAAGTTTTCTTCGGTAGATTCATTAAAATTTGAAATAATTTCAGAAATATCAACTAGTTTGATGAAAAACAGAAAAAAAAACCTATAGGAAAAGCTTTCCCACACCGGGAATCGAACCCGGGCCGCCTGGGTGAAAGCCAGGAATCCTAACCACTAGACCATGTGGGAAGCTGTTATTGCTGCCATCAGTTTTGCTGTTAGATTATCGCACGCTTCTCAAAATCACATTTATTTTTCAGCTATCAATAGCGAAACCAATAATGATCTATTGATTTGTATTCGATATTGTTTTAGTTGTATCTGGAAAATCAAATTTTATTTCATTTCCCCTAAGCACTTGATCAAAACCCGCTTCACATGTTTTAATTTCACTGTCGGATATAACGCCATTTGAAAATTTCTGATTCATCACAACAATACCGAATGCAAATTTAAGGCGAAATTTCATTTTAGTCTATAAAATACATCAGAAAATAAGGGAACATTTTCTCAAAATAAATAATTGAAATTTTTTAAAACCTAAGTTAGACGCCGTGTACGCTGACGGCTGCGTTGCGCTTATGGACAAGGCGTCTGACTTCGAATCAGAAGATTGCGAGTTCGAGTCTCGTCGAGGTCGAATTTTGTTGCTAAAATAATTTATTACAAAAGCGCCAATCTCACTGTTGATAACGAAAATACATTCAATGTCATAGAAAGATAACACCAATTTCCAACGATATACGATATGCTTTTTCTTGAGATGCTCGAATTACGTGAAAATATTGATCCTGTCGTCGTGAGACGCGCTCCTTGTTGATGTTGTCATTTATTTCGTTTCCTCCGGTAGATGTATCAGTTTACTTTTGAATAATTCGTGCTTCAGCACAATTCAATATTTCCCTTTATGAATAGGTTTCAGTAAAATAACACTTTCGGAAATATTCTTTACAACCGTACCTTGTCGTTCCATATAAGATCAACTGATGCCAACGATTCACTTGGGGATGTCTGGCCACGGAAACATCCTCCAAAATGTATGATTCAACGGCAAAGTACAGTTGGCGGATTTCTAAAGCGAAATAAATCACACGTTTTCCGGCGACGTCAAGCAAATTGATAGAAAATAACTGGTTCGAATCCTCCTACGGACACAGCGAAAAAATGTCTTTTTCTTTCGCTTTTCAAGAGATGAGGCACAGGAAAAAATTATTCTCCAATAAATGCAACATCGCTTCGCGTGTCTTTTGAAATTGACGATAGAGATATTGGAGAAACTGTTTCCGATTAATCTGTTATTGATATTATTTTTTACATTCCGCCGAGATAAAGAAAGAAAAAATAATGCAAAATATCTCCTCTGTAACAGAAAATACAGTTTTCCATACGAGTTAGTTTCATGCCGTCCTCATCAAGACATATTTAAATCAAGAATAACATACGCATTAACTAGACGGCACGAGAAATTTAATCAGACAGAGGCGTACTGAGTGAAATGTCGGCATTCTGTACACTATAAGAGATTCTGGTCAAAATGCAGTAATTTTCCATGTCAAATACCTGCAACATGATCGCGCATATTTGTTATTATATCGCTCCTTTCCTCTTACACATTCAGCGGTCATATACATACCCGAGACTTTATATATTTAGGTTATTACATATTATCAAATGTTAAATATCGAAAGTAAACTAAAGAAATTTCGTTTTTTAACTTTTAAATGTTCTCTTTTATCAATGTCACCCAAAGTTTTCGGTAGATTCATTAAAATTTGAAATAATTTCAGAAATATCAACTAGTTTGATGATTAAAAAAAAATAAAAACCTATAGAAAAAGCTTTCCCACAACGGGAATCGAACCCGGGCCGCCTGGGTGAAAGCCAGGAATCCTAACCACTAGACCATGTGGGAAGCTGTTTTCATTGCCATCAGTTTTGCTGTTAGATTATCGCACGCTTCTCAAAATCACATTTATTTTTCAGCTATCAATAGCGAAACCAATGATCTATTGATTTGTATTCGATATTATTTTAGTTGGTATCTGGAAAATCAAATTTTATTTCATTTCCCCTAAGCACTTGATCAAACCCGCTTCACATGTTTTAATTTCACTGTCGGGTGTAACGCCATTTGCAAATTTCTGATTCATCACAACAATACCGAATGCGCAAATTTACGCCGAAATTTCATTTTTAGTCTATAAAATACATCAGAAAATAAGGGAACATTTTCTCAAAATAAATGATTGAAATTTTAAAACCTAAGTTAGACGTCGTGTACGCTGACGGCTGCGTGGCCTAATGGACAAGGCGTCTGACTTCGAATCAGAAGATTGCGAGTTCGAGTCTCGTCGTGGTCGAATTTTGTTGCTAAAATAATTTATTACAAAAGCGCCTATCATCTCACTGTTGATAACGAAGATACATTCAATGTCATAGAAAGATAACACCAATTTCCAACGATATACGATATGCTGTTTCGTTAGATGCGCGAATTACGTGAACATATTGATCCTGTCGTCGTGAGACGTGCTCGTTGTTGATGTTGTCATTTATTTCGTTTCGCCCGGTAGATGTATCAGTTTACTTTTGAATAATTCAAAGCTCAGCACAATTCAATATTTCCTTTTATGAATAGGTTTCCGTAAAATAACACTTTCGGAAATATTCTTCATAATCGTACCTTGTCCTTCCACATGTAAGATCAACTGATGCACAACGATTCACTTGGGGATGTCTACACGGAAACATCCTCCAAACTGTATGATTAAACGGCAAAGTACAGTTGGCGGATTTCTAAAGCGAAATAAATCACACGTTTTCCGGCGACGTCAAGCAAATTGATAGAAAATAACTGGTTCGAATCCTCCTACGGACACAGCGAAAAAATGCCTTTTTCTTTCGCTTTTCAAGAGATGAGGTACAGGAAAAAAATTATTCTCCAATAAATGCAACATCGCTTCGCGTGTCTTTTGAAATTGACGATAGACATATTGGAGAAACTGTTTTCGATTAATCTGTTATTGATATTATTTTTTACATTCCGCCGAGATAAAGTAGAAAGAAAAATAATGCAAAATATCTCCTCTGTAACAGAAAATACAGTTTTCCATACGAGTTAGTTTCATGCCGTCCTCGTCATGACATATTTAAATCAAGAATAACATACGCATTAACTAGTCGTCATTGAGAAATTTAATCAGACAGTGGCGTACTGAGTGAAATGTCGGCATTCTGATCACTATAAGAGATTCTGGTCAAAATGCAGTAATTTTCCATTTCAAATACCTGCAACATGATTGCGCATATTTGTTATTATATCGCTCCTTTCCTCTTACACATTCAGCGGTCATATACATACCCGAGACTTTATATATTTAGGTTATTACATATTATCAAATGTTAAATATCGAAAGTAAACTAAAGAAATTTCGTTTTTTAAATTTTAAATGTTCTCTTTTATCAATGTCACCAAAGTTTTCTTCGGTAGATTCATTAAAATTTGAAATAATTTCAGAAATATCAACTAGTTTGATGATTAAAAATAAAAGAAACTATAGGAAAAGCTTTCCTACACTGAATCGAACCCGGGCCGCCTGGGTGAAAGCCAGGAATCCTAACCACTAGACCATGTGGGAAGTTGTTATCACTGAGATCAGTTTTGTTGCTAGATTATCGCACGCTTCTCAAAATCACATTTATTTTTCAGCTATCAATAGCGAAACCAATAATGATCTATTCATTTTCTATTCGATATTATTTTAGTTGTATCTGAAAATCAAATTTTATTTCATTTCCCCCTAAGCACTTGATCAAAACCCGCTTCACATGTTTTAATTTCACTGTCGGGTGTAACGCCATTTGCAAATTTCTGATTCATCACAACAATACCGAATGCAAATTTACGCCGAAATTTCATTTTAGTCTATAAAATACATCAGAAAATAAGGGAACATTTTCTCAAAATAAATGATTGAAATTTTTTAAAACCTAAGTTAGACGTCGTGTACGCTGACGGCTGCGTGGCCTAATGGACAAGGCGTCTGACTTCGAATCAGAAGATTGCGAGTTCGAGTCCGTCGTGGTCGAATTTTGTTGCTAAAATAATTTATTACAAAAGCGCCTATCTCACTGTTGATAACGAAGATACATTCAATGTCAGAAAGATAACACCAATTTCCAACGATATACGATATGCTGGTTTCGTTAGATGCGCGAATTACGTGAACATATTGATCCTGTCGTCGTGAGACGTGCTCGTTGTTGATGTTGTCATTTATTTCGTTTGCTCCGGTAGATGTATCAGTTTACTTTTGAATAATTCGTGCTTCTGCCAGCCATCCAATATTTCTTTATGAATAGGTTTCCGTAAAATAACACTTTCGGAAATATTCTTCACAATCGTACCTTGTCCTTCCATGTAAGATCAACTGATGCCAACGATTCACTTGGGGATGTCTGGCCACGGAAACATCCTCCAAACTGTATGATTAAACGGCAAAGTACAGTTGGCGGATTTCTAAAGCGAAATAAATCACACGTTTTCCGGCGACGTCAAGCAAATTGATAGAAAATAACTGGTTCGAATCCTCCTACGGACACAGCGAAAAAATGCCTTTTTCTTTTCGCTTTTCAAGAGATGAGGCACAGGAAAAAATTATTCTCCAATAAATGCAACATCGCTTCGCGTGTCTTTTGAAATTGACGATAGACATATTGGAGAAACTGTTTTCGATTAATCTGTTATTGATATTATTTTTTACATTCCGCCGAGATAAAGAAAGAAAAAAATAATGTAAAATATCTCCTCTGTAACAGAAAACACAGTTTTCATACGAGTTAGTTTCATGCCGTCCTCGTCATGACATATTTAAATCAAGAATAACATACGCATTAACTAGTCGTCACGAGAAAATTTAATCAGACAGTGCGTACTGAGGAAATGTCGGCATTCTGATCACTATAAGAGATTCTGGTCAAAATGCAGTAATTTTCCATTTCAAATACCTGCAACATGATTGCGCATATTTGTTATTATATCGCTCCTTTCCTCTTACACATTCAGCGGTCATATACATACCCGAGACTTTATATATATTTAGGTTATTACATATTATCAAATGTTAAATATCGAAAGTAAACTAAAGAAATTTCTGTTTTTTAAATTTTAAATGTTCTCTTTTATCAATGTCACCAAAGTTTTCTTCGGTAGATTCATTAAAATTTGAAATAATTTCAGAAATATCAACTAGTTTGATGATTAAAAAAAAATAAAAGAAACTATAGGAAAAGTTTTCCCACACCGGGAATCGAACCCGGGCCGCCTGGTGAAAGCCAGGAATCCTAACCACTAGACCCATGTGGGAAGTTGTTACCACTGAGATCAGTTTTGTTGTTAGATTATCGCACGCTTCTCAAAATCACATTTATTTTTCAGCTATCAATAGCGAAACCAATAATGATCTATTCATTTTCTATTCGATATTATTTTAGTTGTATCTGGAAAATCAAATTTTATTTCATTTCTAAGCACTTGATCAAAACCCATGTTTTAAATTCACTGTCGGATGTAACGCCATTTGCAAATTTCTGATTCATCACAACAATACCGAATGCAAAAATTTACGCCGAAATTTCATTTTAGTCTATAAAATACATCAGAAAATAAGGGAACATTTTCTCAAAATAAATGATTGAAATTTTTTAAAACCTGCTAGACGTCGTGTACGCTGACGGCTGCGTGGCCTAATGGACAAGGCGTCTGACTTCGAATCAGAAGATTGCGAGTTCGAGTCTCGTCGTGGTCGAATTTTGTTGCTAAAATAATTTATTACAAAAGCGGCCAATCTCACTGTTGATAACGAAGATACATGCAATGTCATAGAAAGATAACACCAATGTCCAACGATATACGATATGCTGTTTCGTGAGATGCGCGAATTACGTGAACATATTGATCCTGTCGTCGTGAGACGCGCTCCTTGTTGATGTTGTCATTTATTTCGTTTGTTCGTAGATGTATCAGTTTACTTTTGAATAATTCGTGCTTCAGCACAATTCAATATTTCCCTTTATGAATAGGTTTCCGTAAAATAACACTTTCGGAAATATTCTTCACAATCGTACCTTGTCCTTCCATGTAAGATCAACTGATGTCAACGATTCACTTGGGGATGTCTGGCCACGGAAACATCCTCCAAACTGTATGATTAAACGGCAAAGTACAGTTGGCGGATTTCTAAAGCGAAATAAATCACACGTTTTCCGGCGACGTCAAGCAAATTGATAGAAAACTGGTTCGAATCCTCCTACGGACACAGCGAAAAAAATTTTTCTTTCGCTTTTCAAGAGATGAGGCACAGGAAAAAAATTATTCTCCAATAAATGCAACATCGCTTCGCGTGTCTTTTGAAATTGACGATAGACATATTGGAGAAACTGTTTTCGATTAATCTAGTTACTGATATTATTTTTTACATTCCGCCGAGATACAAAAAGAAAAAATAATGCAAATATCTCCTCTGTAACAGAAAATACAGTTTTCCATACGAGTTAGTTTCATGCCGTCCTCGTCATGACATATTTAAATCAAGAATAACATACGCATTAACTAGTCGTCACGAGAAATTTAATCAGACAGTGGCGTACTGGAGTGAAATGTCGGCATTCTGATCACTATAAGAGATTCAATAAAATGCAGTACTTTTCCATTTCAAATACCTGCAACATGATTGCGCATATTTGTTATTATATCGCTCCTTTCCTCTTACACATTCAGCGGTCATATACATACCCGAGACTTTATATATTTAGGTTATTACATATTATCAAATGTTAAATATCGAAAGTAAACTAAAGAAATTTCGTTTTTTAAATTTTAAATGTTCTCTTTTATCAATGTCACCAAAGTTTTCTTCGGTAGATTCATTAAAATTTGAAATAATTTCAGAAATATCAACTAGTTTGATGATTAAAAAAATAAAAGAAACTATAGGAAAAGCTTTCCCACACCGGGAATCGAACCCGGCCGCCTGGGTGAAAGCCAGGAATCCTAACCACTAGACCATGTGGGAAGTTGTTATCACTGAGATCAGTTTTGTTGTTAGATTATCGTACGCTTCTCAAAATCACATTTATTTTTCAGCTATCAATAGCGAAACCAATAATGATCTATTCATTTTCTATTCGATATTATTTTAGTTGTATCTTGGAAAATCAAATTTTATTTCATTTCCCTAAGCACTTGATCAAAACCCGCTTCACATGTTTTAAATTCACTGTCGGATGTAACGCCATTTGCAAATTTCTGATTCATCACAACAATACCGAATGCAAATTTACGCCGAAATTTCATTTTAGTCTATAAAATACATCAGAAAATAAGGGAACATTTTCTCAAAATAAATGATTGAAATTTTTAAAACCTAAGTTAGACGTCGTGTACGCTGACGGCTGCGTGGCCTAATGGACAAGGCGTCTGACTTCGAATCAGAAGATTGCGAGTTCGAGTCTCGTCGTGGTCGAATTTTGTTGCTAAAATAATTTATTACAAAAGCGCCAATCTCACTGTTGATAACGAAGATACATTCAATGTCATAGAAAGATAACACCAATGTCCAACGATATACGATATGCTGTTTCGTGAGATGCGCGAATTACGTGAACATATTGATCCTGTCGTCGTGAGACGCGCTCCTTGTTGATGTTGTCATTTATTTCGTTTGCTCCGGTAGATGTATCAGTTTACTTTTGAATAATTCGTGCTTCAGCACAATTCAATATTTCCCTTTATGAATAAGGTTTCCGTAAAATAACACTTTCGGAAATATTTCCAACCGTACCTTGTCGTTCCATGTAAGATCAACTGATGCTAACGATTCACTTGGGGATGTCTGGCCACGGGAAACATCCTCCAAACTGTATGATTAAACGCAAAGTACAGTTGGCGGATTTCTAAAGCGAAATAAATCACACGTTTTCCGGCGACGTCAAGCAAATTGATAGAAAATAACTGGTTCGAATCCTCCTAATGGACACAGCGAAAAAATGTCTTTTCTTTCGCTTTTCAAGAGATGAGGTACAGGAAAAAATTATTCTCCAATAAATGCAACATCGCTTCGCGTGTCTTTTGAAATTGACGATAGACATATTGGAGAAAATGTTTCCGATTAATCTGTTATTGATATTATTTTTTACATTCCGCCGAGATAAAGAAAGAAAAAATAATGCAAAATATCTCCTCTGTAACAGAAAATACAGTTTTCCATACGAGTTAGTTTCATGCCGTCCTCGTCATGACATATTTAAATCAAGAATAACATACGCATTAACTAGTCGTCACGAGTGATTTATCAGACAGTGGCGGACTGAGTGAAATGTCGGCATTCTGATCACTATAAGAGATTCTGGTCAAAATGCAGTAATTTTCCATTTCACATACCTGCAACATGATCGCGCATATTTGTTATTATATCGCTCCTTTCCTCTTACACATTCAGCGGTCATATACATACCCGAGACTTTATATATTTAGGTTATTACATATTATCAAATGTTAAATATCGAAAGTAAACTAAAGAAATTTCGTTTTTTAACTTTTAAATGTTCTCTTTTATCAATGTCACCAAAGTTTTCTTCGGTAGATTCATTAAAATTTGAAATAATTTCAGAAATATCAACTAGTTTGATGAAAAACAAAAATAAAAACCTATAGGAAAAGCTTTCCCACACCGGGAATCGAACCCGGGCAGCCTGGGTGAAAGCCAGGAATCCTAACCACTAGACCATGTGGGAAGCTGTTATTACTGCCACCAGTTTTGCTGTTAGATTATCGCACGCTTCTCAAAATCACATTTATTTTTCAGCTATCAATAGCGAAACCAATAATGATCTATTGATTTGTATTCGATATTATTTTAGTTGTATCTGGAAAATCAAATTTTATTTCATTTCCCCTAAGCACTTGATCAAAACCCGCTTCACATGTTTTAATTTCACTGTCGGATGTAACGCCATTTGCAAATTTCTGATTCATCACAACAATACCGAATGCAAATTTACGCCGAAATTTCATTTTAGTCTATAAAATACATCAGAAAATAAGGGAACATTTTCTCAAAATAAATGATTGAAATTTTTTAAAACCTAAGTTAGACGTCGTGTACGCTGACGGCTGCGTGGCCTAATGGACAAGGCGTCTGACTTCGAATCAGAAGATTGCGAGTTCGAGTCTCGTCGTGGTCGAATTTTGTTGCTAAAATAATTTATTACAAAAGCGCCAATCTCACTGTTGATAACGAAGATACATTCAATGTCATAGAAAGATAACACCAATGTCCAACGATATACGATATGCTGTTTCGTGAGATGCGCGAATTACGTGAACATATTGATCCTGTCGTCGTGAGACGCGCTCCTTGTTGATGTTGTCATTTATTTCGTTTGCTCCGGTAGATGTATCAGTTTACTTTTGAATAATTCGTGCTTCAGCACAATTCAATATTTCCCTTTATGAATAGGTTTCCGTAAAATAACACTTTCGGAAATATTCTTTACAACCGTACCTTGTCGTTCCATGTAAGATCAACTGATGCCAACGATTCACTTGGGGATGTCTGGCCACGGAAACATCCTCCAAACTGTATGATTAAACGGCAAAGTACAGTTGGCGGATTTCAAGAGCGAAATAAATCACACGTTTTCCGGCGACGTCAAGCAAATTGATTGAAAATCGGACACAGCGAAAAAATGCCTTTTTCTTTCGCTTTTCAAGAGATGAGGCACAGGAAAAAATTATTCTCCAATAAATGCAACATCGCTTCGCGTGTCTTTTGAAATTGACGATAGACATATTGGAGAAACTGTTTCCGATTAATCTGTTATTGATATTATTTTTTACATTCCGCCGAGATAAAGAAAGAAAAAATAATGCAAAATATCTCCTCTGTAACAGAAAATACAGTTTTCCATACGAGTTAGTTTCATGCCGTCCTCTTCATGACATATTTAAATCAAGAATAACATACGCATTAACTAGTCCTCACGAGAAATTTAATCAGACAGTGGCGTACTGAGTGAAATATCGGCATTCTGACCACTATAAGAGATTCTGGTCAAAAGGCAGTAATTTTCAATTTCAAATACCTGCAACATGATCGCGCATATTTGTTATTATATCGCTCCTTTCCTCTTACACATTCAGCGGTCATATACATACCCGAGACTTTATATATATAGGTTATTACATATTATCAAATGTTAAATATCGAAAGTAAACTAAAGAAATTTCGTTTTTTAACTTTTAAATTTTCTCTTTTATCAATGTCACCAAAGTTTTCTTCGGTAGATTCATTAAAATTTGAAATAATTTCAGAAATATCAACTAGTTTGATGATTAAAAAAAAGAAAAACCTATAGGAAAAGCTTTCCCACACCGGGAATCGAATCCGGGCGGCCTGGGTGAAAGCCAGGAATCCTAACCACTAGACCATGTGGGAAGCTGTTATCACTGCCATCAGTTTTGCTGTTAGATTCTCGCACGCTTCTCAAAATCACATTTATTTTCCAGCTATCAATAGCGAAACCAATAATGATCTATTGATTTGTATTCGATATTATTTTAGTTGTATGTGGAAAATCAAATTTTATTTCATTTCCCCTAAGCACTTGATCAAAACCCGCTTCACATGTTTTAATTTCACTGTCGGATGTAACGCCATTTGCAAATTTCTGATTCATCACAACAATACCGAATGCAAATTTACGCCGAAATTTCATTTTAGTCTATAAAATACATCAGAAATTAAGGGAACATTTTCTCAAAATAAATGATTGAAATTTTTTAAAACCTAAGTTAGACGTCGTGTAAGCAGACGGCTGCGTGGCCTAATGGACAAGGCGTCTGACTTCGAATCAGAAGATTGCGAGTTCGAGTCTCGTCGTGGTCGAATTTTGTTGCTAAAATAATTTATTACAAAAGCGCCAATCTCACTGTTGATAACGAAGATACATTCAATGTCATAGAAAGACAACACCAATGTCCAACGATATACGATATGCTGTTTCGTGAGATGCGCGAATTACGTGAACATATTGATCCTGTCGTCGTGAGACGCGCTCCTTGTTGATGTTGTCATTTATTTCGTTTGCTCCGGTAGATGTATCAGTTTACTTTTGAATAATTCGTGCTTCAGCACAATTCAATATTTCCCTTTATGAATAGGTTTCCGTAAAATAACACTTTCGGAAATATTCTTTACAACCGTACCTTGTCGTTCCATGTAAGATCAACTGATGCGAACGATTCACTTGGGGATGTCTGGCCACGGAAACATTCTCCAAACTGTATGATTAAACGGCAAAGTACAGTTGGCGGATTTCTAAAGCGAAATAAATCACACGTTTTCCGGCGACGTCAAGCAAATTTGATAGAAATTAACTGGTTCGAATCCTCCTACGGACACAGCGAAAAAATGTCTTTTTCTTTCGCTTTTCAAGAGATGAGGCACAGGAAAAAATTATTCTCCAATAAATGCAACATCGCTTCGCGTGTCTTTTGAAATTGACGATAGACATATTGGAGAAACTCTTTTCGATTAATCTGTTATTGATATTATTTTTTACATTCCGCCGAGATATAGAAAGAAAAAATAATGCAAAAAATCTTGTCTGTACCAGAAAATACAGTTTTCCATACGAGTCAGTTTCATACCGTCCTCGTCATGACATATTTAAATCAAGAATAACATACGCATTAACTAGTCGTCACGAGAAATTTAATCGGACAGTGGCGTACTGAGCGAAAAATGTCGGCATTCTGATCACTATAAGAGATTCTGGTCAAAATATAGTAACTTTCCATTTCAAATACCTGCAACATGATCGCGCATATTTGTTATTATATCGCTCCTTTCCTCTTACACATTCAGCGGTCATATACATACCCGAGACTTTATATATTTAGGTTATTACATATTATCAAATGTTAAATATCGAAAGTAAACTAAAGAAATTTCGTTTTTTAACTTTTAAATGTTCTCTTTTATCAATGTCACCAAAAATTTCTTCGGCAGATTCATTAAAATTTGAAATAATTTCAGAAATATCAACTAGTTTGATGGAAAACAAAAATAAAAACCCATATGTGGGATCCGAACCCACGCCGTGGAGACGCGAGTGCGACCTAAACGCAGCGCCTTAGACCGCTCGGCCATCAAGACATCCAGCTTTCAGCGCCATACACATCATAGCAGTATATTATTGAGGTTGCTTGATTCATAAATTTACGGTGATGGTTGTTTACTGATAGGCTGACAGCTGAGGATAGGTTGAAGGGCGCTCTTCTCGGCCAATCATGCTTGCAACAAGCAATGATATAGACGTTCTAACGACAATTATTTCCTACCTATTTGCTTAGCGTCCTTTCAAATGAGCTGATGTTTGTCAAGATAAAAATGTGCTAACTGAGCTAGTTAATTAAAACAAACATTTCGGAAGATTTTTACCTGACCAAACAACATTAATCGAATACAAGACCTGAATTCGACATGCGTCAAATGGTAAGTTGCAATGACTTCTTCCCCAACTCTCGGAAATGTGTTAGTTTTCTGAAATAGGCATCTTCAGAAGAAATGATGAATCGTGCTGAAGTGCGATTATTTCAAAACATTATATTTCTATAATTGCCCGCCTCCCCAGAAAAAGAGAAAAGACATTGCGGCATACAACAAGAACATATTTTTTTCATTAGAGAGAGGAAGAAGGTCTTGTTCTGATATTACTATTAGGTTGGATCAAATATGGCAATTAAATGTTGTTGTTGACTGGAAGTAAGCGTAAATTTGCAATGTTGGTTTACTTGGAAATGAAGAAAGTTAAGTGGCTGAAAGGCAGGCATCTGTAACTGCTGAGTTGAGCAAGAGAAGACGTGCAAAACGAGAGGCGATGTGCAAATGTTGGGATAGAATATGAGAGGTATTTTGCTTTCGGTGACGTGTGCAAAGTATAAGTTATTGAAAATGTTTTAATTGCAAATTGTTTTCATAATATGCGAATATATCTAGGTAGATATATATTGAATTTTTATTGTGAGAGAAAAGATTTTAAAATGTGTGCACATGTGGTGTGCTTGTTATTAGTGTGTTATATAAGAAATGTGTAAAGATTGTGGCAGAAGAATTTGCCAAATCAATAGATGTGAATAGAGTGTTGAGTATTGTATCGGAGAGAATGAGATGAAATTGGCTTATGTGAAAGGAAGCAATACATTATGGAATCAAATTGAATGTATAAATTTCAATTTGGCAATAGAAAATTTGAAAAAAGTTAGAAGATATTAGATTGAGTAAAACGTTCGTTATTTATGCAAGTAAATATCTTAACTCGAGTACGGCTGGCCTGACTGTCTAAGTGGTGTACTGGTCTAGAGGACAGGCTTGACAGCTGGCTAACTGGTTGGAAAGATGTTCTAAGACGCTTTCCCTGAAGGTTATTTTTTTTTCTCAATCTCTTTCCTAATTGTCCTTATGACATTTTTATTTCTGAAATAATTTAAAATGCTAAGTTTTGCGAAGATGTAGCATAGAAATATGATATGGGGAACATTAGTCAAGACAGACCGATAACAAGAACGCCTCAAAAGTAATAGTCGCAGTAGAAAAGAGAAACCTCACTAAATACAGCCAAGAGTGACATACAGCTGTACTCACCAGCAGGCAGTTTAGGGTTTAGATCCGAACTTAGGATTGTCCCATGGGACAATAACCTAGTGGATTAAAGTGTTGGTTTGTGAATTAGGTGACATAGAGTTCAGTTCTTGGACTGAAGAGTGTATACAGAGGCTTTATGGAACCCAGGTGAGCAATATCTAACAAGTACTGAATAAGAACTAGATGAGATATCCCTAGATATCATGGTCATTGGAGCAAGAACAATTTACATCTGTAGATTAAAAAAGAATTGTTTGAAATTATCTGAAAGTGACTTGGGCTGACAAGTGCTTCACCTCTATCTCAGGAGGGAACTGAATTCATTGCCTTGTGCCTGAGGGGTCCCTAAAAGTGGAAGTACTGAGGAAGTATGGGAATTTTTCCACAGTACTGCTAATAAACCTCCCTTAAATTGACCTTATGTCAAACATGTTGCCTGGTGTGTGTACCAGTAAATATTGATTAATCTATTTGCCTAGTGAAGTTATATCAGATTAGATCAACTATCATGGTCTGATCTTGAAAGTTGTCATTAAATGGAATCAACCAGGTAAAAAAAAAAGGGAATCCTTTGTCAGTAACTGTTGGAATGAGGATAAGCTGTTCCTGTGTTGTTATAGTGAGCAATTGGTTGATTTGAATAACAAATAGGAAGAGAAAAAAGAGAAAAAAAGCCTTTAGTCTAGGCCAGGTGTTTGCAAACAGTTTTGAATTGCGATCCACTATTCATGGCCACAGCTTATTGTGACTCACTGAAATTTACTGGGTAAAAAAATTTGGAAGAATATAAAAAAATATTTATATGAATAGGTGAAAATTGATTTCCGTTTTACAATGACAAATGATTAAACTGAGAGCATGACCAACCCTGGTTTATTTAGCTTGTCAAAGCAATATAATGCTTGATACAACAGCCTGTCAATGAAAGCCCAAGTCTTGAACTATCTCAACAGATAGCATTTAATCAAAGCTAATGTGTAATTCTAGTGTAACCTTTTATAAGCCACTAACATTCTGCTTGTAACGCACAGTTTGGAAAAGACTGACCTAGGCAATGAAGTTGACAAATCTTTTCCTTTTTTTTTCTTCTTATTTTGCATGAAAATGTCTATTCTCATATTACAAATGCAACACAGCAAAGAATCACTGAGTTCTTCCGTTCACACTGAATATTCACAAGAATATAAACAGCAACCAGTTGTAAATATAGTAAACAGGATATTTATTTGACCAAATGCCGTGTGCGACTGGTCTCTAAGAGAATATAATCCAGAATGCCCCTTGTGGCCTTCTCTTCTTCATCATGTCTCCCTGGCGGCCCCTCTCGGGTTCATGGGAAGACAATCGGTCTTCCAAACTTGTGGGATAGGCTGTGTTAGATGTTAACACACACAATAAAGCGAAGCAGATATTTATGGTTTTATTATCCCCCCTCCATTTTGCAGTTTGGTTATGAAACTGTATTAATATTATTTGTACTTAAGAAGAATTCTAACAAAACTTTCACATTTCTGATTTAAAAAATACGGGTTTACGTCTAGAAACCCTGAAGTGAAGAGTCAAAATTCCTGATAAGATCTTAAATTTTGCATTTAACCCATTTAGAATACTTTTTGTGTGATTTTTTGTGTGATTTTTTTTAGTTCCAAAAAATTTATGCAGCAAAACCCACCCACCCACCGCCAAAAAAAAAACAAACAGAACAAAGGTCTAGCTTGAACTGTATGAATATTATTTGAACTTAAGAGGAAGACTAACAAAAGTTTTGCATTTCTAATTTAAGAAATAGTCCTTTAGGTCTGGAAAACCTGTTCTGCAATGAAATGCCAAAACTCCCGAAAAGAACTTAAATTTTGCATTCAGCCCATTTAGATTTCTTGGGTGGGTGATTTTCACTGCTGAAATTGGATTCAGCACCCTTAAAAAACACAAAATTAGAGAGATAGTTTATGACTTTCCTGATAAAGGTAAGTTAGAATTGTTGTTAAGCTTATAATACCCAAAGTAGGTAATGGATAGCTGTTTGTATGTAAGTATACCTGTCTGCTAGGGCTGCTTGCCAATCCCTATTGAAAACACCTGGTCAGGCATGTTTGTGTTTGTTCAACACCCACAGAACTCACCAGTGGTTTATAGTATAAATAATTTTGATAATGCCTGAATAAGTTGCGGAAAGAGACTTTATATGTAAAAATAAAAAAAGAATAGAATATACAATCATCGAATTCATTGTTCACAATGGAGCGAAGTTTTCGTTAAGAATAATCAGAGCTTTCAATTTTCCAAATAAAAAAAATCTTTTCATAGCTCTTTATCGAATCTTTACGGAAACGGCGAAAGTGGGTGTTTTGGTGGCAGTGGTAATGAATTCGTCTAGCCTCTTTCGCTCAGCAGCGCCTACTGATTTTTCCCACTGGGGTCTCGGTTTTTATACTTGTCCCCAATTTTCTTGGGGGATGCTGAGAGACCCGGGATATCTTTATGCAAATCAGATCTTTGACTAATGAGATTTCCTCCGCCTACATAATTCAAGGTGGAGCTATGGTCCAACGAATGAGGCAGCAATACTTCAGCTGATGTAATTTTCTTTTCGTCCTCTTCTTAATTACATCATTTTAGGTTTTCAAACTTTCAAATTCTTTCCCAGCGAATGTGGGAAGTAAGAGTCTGACCTGATTCTAACCCTATCAAATGTTTTGACAGCTTTGTTTTGACTATCTTTTTTTTCACTCTGCTGGCCAAGAATTTGCTTCTGAATAATAATGAGAAAAATATATTTTTCCTTTTCCCCCCAATTTTCAGTTAATTTCTCTATTTTTCCGATTTTACAAGCCCAAGTATTAAATATTTCTTAGCAAAGCTCGTATCACGAATTAAAAACAAACTGCAAAATCAACAATACCACTAATAATAATAATTTTTTCGCTCCGTTGTATTAAACTAAGAAGGAATTTTTTTTATATGGAAATAGGGTTACAGTGCAATTATGCTGAACAGATCTTAGTTACAGTTTCTGGGAGAGAGTGCATTATCAGGCATGATCAACAGTCTAAACAAAGCCACAACCCTAAAGCCCTTGGTCACAATGACTTGTGACATTTAGACTAGCACAATCATTGACGGATACTGTTGTAGAGGAATATCCTGTCCTACCCCGGAATGGATATGGTCCAGTCTATAAAAGACTGTGACTAGAGCGAACTATAGGGCCATCGTCACTAAACGGAAGCATACGTCACTAGACGGAAGCATTTGTCACTAGACGGATGCATACGCCCTAGGCAGAGACTTTGTCTACTTGTCTAATTTTATACCTGTTACTATTCGTTGGTGTTCTTGTATTGTCTATTGGTTTATTGTACTGTGGTATAATGAATCTTTATTAATTTATCTTCAGTGTTAAGTATTATTTTTGCACTATTCTTTTTCCTGATTATCCCATCACGAGATATATCAGATACGAAACAGTTTCATCTACCCAATTTCAATAACAAGGCTTGGATCAACCCACGGTATGGTTTTGAGGCACTTTCCATGGGTGCTGCTCTCTGGGATGACTCCCAAGGCCAATAACATTACAATGTTACTTTAGATGATCAGTTCTGGATATTTTTTTTTTCTGCCTCTTATCTAGGAAAGTCATTAGAATTTTGTGAAAATTGACCATAGTGATATTCAAATCTGGGTTTTTTAGTTAGAAAGTGAAAGTGTTAACCAATGGGTCATGTGCCTATAACAGCAGGTATTGTTTTTCTTTTTTTGTTCTGCTGCTGTATTAGCTGGCCATTCATACTTGCTTCTTGGGATTCATCTGTGTCTCCCTACCTCATTTAATGTTAGTTAAGCATGGCATAGTCAAAAAGCTCTGTTGATAGCTGATTCAGTCAGTCAGTTAAGTGCCATACGTTATACATGCTTGGGCGATCGTGTCTCGAAAGAGACATGACTGACTGGGCAGAAGATTGTCCGCAGTAGGTTGCCGACCAAGGCTGTAGAACCCAATCTGTCCTGTTATTTGACCCATAGCTGGGGGAGGAGACGGATTGGTGCCTTTCCCAATGGTATTTGCGCATAAGTGAATGCAGGGAGTTCGGCTGGAGTTCGAACTCGGCTCCCCGATTTCTCGTTCCGAATCTGTATCCACTGCACCATAACGCACATACGATAGCTGATTCAACTGTCCAAAATAATTTATTCTGATTAAAAATTAAAATAAATTAACTTGACTGGGGGTGAAACTGATTGGTTTTCTTTTGATAATTTTTTCAGAGGAAAAGCTCTGCCAGTTTTAATTCTTTTTTGAATCTGTGTTGAATATCATGACTTTTCCTAAGTTAAAATTTAGTAACTTTTTTTAAAAAAATGAGTAGATATGTTCTACTACTGCCAGGTCCATACTTTCCCCCTTCTCTTAAACAGGAGTAGAGGCTCATCGTTTATTTCCTGTTTAGGAAGGGTTCCTGGTTTCTTTCCTCTCATCAGACTTTAATGGTAGTGCTGTCACAAGTTGTTTTTGGCTTACGGCCATATCACGTTGAATACACCGGTTCTCGCTTGAACACCGAAGTTAAGCAAAGTTGAGCCTGGTCAGTACTTAGATGGGTGAGCGCTTGGGAATACCAGGTGCTGTAAGCGTTTAGTGGCGGATGTGTGTTGTGGTGCAGTGGATGTTGTCTCGGAGGGGGAGGTCGGTGGGCTGGGTTTGAATTCCAGTTGGATGCCCTGCATTCACTTAAGCACTGGTACCCTTGGGAAAGGTGTTACTCCGTCCCTTCCCTCCAGTTGTGGGTTAAATAACAGGGTAGGACATGGGGACCCTGCCATTAAAACAAATCCCAATGAATCTTGACACACGAAAAGAAAAAAGTATTACTAGACACAAAACTTGTATAAAAACAACAACAAATTTTTGAAAGAAAAAAGTATTACCAGCAATAAATAAATAAAAATTTAGTTGGCAATAAATGACCCGCCGAGGTTGCTATGGCATAAAAAGAAAACAACCAACCAACAAGTTTTTTTGTGATATGTGTGGATGGTGGCAATGTGTCTTCTTACTGAGGGTATTGGGCTGACTGTTCTCTGATTGCTACTTCTTGACTGGTAGTTAGGAGCCCAAACTCTTGTATAGCATATTAGAGAGGCAGATTTATATCAACAGTTTTATAATATTGGGTTTGTTGCAGTGCCATAGATCGGAGTCGCTGCAAGTACCTCCAGTGGGCAACCCTGAGACCACACTATGTTGCAGTTTGCATAAGTTCCCTTCCTGCACATGCTACATTTGATGACTGACTGCTAATACTATTGTCGACCTCTATTTACCAAAATAACTCATCATGACGAAAAGCAATCAAAGATATAAAACCAAACCAGCATAATAAAACCACCTAAACTCCCACCACATTTCTTTTTCCAACATCTGTGTTATTCGTACCAACGTTTGCAGTGTTGAATTGTTTTTCTTTCAAAAGTCCCCAGACATCGTAGATCTCTATCAAACTAATCTTAACTTTGCAACCCCCTCATCCAATTTCTCAATTACTGCTTACCTTCCTCTTTTTAGATAGGATTCTAATGTTCACATGCATGACCTGGGAGATTGTTCTCTCACTGGCTAGAGAACTCTCTCTTGAATCTCCATACCATTCTTACATGTGTTTCTATCTCTCTCTATGAAAATCGGTTGGCTATCTTTTCTTTCTCGACTTAAGTTAAAATATACCAAGTCACCAACCTAAGCATTTTTTTCATGGAGTAAATAGACCAAATTATCTCCCGGTCCACACTCCACCCACGTCTATTGAACATCCCTTGTTCCCTGTCTAGGATGTGGTTTTCAGCTTTCTTTTTCCAATCTTTTACTCCTTACGGAGACCCTGCGCTTCAGTGGCGTTAGGGCCTTGCTCGGGGTAATATGATTAATAACAAAAAAACATTAACAATAAATAATTTAAATTATTTACTTGAATTTAGATTTGACTATGTAGAGTGGGACTTTACACAAATTTTCAAAATATATATTCATTAAATTTTATAATTCTTTTAACAGGTTGTTCACACCAGTCCGGAGAAATCAGCAACAATTTAAAAACAAAAATGCAAGATCGGTGCGTGTTTATTATGAACGACTTGTCTTGTTAACAAAATGACTGTATTTCAATCAAATTCTCCATATCCATTCTAATAAAACGTTTTGATAATACAATTTTTTGATTTCTTTCAGTACGTCATGACGAGAAAGGTATCAATGCAGACTATTTTTTCTTAAAATTACCTGCATAATTTTGGTTAGTATTTATTAAACCAGAGTGTAAATCTACGACAACGTCAGCATAAACGGTAATTTTAATTTATTTTTTCCAATCACTAGATATCAAATATTGAATAAATGGTGAAGCAAATTTGCATTTAATGTGTATCATTCCCCTTTCCGGTTAAATCATTGTGAGAATACATAAAAATTGAATAACCAGGTGAATTGTCAGGAGTGGGATTCGAACCCACGCCGGGAAGACCCGACTGCGACCTGAACGCAGCGCCTTAGACCGCTCAGCCATCCTGACATCCAGCTGCTGCCAGCTAACACATCATAGCAGGATATTACTGAGGTTGCTTGATTCATACTTTTACAGTGATGATTGTTTACTGACAGGCTGACAGCTGAGGATAGGTTGAAGTGCGCGCTTCTCGGCCAATCATTCTAGCAACAAACAATGATATAGACGTTCTAACGACAATTATTTCCCACCTATTTGATTAGCGTCCTTTGAAATAAGCTGATATTTATCGAGATATAAATGTGCTAACTGAGCTAGTTAACTGAAACAAACATTTCGGAAGATGTTTACCTGACCAAACAACATTAATCGAATACAAGACCTGAATTCGACATGCGTCAAATGGTAAGTGGCAATGACTTCTTCCCCAACTCTCGGAAATGTGTTAGTTTTCTGAAATAGGCATCATCAAAAGAAATGATGAATCGTGCTGAAGTGCGATTATTTCAAAACATTATTTTTCTATAATTGCCCGCCTCCCAAGTAAAAGAGAAAAGACATTGCGGCATACAACAAGAACATATTTTTTTCGTTAGAGAGAGGATGAAGTGCTTGTTCTGATATTACTATTAGTTCGGATCAAATATGGCAATTAAATGTTGTTGTTGACTGGAAGTAAGCGTAAATTTGCAATGTTGGTTTACTTGGAAATGAAGAAAGTTAAGTGACTGAAAGGCAAGCATCTGTAAATGCTGAGTTGAGCAAGAGAAGACGTGCAAAACGAGAGGCGATGTGCAAATGTTGGGATAGAATATGAGAAGTATTTTGCTTTCGGTGACGTGTGCAAAGTATAAGTTATTGAAAATGTTTTAATTGCAAATTGTTTTCATAATATGCGAATATATCTAAGTAGATATATATTGAATTTTGTATTGTGAGAGAAAAGATTGTAAAATGTGTGCACATGTGGTGTGCTTGTTATTAGTGTGTTATATAAGAAATGTGTAAAGGTTGTGGCAGAAGAATTTGCCAAATCAATAGATGTGAATAGAGTGTTGAGTATAGTATCTGTGAGATTGAGATGAAATTGGCTTATGTCAAAGGAAGCAATACATTATGGAATCAAATTGAATGTATAAATTTCAATTTGGCAATAGAAATGTTGAAATAATATAGAAGATATTAGATGTGTAAAACGTGCGTTATTTTAAGCAAGTAAATATCTTAACTAGAATACGGCGAGTCTGTCTGTGTAAGTGGTGCAGTCGTGTACATGACAAGCTTCATAGCTGGCGAACCCGGTTCGTAGAAGGTCTCAGCTGTTTTACCTGTAGGTTATTTTTTTTTTCTCAATCTCTTTTCTAACTGTCCTTAATGACATTTATGTTTCTGAAATTATTTCTGAAAATATTTCAAATAGTAAGTCTAGCGAAGTTATTAAAAAGAAATTTTTGAGAGAACTGAACAATAAATACTCTAAATTATTTACCTGAATTTACATTTGACTATGTACAGTCGGTCTTTACACAAATTTTCAAACTATATATATGCATAAATTTCATAATTCTTTTAACAGGTTGTTCGCTCTAGTACGGAGAAATGAGCATCGAAAATGCTAGGTCTGTGCTTCCTTATTATGAACGATTTTTCTTGTTAACAAAATGCCTGTATTTCAATCAAATCATTCATATTCGTTTTAATTATACAATTTCTGGATTTCTTTTCTTATGTCATGACGAGAATGGGATCAATATAAAAGGCTGACTATTTTCTTTAAGATTAGGTGGATAAATTTGGTTGGATGTTTATTGACCCAGAGTGTAAATTCATGACAATATCAGAATGATCGGTAATATTTATTTATTCTCCCAATCACTTGATATCAAATATTGAATGAATGGTGAAGCAAATTTGCATTTGATGTGAATCTTGCCTTTTCCTGTTAAATTATTCAGCGAGTTTATGAAAACGTAATTCTCGATTGAATTGTCAGAATTGGGATTCGAACCCACGCTGGGAAAACCCGACTTCGACCTGAGCAAAGTGACCTTAGATTGCTCGGCCATCCTGACATGCGACTGTAGAAGATAGACACATCATAGTTGTATGTCACTGCTGTTGCTTCATTCTTACTTTTATGCTGATGAATGGAGTGTTGAGTATTGCATCGGTGTAATTGCCATTGCCACATGAAACATTCGTGAGAGAACTGACAAGTGTGAGTATATATTGTAAAAGGTTTTATTTCCTTTTACTTGTGCAGCTGTGAAAACTGCAATTAAGACAAACAAATAACGTGAGTACCTGGGGGAAGAATCTACACAAGGATAGATAATTACAAAATTCGAAAAAATAAGAAAATAAACAATGAAATTGACATAAAATTATTGTAACAAAACAGGGAACTTATAACAAGGGTTTAAATCAACAGGAATCCTTTGCGTCGCCAAAGCAGTACATTTTTACAAATTAAGAAAGCGTCAAAAAGGTAATATATATTTAGAAGTATTAAAATTTCATTAACTATAAAATTTGTCTAGGGTTTGCTGAAAGTTGAATGGAAAAAATGTTAATTACCTCGTTGGCACCTCGCGTGGTCTATGGCAATTCCGTTACTCCCTAACAGGACCGAAAAAGGATGTGCTGCCACCGGAAATAACAAGTTTACGTCTGACCTCTTAGAAGGTCTCAATCCAAAAAAGACTGTTAAGGGGTTTTCTATTTCTTACGCAGAGACAAAAAAATCCTATATTCTAGAAAAATGTTGCCGTTATATTTTTACTTACTTATTCTAACTTTACTGTTTTGTCTCATACTTTTCATTTAGACTTCATTATTGTTTTACGTTATCCTAAAATATAAGGAACTATATTTTCTGGCCACATTGTCTCAATGGGTGACAAGGCCACCGGTCAAGAATACAGGGCTGGCTTCGACAAGAAAACGAACCTGCTAATTTTACATTAAAGTTAGGTAGCAAATGGTGCCTGGCGGCAGCTACAATCGGCGAAAATGAGATGTAATTGGCTTATGTGAAAGCAAGCAATATATGATGGAATGAAATTGAATTAATAAGTTTCAATTTTGCAATAGAAACTTTAAAAAAATATAGATGATATTAGATTGAATAAAAGCGTGCCCCATTTTAAGCAAGTAAATATCTCAACTAGAGTACTCCTGGCGTGACTATGTAAGTGATGCAGTGGTTTCGATGACAGGCTCGACAACGAGCGTTCCTGGTTCGATTTGTTTTTTAATTGGCCTTACTTGCATTTCGGAAATTATTTCAAATACTAAATCTAGCGAAGATTTTGACAAAAACATTTTGAGACAACTGAACAATAAATACTCTAAGATATTTTCCTAAATTTACATTTGATAATGTCTTTACATAAATTTTTAAAGTATATATTCATTAAATTTTATACGCCTTTTAACAGGTTGTTCGCTCTAGTACGGAGAAATTAGCAACGATTTTAGAAACAAATATGCAAGATAGGTACGTAGTTAATATGAACGAGTTGTCTTGTTAACAAATATTTCACTTAAATCCTCCATATCCGTTTTAATAACACGTTTTGATTATTCAATTTTTGGATTTCTTTTCTTATGTTATGACGAGAATGGGATCAATGTAAAAGGCTGACTATTTTTCTTAAGAGTAGGTGGATAAATTTGGTTGGATTTTTTATGACCCAGACTGCAAATATATTGCAATATCAGAATGAACGGTAATATTTATTTATTCTTCCAATCAATTGATATCAAATATTGAATGAATGGTAAAGCAAATTTGCATTTAATGTGAATCATGCCCTTTCCTGTTAAACTATTCAGCGAATATATAAAAACTTAATTCTCTATTCTAAATTCTCTATTGAATGGTCAGAAGTGGGAAATGATTTCAAATACTAAGTCTAGTGAGTTTTTTGAAAAAAAATTTGGAGACAATTGAATAAAAAATACTCTAAGATATTTCCCTGAATATACATTTGATCATAAATTTCCAAAATATGTATTCTTTGATTTATTGATATCATTCAATAATATTTTCATCTAAGTTTTCCTTTTAAATTCGGAACGCTTCTGTCAGTCTAATAGTTTTCACATTTTTTACCAACGCTCGATATCGAAACCGATAATGAACCATTGATTTTATAGTCGATAATATTTTTGATGCATTTGGGAAATAACATTTTAACTCATCTCCACCAAATTTACCCAAGGCCCGCTTTACATGTCTTCATTTCGCAGCCAAATGTGATTCCATTTGGTCTTATCTTATGCATGATAGAAATACAGAAATCAAATTTACAAAGAAAAACTAATAATATTTTGACTGACAATGTGACACTCCCGCTGTTATTTATTTATTTATTTATTTTTTTGATGTAATGAAATTGAGAGAGAGGAATTAATATTAGTGGTATAATTAGTTATGCTTTATTGTAATTCTCAATGTGAGCTTATGTATAAACTATTTCAATATTCTCATGTACTTGTAAAATCCGTGGAATTGAAAAATTAGCTAACAGTTGAAAAAGAAACAGAGAAATATGATTATTTTTCTTTCGTGTTCGTAGCGGATTGTTTTGGGCAAGCTGAAATATTGTAAGTAGCCATCACTAAATATCAGGATTTACATGATGAGGTCAAGTAAGGTTAGATCCCCCAACAAATTTTTCTGGGAACAGAAGCTATGGGATCGGAAGACCGATGATGTAATCGAAAGAAAGAAGACAGAAAGACATTACGTCATGTGAGCTGTTGATATTACATCCGTCGGGCCATGGCTCCTCACAAATCGTGTGGGTGGAAAACAATCTCATTAGTCAAAGGCTTCGAGTTGGATAGATTCCCCGAGTGGATTAAAGAGTGTTATAAAAATAAAGACACTGCGAGAAAAATCAGGTAATTCGGGAGGGAGCTTCCAGGCGACAAGGATAAACGAACCACCACCATGAGCCACCTTTGATTCGGTAAATTTCGTTAAGCTTCCATAATGACCCAAAGAACTTCAAAGTTACATAGAGAATTGACAGCTCTGGTTATAGAAAATATGTCAAAAGACTTTAAATTTGATTGAAAATCAATGATATTTTTAAATGAATCCTCTCTCCGTTGTAAACTGCGGATAACAATTGTATTTTCCGCTTTTGTAATTAATAATTTTTTCTTATCTTATTATAAAGACTTTGTTCGCAACTCTCCGGGCGTCTTCGATCTTATTCATTTGTTTACTTTTTTTTTTTTTTTTTTTTTTTGGTGCCGTGTTTATTTTTAACCACAAGTGTACACAAATGTCCTGTCTGGATCTGGTACGCCTACTGGAATTGCACAACGCGACTTTCTGAGATCAAATCACAACGTGGCCAGTGGTCCGTTGTTGTAATAGACATCTTCAGAACCAGCTTCAGTGACGAGATCATCATGACCACCAACAGCGTCCCGAAAGCGTCGACATAACTGGTACCGTTTTGACATCATCGCAGTGGGATCCGTTCCCGAACCAGCGAGCGACCAAACCAACCAGCCAGACGGGTGGCAGTGTCACAACTGCTTCCGTGAGCAGGATCGACCATGAAAAATCACCGAACGAGTCGAGGACCCTGACAGATTTCGTCGGAAATCAACGCGTATCAGGTAGGACACTTTTTGGTTTCTTCCTAAAATTCTTGTTGCTGGCATTTCACCGTAAACCGATTTCCTTCACAATTATTATTAATCACTAATTGTATTGTTTAAATGTCTGACCACGCGGAGGTAAATGATAGACCGTTGAAGGACTTGTTCGGGTGTCCAAGCGTGCCGAGCTATCGGGGAGATGCGAAAGAGTTTAGAAATTGGTTAGCGGCCGTAGAGAAAAGTCAGCGGATATATGAGCTGACGGAAAAAGAAATTGTGTGCGTAGCGTTTTACGCCCCGGCAGGAGAACCGTCGGAATTTATCGGCCAACTCCTGGAAAAGGACCCTCATCTGACCTGGGAGAGACTTAAGGAGCTGCTGGTTGTGGAATACGCCAATGAAGAAACGGCCATGGAGGCCATGCGAGGTCTCTTGGAGCTAGTCCAAGGAAGGGATGAGAGAGTAGAAGTATTAGCTAAAAGGACGGAAAAATTAGCTTCTCTAGCCTACCCGGTGGAGGTCAGAGAGCATGCGGCCATCCAGGTCCGGTTCACAAGCAAGAAAGATGCGGTCGAAGAGAGCATATGCCCAAACGATGTGAGGCAAGAAGGGAAGCCCCCCCTCCCCATGCCAAAAGTGAAAATGAAACCTCGATAATTGAACCAAGAAAACGTAAGAGAATCAGCCCTAGAAAAAACAGGCAGGGTGGCCTGTGTGAATAAAAATCAGTTGCATTGTTTGAGCTACGGGCAGATAGGTCATTTTGCAAAGAAATGTCTAAGAAGGTGTTGGTTTTGTGGGAAATCATGTCACCTGAAGGGAAGCTGCCCATCTAGAAACAGAAAAGGGGCAGTAATAAAAGACCCCGATATGGGAATAGAGGTCAGTGGGGTCCTCGTAGAGACAGTAATGAAAGACTGCTGCTGCCAGCACCCATAGCTGGGTGGACAGAGAGACAGCCACAAAGACCTACTGGAGAAACTGTTTTCGATTAATGCGTTATTGATATTATTTTTACATTCCGCCGAGATAAACAAAAAAAAATAATGCAAAAAATCTCCTCTGGAACAGAAAATACAGTTTTCCATACTAGTTAGTTTCATGCCGTCCTCGTCATGACATATTTAAATCAAGAATAACATACGCATTAACTAGTCGTCACGAGAAATTTAATCGGACAGTGGCGTACTGAGTGAAATGTCGGCATTCTGATCACTATAAGAGATTCTGGTCAAAATGCAGTAATTTTCCATTTCAAATACCTGCAACATGATCGCGCATATTTGTTATGATATCGCTCCTTTCCTCTTACACATTCAGCGGTCATATACATACCCGAGACTTTATATATTTAGGTTATTACATATTATCAAATCTTAAATATCGAAAGTAAACTAAAGAAATTTTGTTTTTTAACTTTTAAATGTTCTTTTTTATCAATGCCACCAAAGCTTTCTTCAGTAGATTCATTAA
This sequence comes from Ascarosepion bandense, assembly GCA_037127315.1. Taxonomy (NCBI): domain Eukaryota; kingdom Metazoa; phylum Mollusca; class Cephalopoda; order Sepiida; family Sepiidae; genus Ascarosepion; species Ascarosepion bandense. The sequence goes on from JBBBDQ010030518.1 coordinate 153,699, forward strand.
AATTTGAAATAATTTCAGAAATATCAACTAGTTTGCTGAAAACCAAAAATAAAACCAATTTGTAAATTATCCCACACCAGAAAACGAACCCGGTTACCTGGGTGAAAACCAGGAATCCTAACCACTTGACCATATGGGAAGTTGTTGCCACTGTTATCAGTTTTGCTGTTAGATTCTGGAACGCTTCTCAACATCACATTTATTTTTCAGCTATCAATAGCGAAACCAATAATGATCTATTGATTTGTATTCGATATTATTGTAGTTGTGTCTGGAAAACCAAATTTTATTTCATTTCCCCTAAGCACTTGATCAAAACCCGCTTCACATGTTTTAATTTCACTGTCGGATGTAACGCCATTTGCAAATTTCTGATTCATCATAACAATACCGAATGCAAATTTACGCCGAAATTTCATTTTAGTCTATAAAATACATTAGAAAATAATGGAATATTTTCTCAAAATAAATGATAGAAATTTTTTAAAACCTAAGTTAGACGACGTGCCCGCTGACGGCTGCGTGGCCTAATGGACAAGGCGTCTGACTTCGTATTTTTTTTTTTTTTTTTTTTTTTTTTAATCATCTCACCCCAAGCAAGGCATTCCACTGCCACTATTGCGCATGGGGCTACATAGGGGAAGGTAAAGAGAAGGAGTGGATAGACATAGGGAATGTCAGGAGAAAGGTGATAGATGAGTAAGGATAGCGAGGATGAGTGTCGGGCAGATGGGAAGAGTGTTTGATAGAATGGGAGCAGGTTAGTGTGTTAGGAGGTGTCTATTGACCTCACATTTAAACTCCTGGAGATTGTAGCCGTCGGGGAAGCAATCGTTTGGAAGAGAATTCCACAGTCGGGAAGTGCGAGGAAAGAAACTGTTGGAGTAGAAGTTACGGCTGCATTTTATCGGTTTCACTGTAAAAGGGTGGGATCTAGTTGCTAATCTAGTATCTCGTGCAAATTCGTATTTAGGAGGCACCAGTGATCTAAGTTCATCGGAGCAGAAGGCGTGAAAGTATTTATAGAAGAGACACAGCGAAGCCACGTCTCGCCGGTGGGAGAGAAACTGCAGGCGGTCTGCCAAGTCGGTATCTATCACATTACAGACCCTCCTCTGAACCTTATCGAGAAGCCCGAGGAGAACAGCAGGGGCACCCGACCAGATATGGCAGCAGTATTCAATGCACGGGCGGATGGTAGATTTGTAAATGTGCAGGATAGATTTAGACGGAAAAAACTTCCGGGCCCTACACAGAGAACCGACTTTCATAGCAGCGGATTTAGCAATGGATTCGATATAGTCATTCCATTTGAGGTCCGCTGAAAGTGTGAGACCAAGGAGGCGTAGTGTTTTACTCTCTGGGAGGCAAGCCTGGTCCATGCTAATGGGAGGTAGGTGAGATTGTCGATGATGGTTAATTGACAGTAGCTTCGTTTTAGAAGCATTAAAATTTACTAGCCATTTCTTACCCCAGTCCAATATGGATTGGTGGTCTTTTTCAATCTCGGCTGCAAGTTTAGCTTTGACGCCTACACCAGATTTTTGTTGGAGGCGAGAGTAAACTGTGGTGTTATCGGCGTACAAACCTATTTGGGTTCTTATGGAATCAGGGAGATCATTAATATATATCAGGAAGAGTGTAGGACCTAAGATGGAGCCTTGGGGGACACCTGCGTTTGTATGGTAGTTCTGAGAAGCATGTCCGTTTAATACCACTTTCATTGTGCGGTTAGAGAGGAATGACTGGATTAGTTCAAACAAATGTCCAGTTATACCATAGCTCCGCAGTTTACATAGAAGGCCAGCATGCCAAACTCTGTCGAACGCCTTAGATATATCCAATGCAACGGTTCGAGCTTCGCCATTCCTGTCGAGTGCCTGGTATATGTACTCGGTGATGGTCGTTAGCATATCAGCAGGAGACCTGGTGAAGCGGAAACCATATTGCTTGTCCGAGAGGAGCCTGTGTGCTGTGAGATGCTGAACCACCTCGGCGTTGATAATGGCTTCGAACACTTTGCCAAAGATCGGAAGAAGGCTGATAGGGCGGTAATTTGCAGGGTCAGAGGGTTCTCCAGTGTTTTTAAATATAGGAAGTATAGAGGAAGATTTCCAACAGGCAGGAAAGCAGGAAACAGATAGGCAGAGGTTGTAGAGCTTAGAAAGGATAGAGGAGAGTTCAGGGGCACATTTCTTTAAGACTATGGTTGGGATTCCGTCACCACCGCTCGCTTTGTGAGGGTCAAGTTTTAAGATTATCTTAGAGACAAGCGAAGGTGTAATGTGGACATCATTCAGTTGTGCCTCGGTTCTAGGTGAGAAGTCGGGTGTAAAAACTCCAGACGAGTCCAGACTCGAATTGTTCGAGAATCTGCGGGCAAAACATTCAGCCTTATCTGCTGGGGAGGTGAGGACCTCTAATTTGTTGATTAGCGGGGGTATTGTGGACTTGCTCTTGTTAAGTACTCTTTTACAGAGTCGCCAGTAGTCTTTAGAGCCGAATTTAGAGCATGCTATGCGTTGCTTCATTCTGGCAGCAAACAACATCTTAGCTTCGTTAAGTACACTTTTACACTTATTACGAGCTGAAGTGAAAAGGCGCCTGTTTTGTTCCGACGCATAGTTACGATAAAGTCGGAAGAAATGATTCCGGTGGGCAATGGCAGCCGAACAAGCGGGTGAGAACCATGGAGACGAATGATATTTAAGCTGGAATTTCCCCGCAGGGATGAAGGCATCAATGCCAGCCTTAACCCAGGAGGAGACCTCGGATGCACATTCTTCGATGGGAAGACTAAAGACGTTGTTCCAAGGGATGTCACAGAGGAAGTCTCGGAACGAATCCCAGTCTGCTCTTTGATAGCAGTATGATATTCTACTTGTCTGTGTTTCATGGGTCGGGCGGGAGTGGAGTGAAATATTGACGGACACTACAGTGTGGTCAGAGTTTCCAAGTGGGCAGAGTTGTCTGGTAGTGCAAGAGTCTGGGATGGAAGTGAAGCAGAGGTCTAGAAGTGAGTTCCTTCCGTTAGGGTTGTCGGAGAAACGCGTGGGGAAGTCCACTACTTGCGTAAGGGATTGGGTGATTGAAAAGTTCATGGTGTGGACACCAGCAGGGTCAGTGACAGCGTTCTTCAGCCACTTGGTGTGGTGGGCGTTAAAGTCACCAAACACGAATACATGGGCAGAGGGATGGGTAGAAATGGCTTTGTCAATATTGTCAGAAATGATGTCAAGTAACGAACAGTCAGGGGAGGAAGGAGAGCGGTACAGAAAGAAGAGATAGCTAATCGAGCTGAGAAGTGAGAGGCGGAAGCACATGAAAGAATGATCTGGGGATTCAAAAGATGACACCCTAGCTAAGGGAAGGTGTTCGCTGACATAGACACCAAGCCCATGCATATGAACATTGGAGTCCTTCCTGAAGAGGGGAAGGTAGCCAGGAACGCAGAACTCAGATGAGGGGATAGAAGGGTTAAGATTAGTTTCACATAGGGCTAATATATCAGGTGAGTTATTATGGAGGAAAGAATCTACGCTGGGGAAGTTGGTGCGGATGCCGCGTATGTTAGTGAAAGAGATGCAGACAGGTATCAGAAGATTGCGAGTTCGAGTCTCGTCGTGGTCGAATTTTGTTGCTAAAATAATTTATTACATAATCACCAATCTTACTGTTGATACCGAAGATACATTCAATGTCATAGAAAGATGACACCCATTTCCAACGATATACGATATGCTATTTGGTTAGATGCGCGAATTACGTGAACATATTGATCCTGTCGTCGTGAGACGCGCTCCTTGTTGATGTTGTCATTTATTTCGTTTGCTCCGGTAGATGTATCAGTTTACTTTTGAATAATTCGTGCTTCAGCACAATTCAATATTTCCCTTTATGAATAGGTTTCCGTAAAATAACACTTTCGGAAATATTCTTTACAACCGTACCTTGTCGTTCGATGTAAGATCAACTGATGCCAACGTTTCACTTGGGGATGTCTGGCCACGGAAACATCCTCCAACATGTATGATTAAACGGCAGAGTACAGTTGGCGGATTTCTAAAGCGAAATAAATCACACGTTTTCCGGCGACGTCAAGCAAATTGATAGAAAATAACTGGTTCGAATCCTCCTACGGACACAGCGAAAAAATGTCCTTTTCTTTCGCTTTTCAAGAGATGAGGCACAGGAAAAAATTATTCTCCAATAAATGCAACATCGCTTCGCGTGTCTTTTGAAATTGACGATAGACATATTGGAGAAACTGTTTTCGATTAATCTGTTATTGATATTATTTTTACATTCCGCCGAGATAAAGAAAGAAAAAATAATGCAAAAACTCTCCTCTGTAACAGAAAATACAGTTTTCCATACGAGTTAGTTTCATGCCGTCCTCGTCATGACATATTTAAATCAAGAATAACATACGCATTAACTAGTCGTCACGAGAAATTTAATCGGACAGTGGCGTACTGAGTGAAATGTCGGCATTCTGATCACTATAAGAGATTCTGGTCAAAATGCAGTAATTTTCCATTTCAAATACCTGCAACATGATCGCGCATATTTGTTATGATATCGCTCCTTTCCTCTTACACATTCAGCGGTCATATACATACCCGAGCATTTATATATTTAGGTTATTACATATTATCAAATCTTAAATATCGAAAGTAAACTAAAGAAATTTCGTTTTTTAACTTTTAAATGTTCTCTTTTATCAATGTCACCAAAGTTTTTTTCGGTAGATTCATTAAAATTTGAAATAATTTCAGAAATATCAACTAGTTTAATGAAAAACAAAAATAAAAACCTATAGGAAAAGCTTTCTCACACCCCTTAATCGAACCCGGGCCTCCTGGATGAAAGCCAGGAATCCTAACCACTCGACCATGTGATACCCCAACGGTCCGTCCTAACAATTCCTCCGGCGGCCATTCTCCACGCTGTGATGTTGCCGGGAGTTTGTTGAAAATGCCGGCCAGACAGCTGGGGGTACAAGATTGACTATAAGGAACGAACTTCCACAACTTGGATGAGTTGAAAGGTTGCTTTATTCGTTTAGAGTTAGCCTTGTCGGTTGGGGCAGGCGAATGTGACACACAGCTCTAACTCTAATTAATGGAGATCAACAAATCCAAACTGAAAGAAACGAGATGAACGGAGATCCTCCTTCAATTACACGCCCGGCGGAACTCCTCTTAACTTCTCTAACTTAACTGTCTTAACTTTTTGACTCGGAAAATATACCTGAATTTATTTAAAATTTACCGGAAACCCGGAAATCCGGAAATGCTTTAGACCACCGGTGACAAACACCGGCGACTGTAAGTTTGAAATTTCAGTTATCTTTTTTTTTATCTTAATAAGGCTTCCGCCGGAAAAGGCTCAATGTTTGCTCAAGATACAGTAAAGTACAGCCTTTGACCGGGTCATAGAAAACCTACCTAGTGAAATTTTCTGAACTTTATCTCTTTATCACTGAGTCAAACATTTACCGGAGGACAATTTTCCTCATAAAAGAAAAAGCGTTTATTTATTTATTAATTTTTTCCTCTTCTTTTTCACTTTTGTTAAATATGTTTTTAAACTATTTTCTATTCTAATCTATTTTCTATTTTAATCTATTGTAATAAAATACATATATGTCTAGTTATCGTGTCACATTACCTCCCCCAACGGATCTTGTCATTTATGTCAATAAATTACAATAAAAAAAAAAAACATGACACGATGCTTCTTCATGTCGGTACGCCATCACCACCAAAAATTATTTTGATCCCCCAGGGATATTTTCCTCCTCTCCACAAACATCAATCATGAAATTTCTTATTAATCCATACCATTTCTTTGTATTTCCTCAACACATTTTTCTTCTCATTTCAACAACCAATTCCTCAATTTTTGTCTTCCTAGCCGGTGGTATCAATGAATCCACGCAGTTGGTTTATCGCTACGTATGAGGGTCAATTCTTCATTAACGAACACGTTTTTCAACTTTGTGTTTTGCTTTCCGCTTTCCTTCTTCCCTTCTATTCCTGAAGAGACTCCACTCTTCGTTAATTCATCTCCTGTTACCATTTTCCGGCCACAAGTCTCTGGGCCTTTCCTGCATCACCCGCCACCCAATGAAACCTTGACATGATGGAAGTTTGCTGAGGACGCCCCCTCGCAATGGGGTCAATGGCGCCGGACAAAATGATTGAAGCATAGTTTACGCAATAAATTCGAGAGAGGGGTGTTTCCACCCTCTCTCCCAAAGAAGAAAAGAAATTAAAAAAAATTAATTAACACTAGGTGACAAAATAGTCATAACTCTGAGCAAGTCTATAGGAGCGATGTAACTGCTCCTCATTAGCAGTCTCTTTTTTTTAACTATTTAAAGTTCTCCAAACATATTCCATTTTCCCTTCTTTCTTTTTTTTTAAAAAAAACAACAAAAAAAGTAAATAAATGTTCCTAAAATGTTTCTTTCTGTTTTTCTCAAAATTATTTTTCATCATCATCATCCTTTTTTTCTTCTTTCAAACAAAACAACAAAAAAACGTAATTAAATGTCTCTAAAATGTTTCTGTTTTTCTCAAAAATATTTTTTTCACCATCATCCTTTTTTCTTTTTTCTTCCAAAACATTTTTGTCCTTGTTGTACACACTCACTTAGTTTTTCTCTCTCTCATTTTTTTAACGTACACACACTATTCTTTTACCCACCTTTTTTTTTCAAACAGTCCTTTTTCATTCTTCTCTTTTTTTTTCACACCGTTTGCGTTGATCTCTCTTTTTCTTTTCAAAATTCATACCTTTTTATCGCAAAATAGTCACACATTTTTTCCAATCCATTTTTTTTGCACACACAGTTGTTTCTTGCTCTCTCTCTCTCATTTTTTTAAAAAAAATTTTTTTTCTTTTTTTTTTTTCGTACACATCTTTTTCTCATTATCAATCTCTTTTTCAACCAAACATATTCCATTTTCTTTTCTTTTTTTTGTTTTGAACAAAACATCTAAAAAATCAATAAATGTTTCTAAAACATTTTTTTTGTTTTTCTCAAAAATATTTTTTTTCAATCATCATCATTTTTTTCTTTTTCAAAACATATTTTTGTCGTTGTTGTACACACTCACTTAGTTTTTCTCTCTCTCACTTTTTTTTTCACATATAGTACTTTTTTTTCTTTTTTTTTTTTCAAGCACTCTCATTTTTCTTTATGTGCATGTTCCTGGAACACCCTGTCCATTAGAAGGAAGAGGAATATGGAATATCAGTTCTTTTTTTTTTTTTTTTTTTTTAAACCTCCAATCGTACGGTCGATAGTTGCAACCGTTCCTCTGCCTGGGTCCCTTTCTCAGGACCAGTTTTTTCAGGGTTCTCTGTCCCTTGGGTCTCCGTAGTTTCAACAGGCGATCCACCCTTTTTGCTATTCAGTCCTCTCGCCGGCATAATTTTCCTATATCTTTTTAACCACTGCCTTCCCCAAACTACTTGGATTATTATTATTATTATCCCCACCAAAACAAATCCCCCAACTGATAACAAGGCTACGGATATAGTGGTCCAACTCCCCTGGGGGATAACTTCCCCGTCTATTGTCTTTAGTTGATCAACTAAGTCTTGTAAATTAATTCGTTCTATTTTTTCTAATAGTTGTGGGAGTTTCCTTGCAGTAACATTCAACGACGTTCTAACGAGAGGTTTCCACAAGTCTGTCCAACGAGCCGATGTGATGTTCGAGAGAGCGAGGAAAGAATCTCTAGATTCAAATTTCTCTTCCGCTTGGTAAAAACGCGGAAGTGTGATAGTCGTACCGAAAGCTGTGCACCCCATAGGTAAGCTTATGATAGATAGGGGCGGAGTGGCTGTGATGGTTAGTGTTGGCCTCCCTTTGCATACCTGGGACAAATCTAACTTTGTCTCCAACGCTATCGCCCACGCCCCGTCTGACAAGCCTATTGCTTGTGGCATCAATTTGCTTTTTGATACCTCTATGTTGCAGGTTTGTTTAATCTCCTCCTTGTTCCCATTAAATAACCCAAGCAAACAAGTTTGATGCTCTCCAGTGCCATATATAGGACTCCTTGAGGAGCATGTTCCCAGCATGTCTATTCTGCATTTCTCCGCTTCCACTGCAGTGAGCAGCATGAACTTGGTCCTAGCTAGGTTCAAGGCTATATATTCTGCTTCTATCTTATATTTAGCAATTACTCCTAGCTCCTGTTTTGTTCCAGGATAGGGGATGGGTAAATTAATTGCCTGGAAAACTTCAAATTTACTCCCTCTGTTTAATAGCGGTATTGATACTAAGGCTAACAACTTATCGTTTTCTATTAGCGTAACACAACCCAGGGATCTATAGTAGCGCCATAATTCCATGTTGGGATCAGCGGGCAACCGAAACTGTTGAGGAAGTGCAGTTTGAATCCCCAGAAAGATATCTCTGAGGTGACCGGGTGTTACAATACTAGGTGACAGATGTCCTAGGGAGAGCATGTCTAATTGAGCACCAACATGCTCGAGAGACAACTGCAAGGACTGCGAGGCCTGTCGCAATCTGTTGATGACCATGAGCAATTGTAGAAATTGTGCCACAAAGCCTCCGAGTTCCTGCAGCTCGGCCGACATGGAATGGGTCACTTGGCCCAATTCATTCTGTATGTCTAGTACGTTCTTTATCAGCCGATTGATGGTCTGCCTATTTTTTGCCAAGTCTATCCTGGTAACATTTAAAATCAATAAACTATTCCTTGTCTGTTTCTCAAGGCTTCTTTGACCTTCCCCTATTGCTGCTAATTTCCTTCTGATAGTTTCCAAGTCGGCGCCGGTTACCGTTCCAAAAAGCACACTAAGTGCCTTACCTACAATTGGTAAGACTGACCTTTTTTTTCTAGATTCAAGTAACTTCAGTCCCCCCAGATAGTCTCTCATTGTGCCCCAGTGCAACTCCAATGCAAATATTTCCTGCCTAAGCGAATACATGAGGTTATGATAGTTCCCCTTATCAGAGTAATAATTTACAGCGATGTGTTCACCTATTGTTTTTGCTTTCTGTATCTCCAAACCCAACCCGTCCAATAATCCGTTATATGGCTTCAGGTCGATCATCAACGTGATGACCCATTTTGATCTGGTAACGACAACTTCCGCAGTCTTTTTGAAAAGGGTGTTCTCGCTATGTCGCAAGGCAACGATTGACGCAACAAGGACGAGCAGCAACAGAATCCTAACGCTGTCCATCCTGAAACACAATGCGGAGCTCGGTTACGGTAGTGAAAATGAATATGAATAATAGCACCCACCCGCCAAAAAAATTTTAGGCTAGGCTAAAACCAATATATCTTAAACCCCATTCTACCTTCCCCTTCTATCTATTAACCTCCTGAAGGTTTCTATCGATCCCAGAGAGAGAGAGAGAGAGAGAGAGAGAGAGAGAGAGAGAGAGAGAGAGAGAGAGAAAGGTTCTCCGTTCTTGGCTGAAGAAATAGTCTAGCTAGTGCTTTTTCCTAGTCCAATCTCGTCTCGTAACCTAGACTGTATCCTACTCAAGGGCACATCTTCCTCGTCGTCATCACCCCCATTCTCCTCCGTATAAGAGGATTGCTTATTGTTTGACCTTAGTTCTGCCAAAGGGATGTCGTCCTCCGAATCCCACTCTTCGTGTTCCAGTTGAGGCGAATAAGGGTTCTCCCCGGAGTGGCAATAACCTTCAGTAAATTTTATGAAGGTTCTCTCCGACTCCGAGTCCTCGATATCGGATTCTCGATCTGAGGTGGGAGCCGCCAATGTTGATGGTCTGATTGGTCTTTCACCACTCTCCATCGTGGGTGTTTCCCAGCTTCGGAGTTCAGCCAACTTTAATTCATTGGCATGCGCCCTCTTGATTTTTCCACCAAGCTGGTCCCAAATTACGAATGTAACTGGCCCTGTTTGTTCAATTATTCTATAGTAAGGCTTCCATTTCAGATCTAATTTGCCTTGTCTGACATGCTTCTTGTAATACACTGGGTCTCCGACTCTTAATTTTACTTCTCGGCGGTTTTTGTTAACAGTGTGGTTCCTCCTCTTTTGAGCCCGTTTAATCCTCCGTTGAGCTTGGACGAAGATGTTGTGTTGTTGTTCGATTATAAGACGATGGTGATCTTCGCCCATGTACCTTCTACGAGGCTTCAACAGATTATCTACCGGCAGAATCATGTCGCGTCCAAATAGCATATAATATGGCGAGTATTCTGTTGTCTCGCACATAGAAAATCTCACTGCTGCTAATGCTTGACTTAAATACAGATCCCAGTTCTCATTCTCCCCCATGGCTAATTTAGCTAAAATATTACCTAAGGATCGGTGGAAGCGTTCTACCTTCGCGTTGCTCTGCGGGTGGTATGGAGATGTGGTTATGTGCTTTATATTCAAACTGTTGAGAGTCTCCCTCATTATCTCATTGACGTTTTCGGTTCCATTATCTGTCACTAATTCTAAGGGGGCCCCATATCTTGGGAATATCTCCGTCAGAACTAAATTGGCTACCGTCTGAGCCTTTTTATCTTTTACGGCATATGCTTCTGGCCAGTTGGTAGGCCAGTCGACAAAGCTGACCATGTAATTGTTTCCGCGAGGGGTTTCGCCATATGGCCCTGAAATATCTAAGCTAACTTTCTGAAATGGATAGGCTGGAGTGTCCGTTTCCACAAGAAGGCCCTATCGTATGGTTATCGGCTCTGACCTGACATGTGATGCAGCTATTCACATATGCAGTCACTTCTTTGTACAGAGCCGGCCAGTAATATTTCCTACTGATAAGTCCGTACGTTTTATCTATGCCCATGTGCCCTAGGGTGTCGTGATGCTGCGATAGTATCCTACTTCGGAGTAACCAAGCTACGTACAGCCGGGGCCTCACTTCCCCATCCTTGCTTGTCGGAGAGATAATATATTCTACCTTCTTGTATTAGGTATTTTCGTGCACATGCTTCCGTTACCCGCCCCGCCTCTATCACTTCCTTTAGATTCTTAATTTCATCATCCATTTCGTACTCGCAGAATATTTCGGAGGGCCGGTCCTCTTCACTGTCACTTGAGTCTTCCAGTTCCCCTAACCCGGTTTGTCTCCCAATTCGCTGAGAGTTAATCACGTTTATCTGGTACGCCCTGTCATCCATCTCCGGTATAATGTTTACAGATTCCTCTTCTAACGCCCGAGGGATTCGAGACAGCAGATCGGCACATGTATTGTCCCTCCCCGCCAAATATTCTATTCTACAATTATACCCGCTCAATGTAATGGCCCATTGTTGTATTTTTCTGTTGGTAAGTTCCGCTTCAAATAAATACTGTAGAGGTTTATGGTCAGTCTTGATTATAAATTTCGCTCCGCTCAGGTAATAGTCTAGTTTTTGTAATGCATAAACTATGGCATAGGCTTCTTTCTCAATCACCGGCCACCTCTGCTGAGTAGGGGAGAGCCGGTGAGATAAAAAGTAGATGGGTACCTCTTCTGGTATCCCTGGAACGGGGCCATCCTTGTCTGGACAGAGCTGGGTCAGACATGCCCCAATGCACTGATCACTCGCATCAGTGTACAATATCATTGGCCTATTCAGATCTGGATAAGCCAATAGGGGGACAGCAGTCAGCTGTTCCTTCAGGGCATCAAAGGATCTTTGGCAATCTTCCGTCCATTTGAACCTGGCATATTTTTTTGTCAATGCTATAAGTGGTGTGGCAATCCTAGAGAATCCCGGAATAAACCTTCGGTAGTACCCTATTGCCCCTATAAAGCCCCTAACCTGCCTAATCGTTTTTGGTGCAGGCATTGCCCTGATCACCTCAACTTTATCCATATCTGGTTTAACCCCCTGTTCGTTGATTATGAATCCCAAGTACCTTGTTTCTTTACTCATGAATTGGCACTTAGATAGCTTGATCTTCAACCCATGTTTTCGCAATTGGGAAAAAACAATCTGCAAGTGCTGCAGGTGTTCACATGCACTGGCTGAGAAAACTAATATGTCGTCCAAGTAAGCCATTGCAATTTGCTCTAACCCCCCCCCCCCCCCACAAAAAAAAACTCCTGACATAAGTTGCTGAAAAACTCCTGGGGCATTAGCGAGTCCGAATGGCATTACTCTAAACTGATACAGACCCGCATGGCACGCAAATGCTGTCTTTTCTCGGTCATTTCTGTCTAAAGCTACCTGCCAATATCCTGATCTTAGATCAAGTTTAGAAAAGTAGTTAGATTTTCCCAACAAAGCCAATATATCATCAATCATCGGCAAGGGGTAGGCCATGGGCTTCGTGATTTTATTTAAGGCCCTAAAATCTACACAAAACCTATGTCCTCCATCTTTCTTACTGACTACTACTATTGAAAAACTCCAAGGGGATTTAGAGCGTTCGATCACCCCTGATTCCAGCATATCATTGACTGCATCCTCCACCAGTTGACGTTAGTGTATTGGTGTCCGATACGGTTTTAATTTTATTGGTGGGTGATCCCCTGTGTCAATCTTCATCTGCACTGTTTGTGTCCGACCCAAGTCCTTATCGGAGTTAGCCACCACGTCCTTATTCTTAAGTATTAGTCGCCTTATGTTCCCCATGTGTTCAGGCGGTGCCAGTATTTCCTCCTCATTTACTATCGAGTTTACCTGAACATGAGCTAAATTTCTCCTGCTCACCTGTTGCCTTATGATAGTCGTGGGTGTTGCTCTTCCTATCTCATCCCCTTTCTCTATTTTTATCGTTGTCTTAGTGGTATTTCCTAGCATTATTGGGATGTCATTAGTGTCACTATATTCGACCACAGATTCGTGTAGCGTAATTTCCCCTTCTTCGAAGTAACCTTTATCAGTTGGAGTTACCTGACATATTCCTTGCCTTAGGTTTACTGCTGCTAACAGCCTTCCGTTACATGCAATAGCCGTGAGCGGCGGCAAAACAATGTCCTTAGCAGTAAGAACGACCACTTCGTCATCCATCGGAGCTCTGAGAGGAATCTCCTTCCCACCTAACTTTAAGAGGGTTGGATTAAAGCTGATTTGGGCCTTATTGCTCTCCAACCAGTCTCGGCCTAATATCATTGCCCTACAGAGGGTTGGGGCTACATAGAATTTCTGCATAGTGGATACCTCTCCCACACTTATAGGCAGGCATATCGCACCGGTTATTCTTATTTCTCGTCTGTCTGCCTGAATTATCTTTACATCTGCAGCTTCGAGTCTCCTATTTTTTTGCTCTAATGCCTTAAAATCTTTTAACCTCAAAATTGATATGCATGCCCCCGTATCTAATAAGGCCTGTATGTATTTGCCGTTCAACAGCACATTACAAGTTGCTTCAGTACCTTGGCCGAGCAACGCATAACTTCGGGCCACCCTTACATCTCTCGGGGTGGCCCTTCTGCGTTTCCCGGTTGTCGTTAGGGTTCTCTTCTGGCACGTAATGGCCCCTCCTGACGAGGACATTCCCTCACCAGGTGTCCCAGCCGCCCACATCCCCAGCATCCCGGTCTGCCAGGAACTGGGCGCGATTTTGTCCAGCTTCTTTGCGGAGTATAGTTTCCCCAATGGTGATTCGTCTCGCCATACCTCCACCGTCCCCCATTCTTCTGAGGAGGTCCCACATATCTTCCATCATCTTGCACCCTCGCCCCCCACATTTGTTCCCGAGAGGTTGCCAGCCTTTCGTGCAGCCTGAGGCTCTGCTGTGCTGCATTGAATGCCTCTGTCAGAGTGGTTGGGTGTGCCCTGGCTGTGTCCTCTCTCACGAACGGGTTTTCCATTGCGTCCGTGAAAAACTCAGCAAGCTGCATCTGAATTACCTCGCTCTCTCGTTGAACTGCGTCCTTATATGCTGTCTTAGCCAGTCCTAAAATCCTGCTCGTTAGTTCTGGCAGAGTTTCTCCTTCTTTCTGTCTAACCTTAATTAAAGCCCTTGCAGCATTAGCTGCACTAGTACAATCACCATATTGATGAGTTAGCTGTTTCAAAAGTTCATCCCAACTACATTCTGGATGATCCTCTAAATACAGCCCTATATATTCTGATACTACTCCATCTGAGTAGTCGTAGGCCACATTAACTATCTCTGCCTGCGAAAGCTTGTGTATTCTACTCTTTTTTTTTTATGGCCTCAACCCAAACCTGGAATTCGGAAGATCTACATTTAAATACTGGTATTCTCGACCCATTTGATCCGATAACATGAATTTTATCCATACTAAACTATAACAATTCTAACAAGTGGCAAAAGAAGGAGAAAAAAAATTCAAAACCAATACCAAGAATATGCCAGCAAGAATTCTGAATAGACAAAATAAGGGAGTAAAAGAATTCGGCTTACCTTAAGTGGATCGGCGCTTGTTGATTCCGGGTTCCCTCTTCTTTCTTTCTTTTTAGTGGGTGTGAAAAGTTTAAAGGAAACACTTCTATCTGCTGAGGTCCCTTGAGTACTTCTTTATTTGGTTACGGCCGTTCTCCACGCTGTGATGTTGCCGGGAGTTTGTTGAAAATGTCGGCCGGACAGCTGGGGGTACAAGATTGACTATAAGGAACGAACTTCCACAACTTGGATGAGTTGAAAGGATGCTTTATTCGTTTAGAGTTAGCCTTGTCGGTTGGGGCAGGCGAATGTGACACACAGCTCTAACTCTAATTAATGGAGATCAACAAATCCAAACTGAACGAAACAAGATGAACGGAGATCCTTCTTCACTTACACGCCAGGCGGAACTCCTCTTAACTTCTCTAACTTAACTGTCTTAACATTTTGACTCGGAAAATATACCTGAATTTATTTAAAATTTACCGGAAACCCGGAAATCCGGAAATGCTTTAGACCACCGGTGACAAACACCGGCGACTGTAAGTTTGAAATTTCAGTTATCTTTTTTTTTTATCTTAATAAGGCTTCCGCCGGAAAAGGCTTAATATGTGGTCAAGATACAGTATGAGGGGCTCATAGAAAACCTACCTAGTGAACTTTTCTGAACTTTATCTCTTTATCACTAAGTCAAACATTTACCGGAGGACAACTTTCCTTATAAAAGAAAAAGCGTTTATTTATTTATTTTTTTCTTCTTTTTTTCACATTTGTTAAATATGTTTTTAAACTATTTTCTATTCTAATCTATTTTCTATTTTAATCAATTGTAATAAAATACATATATGTCTAGTTATCGTGTCACAAATAGGTTTCCGTAAAATAACACTTTCGGAAATATCCTTTAGAACCGTACCTTGTCGTTCCATGTAAGATCAACTGATGCCAACGATTTACTTCGGGATGTCTGGCCACGGAAACATTCTCCAAAATATATGATTCAACGGCAAAGTACAGCTGGCGGATTTCTAAAGCGAAATAAATCACACGTTTTCCGGCGACGTCAAGCAAATTGATAGAAAATAACTGGTTCGAATCCTCCTACGGACACAGCGAAAAAATGTCTTTTTCTTTCGCATTTCAAGAGATGAGGCACAGGAAAAAATTATTCTCCAATAAATGCAACATCGCTTCGCGTGTCTTTTGAAATTGACGATAGACATATTGGAAAAAAAGTTTTCCATTAATCTGTTATTGATATTATTTTTTACATTCCGCCGAGATAAAGAAAGAAAAAAATAATGCAAAAACTCTCCTCTGTAACAGAAAATACAGTTTTCCATATGAGTTAGTTTCATGCCGTACTCGTCATGACATATTTAAATCAAGAATAACATACGCATTAACTAGTCGTCACGAGAAATTTAATCGGACAGTGGCGTACTGAGTGAAATGTCGGCATTCAGATCACTATAAGAGATTCTGGTCAAAATGCAGTAATTTTCCATTTCAAATACCTGCAACATGATCGCGCATATTCGTTATGATATCGCTCCTTTCCTCTTACACATTCAGCGGTCATATACATACCCGAGACTTTATATATTTAGCTTATTACATATTATCAAATCTTAAATACCGAAAGTAAACTAAAGAAATTTCGTTTTTTAACTTTTAAATGTTCTCTTTTATCAATGTCACCAAAGTTTTCTTCGGTAGATTCATTAAAATTTGAAATAATTTCAGAAATATCAACTAGTTTGATGAAAAGCAAAAATAAAAATCTATAGGAAAAGCTTTCCCACACCGGGAATCGAACCCGGGCCTCCTGGGTGAGAGCCAGGAATCCTAACCACTATACAATGTGGGAAATCGTTGTCACTGTCATCAGTTTTGCTGTTAGATTCTCGCACGCTTCTCAAAATAACATTTATTTTACAGCTATCAATAGCGAAACCAATTATGACCTACTTTGATTTATATTCGATATTCTTCTAGTTGTATCTGGAAAATCAAATTTTATTTCATTTCCCCTAAGCACTTGATCAAAACCCGCTTCACATATTTTAATTTCACTGTCGGATGTAACGCCATTTCCAAATTGCTGATTCATCACAACAATACCGAATGCAAATTTACGCCGAAATTTTAGTTTATATACACTACATAAGAAAATAATGAAACATTTTCTCAAAATAAATGATAGAAATTTTTTCGAACCTAAGTTACACGAGGTGTACGCTGACGGCTGCGTGGCCTAATGGTCAAGGCGGTTGACTTCGAATCAGAAGAGTTCGAGTCTCGTCGTGGTCGAATCTTGTTGCTAAAATAATTTATTCCATAAGCGCCAATCTCACTGTTGATAACGAAGATACATTCAATGTCATAGAAAGATAACACCAATTTCCAACGATATACGGTATGCTATTTCGTTAGATGCGCGAATTACGTGAACATATTGATCCTGTCGTCGTGAGACGCGCTTCTTGTTGATGTTGTCATTTATTTCGTTTGCTCCGGTAGATGTATCAGTTTACTTTTGAATAATTCGTGCTTCAGCACAATTCAATATTTCCCTTTATGAATAGGTTTCCGTAAAATAGCACTTTCGGAAATATTCTTTACAACCGTACCTTGTCGTTCCATGTAAGATCAACTGATGCCAACGATTCACTTGGGGATGTCTGGCCACGGAAACATCCTCAAAACTGTATGATTAAACGGCAAAGTACAGTTGGCGGATTTCAATAGCGAAATAAATCACACCTTTTCCGGCGACGTCAAGCAAATTGATAGAACATAACTTGTTCGAATCCTCCTCCGGACACAGCGAACATGTCTTTTTCTTTCGCTTTTCAAGAGATGAGGCACAGGAAAAAATTATTCTCCAATAATTCTTCGCGTGTCTTCTGAAATTGACGATAGACATATTGGAGAAACTGTTTTCGATTAATCTGTTATTGATATTCCTTTTTACATTCCGCGGATATAAAGAAACAAAAAATAATGCAAAATATCTCCTCTGTAACAGAAAATGCAGTTGACAGCTGAGGATAGGTTGAAGTGCGCTCTTCTCGGCCAATCATTCTTGCAACAAGCAATGATATAGACGTTCTAACGACAAGTATTTCCTACCTATTTGCTTCGCGTCCTTTCAAATGAGCTGATATTTTTCAAGATAAAAATGTGCTACCTGAGCTAGTTAACTAAAACAAACATTTCGGAAGATTTTTACCTGACCAAACAACATTAATCGAATACAAGACCTGAATTCGACATGCGTCAAATGGTAAGTGGCAATGACTTCTTCCGCAACTCTCCGAAATGTGTTAGTTTTCTGAAATAGGCATCTGGAGAGGAAATGATGAATCGTGCTGAAGTGCGATAATGTCAAAACATTTTTTTTCTGTAATTGCCCGCCTCCCCGGAAAAAGAGAAAAGACATTGCGGCATACAACAGGAACATATTTTTTTCATTAGAGAGAGGAAGAAGGGCTTGTTCTGATATTACTATTAGTTCGGATCAAATATGGAAATTATATGTTGTTGCTGACTGGAACTAAGCGTAAATTTGCAATGTTGGTTTACTTGGAAATGAAGAAAGTTAAGTAGCTGAAAGGCAAGTATCTGTAACTGCTGAATTGAGCAAGAGAAGACGTGCAAAGCGAGAGGCGATGTGCAAATGTTGGGATAGAATATGAGAGGTATTTTGCTATCGGTGTCGTGTGCAAAGTATAAGTTATTGAAAATATTTTAATTGCAAATTGTTTTCATAATATGCGAATATATCTAAGTAGATATATATTGAATTTTGTATTGTGAGAGAAAAGATTTTAAAATGTGTTCACAGGTGGTGTGCTTGTTATTAGTGTGTTATATAAGAAATGTGTAAAGATTGTGGCAGAAGAATTTGCCAAATCAATAGATGTGAATAGAGTGTTGAGTATTGTATCGGAGAGAATGAGATGAAATTGGCTTATGTGAAAGGAAGCAATACATTATGGAATCAAATTGAATGTATAAATTTCAATTTGGCAATAGAAAATTTGAAAAAATTTAGAAGATATCAGATTGAGTAAAACGTGCGTTATTTTAAGCAATTATACATCTTAACTCGAGTACTGCTGGCCTGACTGTTTAAGTGGTGTACTGGTCTAGATGACAGGCGTGACAGCTGGCTAACTGGTTGGAAAGAAGGTCTAAGCTGCTTTCCCTGTAGGTTACATTTTTTTCTCAATCTCTTTCTTAGTTGTCCTCATGACATTTATATTTCTGAAATTATTTTAAATACTACGTTTTGCGAAGATGTAGCATAGAAATATGATATGGGAATCATTAGTAAAGACAGATAACAAGAACGCCTCAAAAGTAATAGTTGCAGTAGAAAAGAAAGACCTCACTAAATACAGCCAAGAGTGACATACAGCTGTACTCACCAGCAGGCAGTTTAGGGTTTAGATCCGAACTTAGGATTTTCCCATGGGACAATAACCTAGTAGATTAAAGTGTTGGTTTGTGAATTAGGTGACATAGAGTTCAGTTCTTGGACTGAAGAGTGTATACAGAGGCTTTATGGAACCCAGGTGAGCAATATCTAACAAGTACTGAATAAGAACTAGATGAGATATCCATGGATATCATGGTCATTGGAGCAAGAAAAATTTACATCTGTAGATTAAAAAAGAATTTAGTTTGAAATTTTCTGAAAGTAACTTGGGCTAACAAGTGCTTTACCTCTATCTCAGGAGGGAACTGAATTCATTGCCTGCTACCTGAGGGGTAGCTAAAAGGGGAAGTACTGAGGAGGTATGGGAATTTTTCCACAGTACTGCTAATAAACCTCCCTTAAATTGACCTTATGTCAAACATGTTGCATGGTGTGTGTACCAGTAAATATTGATTAATCTATTTGCCTAGGGAAGTTATATCAGATTAGATCAACTATCATGGTCTGATCTTGAAAGTTGCCATTAAATGGAATCAACTAGGTAAAAAAAAAAGGAATTCTTTGTGAGTAACTGTTGAAATGAGGATCAGCTGTTCCTGTGTTGTTATAGTGAGCAATTGGTTGATTTGAATAACAAATAGGAAGAGAAAAAAGAGAAAAAAGCCTTTAGTCTAGGCCAGGTGTTTGCAAACAGTTTTGAATTGCGATCCACTATTCATGGCCACAGCTTATTGTGACTCACTGAAATTTACTGGGTAAAAACATTTGAAAGAATATAAAAAAATATTTATATGAATAGGTGAAAATTAATTTCCGTTTTACAATGACAAATGATTAAACTGAGAGCATGACCAACCCTGGTTTATTTAGCTTGTCAAAGCAATATAATGCTTGATACAACAGCCTGTCAATGAAAGCCCAAGTCTTGAACTATCGCAACAGATAGCATTTAATCAAAGCTAATGTTTAATTCTAGTATAACCTTTCATAAGCCACTAACATTCTGCTTGTAACGCACAGTTTGGAAAAGGCTGACCTAGGCAATGAAGTTGACAAATCTTTTCCTTTTTTTTCTTATTTTGCATGAAAATGTCTATTCTCATATTACAAATGAAACACAGCAAAGAATCACTGAGTTCTTCCGTTCACACTGAATATTCACAAGAATATAAACAGCAACCAGTTGTAAATATAGTAAACAGGATATTTATTTGACCAAATGCCGTGTGCGACTGGTCTCTAAGAGAATATAATCCAGAATGCCCCTTGTGGCCTTCTCTTCTTCCTCATGTCCCCCTGGCGGCCCCTCTCGGGTTCATGGGAAGACAATCGGTCTTCCAAACTTGTGAGATAGGCTGTGTTAGATGTTAACACACACAATAAAGCGAAGCAGATATTTATGGTTTTATTATCCCCCCTCCATTTTGCAGTTTGGTTATGAAACTGTATTAATATTATTTGTACTTAAGAAGAATTCTAACAAAACTTTCACATTTCTGATTTAAAAAATACGGGTTTAAGTCTAGAAACCCTGATATCCAGTGAAAAGTCAAAATTCCTGATAAGATATTAAATTTTGCATTTAACCCATTTAGACTACTTTTTGGGTGATTTTTTTTAGTTCCAAAAAATTAATGCAGCAAAACCCACCCACCCACCGCCAAAAAAAAAAAAAAAAAAAACAGAACAAAGGTCTAGCTTGGACTGTATTAATATTATTTGAACTTAAGAGGAAGACTAACAAAAGTTTTGCATTTCTAATTTAAGAAATAGTGCTTTAGGTCTGGAAAACCTGTTCTGCAATGAAATGCCAAATCTCCCGAAAAGAACTTAAATTTTGCATTCAGCCCATTTAGATTTCTTGGGTGGGTGATTTTCACTGCTGAATTTGGATTCAGCACCCTTAAAAAACACAGAATTAGAGATCTAGATCATGACTTTCCTGATAAAGGTAAGTTAGAATTGTTGCTAAGCATATAATACCCAAAGTAGGTAATGGATAGCTGCTTGTATGTAAGTATACCTGTCTGCTAGGGCTACTTGCCAATCCCTATTGCAAACACCTGGTCAGGCATGTTTGTGTTTGTTCAACACCCTCAGAACTCACCAGTGGTTTATAGTATAAATAATTTTGACAATGCCTGAATAAGTCGCGGAAAGAGACTTTATATATAAAAATAA
Organism: Ascarosepion bandense; assembly: GCA_037127315.1. Classification (NCBI taxonomy): domain Eukaryota; kingdom Metazoa; phylum Mollusca; class Cephalopoda; order Sepiida; family Sepiidae; genus Ascarosepion; species Ascarosepion bandense. The sequence continues at coordinate 174,643 of JBBBDQ010030518.1, forward strand.
AAAAAAAGATAGAATATACAATCATCGAATTCATTGTTCACAATGGAGCGAAGTTTTCGTTAAAATAATCAGAGCTTTCAATTTTCCAAATAAAAAAAATCTTTTCATAGCTCTTTATCGAATCTTTACGGAAACGGCGAAAGTGGGTGTTTTGGTGGCAGCGGTAGTGAATTCGTCTGGTCTCTTTCGCTCAGCAGCTCCTACTGATTTTTCCCACTGGGGTCTCGATTTTTATACTTGTCCCCAATTCTCTTGGGGGATGCTGAGAGACCCGGGATATCTTTATGCAAATCAGATCTTTGACTAATGAGATTTCCTCCGCCTACATAATTCAAGGTGGAGCTATGGTCCAACGAATGAGGCAGCAACACTTCAGCTGATGTAATTTTCTTTTCGTCCTCTTCTTAATTACATCATTTTAGGTTTTCAAACTTTCAAATTCTTTCCCAACGAATGTGGGAAGTAAGAGTCTGACCTGATTCTAACCCTATCAAAAGTTTTGACAGCTTTGTTTTGACTATCTTTTTTTTTCACTCTGCTGGCCAAGAATTTGCTTCTGAATAATAATGAGAAAAATATATTTTTCCTTTTCCCCCCAATTTTCAGCTAATTTCTCTATTTTTCAGATTTTACAAGCAGAAGTATTAAATATTTCTTAGCAAAGCTCGTATCACGAATTAAAAACAAACTGCAAAATCAACAATACCACTAATAATAATAAAACTAATAATAATTAATCTAAGAAGGAATTTTTTTATGTGGAAATAGGGTTACAGTGCAATTATGCTGAACAGATCTTAGTTACAGTTTCTGGTAGAGAGTGCATTATCAGGCATGATCAACAGTCTAAACAAAGCCACAACCCTAAAGCCCTTGGTCACAATGACTTGTGACATTTAGACTAGCACAATCATTGATGGATACTGTTGTAGAGGAATATCCTGTCCTACCTCGGAATGGATATGGTCCAGTCTATAAAAGACTGTGACTAGAGCGAACTATAGGGCCATCGTCACTAAACGGAAGCATACGTCACTAGACGGAAGCATATGTCACTAGACGGATGCATACGCCCTAGGCAGAGACTTTGTCTACTTGTCTAATTGTTATACCTGTTACTATTCGTTGGTGTTCTTGTATTGTCTATTGGTTTATTGTACTGTGGTATAATGAATCTCTATTAATTTATCTTCAGTGTTAAGTATTATTCTTTTTCCTGATTATCCCATCACGAGATATATCAGATACGAAACAGTTTCATCTACCCGATTTCAATAACAAGGCTTGGATCAACCCACGGTATGGTTTTGAGGCACTTTCCATAGGTGCTGCTCTCTGGGATGACTCCCAAGGCCAATAACATTACAATGTTACTTTAGATTATCAGTTCTGGATATTATTGTTCTGCCTCTTATCTAGAAAAGTCATTAGAATTTTGTGAAAATTGACCATAGTGAGATTCAAATCTGGGTTTTGTGGTTAGAAAGTGAAAGTGTTAACCAATGGGTCATGTGCCTATAACAGCAGGTATTGTTTTTCTTTTTTTGTTCTGCTGCTGTATTAGCTGGCCATTCATACTTGCTTCTTGGGATTCATCTGTGTCTCCCTACCTCATTTAATGTTAGTTAAGCATGGCATAGTCAAAAAGCTCTGTTGATAGCTGATTCAGTCAGTCAGTTAAGTGCCAAACGTTATACATGCTTGGACGGTCGTGTCTCGAAAGAGACATGACTGACTGGGCAGAAGATTGTCCGCAGTAGGTTGCAAATGCTTTCTGTAGTTGACTGGTTGCCGACCAACGCTGTAGAACCCAATCTGTCCTGTTATTTGACCCATAGCTGGTGGAGGAGACGGATTGGTGCCTTTCCCAATGGTATTTGCGCATAAGTGAATGCAGGGAGTTCGGCTGGAGTTCGAACTCGGCTCCCCGATTTCTCGTTCCGAATCTGTATCCACTGCACCATAACGCACATACGATAGCTGATTCACCGTAAACCGATTTCCTTCACAATTATTATTAATCACTAATTGTATTGTTTAAATGTCTGACCACGCGGAGGTAAATGATAGACCGTTGAAGGACTTGTTCGGGTGTCCAAGCGTGCCGAGCTATCGGGGAGATGCGAAAGAGTTTAGAAATTGGTTAGCGGCCGTAGAGAAAAGTCAGCGGATATATGAGCTGACGGAAAAAGAAATTGTGTGCGTAGCGTTTTACGCCCCGGCAGGAGAACCGTCGGAATTTATCGGCCAACTCCTGGAAAAGGACCCTCATCTGACCTGGGAGAGACTTAAGGAGCTGCTAGTTGTGGAATACGCCAATGAAGAAACAGCCATGGAGGCCATGCGAGGTCTCTTGGAGCTAGTCCAAGGAAGGGATGAGAGAGTAGAAGTATTAGGTAAAAGGACGAAAAAATTAGCTTCTCTGGCCTACCCGGTGGAGGTCAGAGAGCATGCGGCCATCCAGGTCCGGTTCACAAGCAAGAAAGATGCGGTCGTAGAGAGCATATGCACAAACGATGTGAGGCAAGAAGGGAAGCCCCCCCCCCCCCATGCCAAAAGTGAAAATGAAACCTCGATAATTGTACCAAGAAAACGTAAGAGAATCAGCCCTAGAAAAAACAGGCAGGGTGGCCTGTGTGAATAAAAATCAGTTGCATTGTTTGAGCTGCGGACAGATAGGTCATTTTGCAAAGAAATGTCTAAGAAGGTGTTGGTTTTGTGGGAAATCAGGTCACCTGAAGGGAAGCTGCCCATCTAGAAACAGAAAAGGGGCAGTAATAAAAGACCCCGATATGGGAATAGAGGTCAGTGGGGTCCTCGTAGAGACATTAATGAAAGACTGCTGCTGCCAGCACCCATAGCTGGGTGGACAGAGAGACAGCCACAAAGACATACTGGAGAAACTGTTTTCGATTAATGTGTTATTGATATTATTTTTTACATTCCGCCGTGATAAAGAAAGAAAAAATAATGCAAAAACTCTCCTCTGTAACAGAAAATACAGTTTTCCATACGAGTTAGTTTCATGCCGTCCTCGTCATGACATATTTAAATCAAGAATAACATACGCATTAACTAGTCGTCACGAGAAATTTAATCGGACAGTGGCGTACTGAGTGAAATGTCGGCATTCTGATCATTATAAGAGATTCTGGTCAAAATACAGTAATTTTCCATTTCAAATACCTGCAACATGATCGCGCATATTTGTTATGATATCGCTCCTTTCCTCTTACACATTCAGCGGTCATATACATACCCGACACTTTATATATTTAGGTTATTACATATTATCAAATCTTAAATATCGAAAGTAAACTAAAGAAATTTCGTTTTTTAACTTTTATATGTTCTTTTTTATCAATGTCACCAAAGTTTTCTTCAGTAGATTCATTAAAATTTGAAATAATTTCAGAAATATCAACTAGTTTGCTGAAAACCAAAAATAAAAACCAATTCGGAAACTATCCCACACCAGGAAACGAATCCGGGTCGCCTGGGTGAGAGACAGGCATCCTAACCACTAGACCATGTGGGAAGTTGTTGCCACCGCTTTCAGTTTTGCTGTTAGATACTGGCACGCTTCTCAAAATCACATTTATTTTTCAGCTATCAATAGCGAAACCAATAATGATCTATTGATTTGTATTCGATATTATTTTTGTTGTATCTGGAAAATCAAATTTTATTTCATTTTCCCTAAGCACTTGATCAAAACCCGCTTCACATGTTTTAATTTCACTGTCGGATGTAACGCCATTTGCAAATTTCTGATTCATCATAACAATACCGAATGCAAATTTACGCCGAAATTTCATTTTAGTCTATAAAATACATAAGAAAATAATGGAACATTTTCTCAAAATAAATGATAGAAATTTTTTAAAACCTAAGTTAGGCGTTGAATGAGCCGATGGCCCCGTGGCCTAATGGACAATGCGTCTGACTTCGAATCCGAAGATTGCGAGTTCGATTCTCGTCGTGGTCGAATCTTGTTACTAATATAATTTATGACAAAAGCGCTAATTTCATTGTTGATAACGAAAATACATTCAATGTCATAGAAAGATAACACCAATTTCCAACGATATACGAAATGCTCTCTCGTTTGATGCGCGAATTACGTGAACATGTTGAACCTGTCGTCGTGAGACGCGCTCCGTGTTGATGTTGTCATTTATTTCGTTTGCTCCGGTAGATGTATCAGTTTTGAATAATTCGTGCTTCAGCACAATTCGATATTTCCCTTTATGAATAGGTTTCCGTAAAATAACACTTTCGGAATTATTCTTCAGAACCGTACCTTGTCGTTCCATGTAAGATCAACTGATGCCAACGATTCACTTGGAGATGTCTGGCCACGGAATCATCCTCCAAAATATATGATTTTTTTTTAATCATTTCACCCCGAGCAAGGCAGAAATGATACTGGTGTGCAAGGGGCTACATAACTGTAAAAAGATTAATTAGAAAAGAGTGAGGACTACAAACTAGTTAGAAAGGAACAATAGAAAACTGAGAAAGCAGGTGCGATGACAGATACATAGGTGGAGAGAAAGGGCAGGTTATACGGGGGTGGGGAGAGAGCTAGAGTCCAGTGGTTAGTAGATGAGTATTGACTTTGCATTTAAATTTCTGGAGGTTGTAGCCGTCAGGAAAGCAAGATATGGAAGCGAGTTCCACAGGCGGGAAGTGCGAGAGAAGCTGCAGGAAAAGAATTGTCGTCTGCATTTGGCTAACCTGACTGTGAATGGGTGGGACCCAGTTGCCAGTCTGGTTGCACGAGTAAACAACTGTTGAGAAGGCACCAGTGACTTAAATTCGTGCGAGCAGAAGCATGAAATTATTTATAGAACAGACAAAGGGAGGCCACATTTCGACGGTGAGGAAGTGGCTGCAGTCGAGCCGCCAGATCAGTGCCTATCACATTACAGACTCTTCTTTGGAGCCTGTCAAGAACACTGAGGAGAACGGCAGGGGCGCCTGACCATAAATGGCAGCAGTACTCCATGCACGGACGGATGGTTGACTTGTATATATGCAGGATGGATTCAGACGGAAAAATCATCCTGGATCGACATAGTGACCCAACCTTCTTAGTAGTAGATTTTGCTATGGATTCAATATAGTGGTTCTATTTGAGGTCTGAGGAGAGGGTAAGTCCGAGGAGGCGTAGTGTATTGCTCTCCGGGAGAATCGCTTGGTCCACGCTTATTGGAGGCAGGAGAGGTTGCCTGTAATGGTTGACAGACAACAGCTTGGTCTTAGACGAATTGAAGTTGACAAGCCACTTCATGCCCCAGTTCGCCACAGAGTGTAGATCCCGTTCAATGTCAACAGCGAGATTATGTCTGTCCGCCACGACAGGTTTCTTACTGGTGCGGGAGTATATTGTAGAGTCATCTGCGTAGATGACTACTTGGGACTTGATCTCATCTGGGAGGTCGTTGATGAAAATAATGAAGAGCGTCGGGCCCAGGATAGATCCCTGTGGGACACCAGCATTCGTGCTGTTGGATGAAGAGGCACGCCCATTCAAAACGACCTTCATTTTGCGGTTATTAAAAAAGATTGGATTAGGTCAAGCAGGCGACCAGTAATACCGTAACCCCGTAGTTTGCATAGGAGGCCAGAGTGCCAAACCGTGTCGAAAGCCTTGGAGATGTCCAGAGTAACCGCGCGAGCCTCGTCAGACTCATCAAGGGCCTGTAGCATGTACTCCGTTACAGTTGTTAGCAGGTCGGCCGTGGACCTGGCAAAGCGGAAGCCATATTGCCTGTCAGAGAAGAGTTTGTGGGCAGTGAGATGATGAACTATTTCATTGATTCTGGCCTCGAATACTTTCCCGAATAGCGGTAGAAGACTGATAGTGCGATAGTTGGATGGGTCCGAGGGTTCACCACAATTCTTAAATAGAGGAAAGACTGAAGAGAACTTCCAGCATGCAGGAAAGCAGGAAGCAGAAAGGCAGTAGTTAAACAGTTTAGAGAGGACAGGGGAAAGTTCAGGAGCACACCTCTTAAGGACTATCACCGGGATTCCATCGTCTCCACTCGCCTTATTGGGGTCGAGTTTTGAAATTACTACTGTCGGGGTAATATATACGTCGTGCAGTTTGGCCTCAGTTCTAATAGGGAAGTCGGGTGGGTGTACTCCAGACGAGTCAAATGTGGAGTTGGATGAGAATCTGCGGGCAAAGCACTCAGCTTTGTCCGCAGATGACGTGAGAACCTCAAATTCATGGATTAAAGGAGGTATTGAGAATTTCTTATTGTTGAGCACTCGATTGCAATAGTCCTTGGAGCCGAACTTGCGGTCATCTATGCGCTGTCGCATTCTCTCAGCAAACAACCGTTTGGCGTCATTTAGGGTTCTCTTGCACTCATTGCGAGCAGATAGAAACAGGCGCCTATTGTGATCAGATGACTGTCTCCGGAATAGACGGAAGTAATGGTTCCTGTGGGCAATGGCGGCTGAGCAGGCCGGAGAGAACCACAGAGAGGTATGAGGTTTTAAGCAATACTTCCTGGTGGGTATGATGGCATCAATGACGAGACCTCAGAGGCACAGTCATCAACTGATAGGTCGAACATTTTTCCCCAAGGGACGTCACAGAGGAAATCGCGGAAGGCATCCCAGTCAGCTTTTTGGTAGAGGTAGGAGGTCCTATAGGTAGGGGGCTCCTGGGGGGAGTGAGATTGGAAAGAAATACCGAGAGAGACTACGGCGTGGTCGGAGTTGCCGAGAGGGCAAAGCTGCGAGACTTGACAGGCGTCAGGCGCAAAGGTGAAACATATATCTAGTAGTGAGGAATGACCCGAGGGAGTGCTTGGGAAGCGAGTGTGGAAGTCTACCACTTGCGTAAGGGATTGGGAAATAGCGAAGTTCATGGCGTGAATGCCCGCTGGATCAGTAACGGCGTTATCAAGCCACACAGAGTGGTGGGCATTGAGGTCTCCAAATACAAATATGTGGGCGAATGGGTGATAGGAAATACCCTTATCTATGTCGTCAGCAATGCTATCTAGTAGGGAGCAGTCAGGAGAGGAGGGAGAACGGTAAAGAAAGAATAGGTAATTAACCGAACTGAGGAGAGACAGGCGGAGACATATGTATTGGTGGTCAGTAGATTCGAGTGAAGTCACCCAAGCTATGGGGAGGTGTTCGCTGACGTAGACACCCAGCCCATGCATGTGGAAAATGGAATCCTTCCTTAAGAGGGGAAGATAACCAGGGATGGAGAAGTCAGAGGAGGGAATAGCTGAGTTGAGTTTAGTTTCGCAAAGCACAAGGATGTCCGGGGACTTTTCATGCAGGAACGCTTCTACACTAGGAAAGTTAGTACGAATGCCCCGGATATTAGTGAAAGAAAGGTTCATAGGTTTAGGTGGTTTGATTTTAACTGGTTTAGAGTCATTTCTGATTTGTTTCGTCATGTTTTTGTTTATAGAAATGGACCTAGACTAGAGGATACAGGCGGTCATTATCCACGATCTGTGCGGGAAGGACACTGGCTAGGGCTGCAACAAGGTGTGGCCTCAGGGTTGCCCACCGAAAGCGCTTGCAGGGACACCTATCCATGCGCGACATGGCACAACAAGAACCCCGATATTATACAACTGTTGATCAGAGCAGACGCTCTTGACGCTACACAAGAGTTAGGGCTCCTAACTAACAGTCGGAAACAGAAACCACGAAACTGCCAACCCGGTACCCTCACAGTGATGAGCCGTTGCCACCAAACGGCCAGATCGCTGGAAAATCAGGGAAGGCCCAATACCTAGGTCTGAAGAGAGAAGAGAAAGCCGGAAACCACATCCTAAACAGGAAAAAAGGGGCAAGCCTATACTCCGGTTCAATAGACGTGGGTGGAGTATGGACCGGGCGATAGCGTGATCTATCTACACCTATTTTTAAAAAAAAAAATTCCACGTTTGGTGAATTAACTAAGTTTTAACTTCGTTAAAGTCCAAATGGAGCATAAACGCCGAAAAGATTAGTAAAAAATTAAAATGCATAAATAAGAAACGATTTCATATACCACACAGGATTAACCCAGGAAATCTGAATTAAGAAATTTATAACTTCAACTCTTGTTTTACCCGAAAATTAAAATCTGGCTAGGCTGCCTGTCCGTGTACAAAGCAAACGAACGAATTTGAATTTGAAAAACAGACCATCTACGAAACTTAGAGATTTCACAGGGTTGGGGGAGGGGGAGGTCAACTGAGCATAACGGCCACTATCTAGTTGGGAATGGCTTCGCATTGCAGAGTAAATAAGTAAATAAGTAAATAAGTAAATAAAAAAATAAATAATTACAGAGAACTTCAAAAGAGTAAAGTTATTTTTTTCCCAAATGGAGCATGAACACCGAAAAGATGAGTAAAAATTTAAAATACATAAGTAAGAAACGATTTCACATACCACGCAGGATTAACACAGGAAATTTGAATTAGGAAATTTATATCTTCAACTCTTGTCTTTTCCCGAAATTTAAAAGCTGGCTAGGCTGCCTGTCCGTGTACAAAGCAAACGAAACGGCAAAGTACAGTTGGCGGATTTCTAAAGCGAAATAAATCACACGTTTTCCGGCGACGTCGAGCAGATTCATAGAAAATAACTGGTTCGAATCCTCCTACGGACTCAGCGAAAAAATGACTTTTTCTTTCGCTTTCCAAGAGATGAGGCACAGGAAAAAATTATTCTCCAATAAATGCAACATCGCTTCGCGTGTCTTTTGAAATTGACGATAGACATATTGGAGAAACTGTTTTCGATTAATCTGTTATTGATATTATTTTTTACATTCCGCCGAGATAAAGAAAGAAAAAATAATGCAAAAACTCTCCTCTGTAACAGAAAATACAGTTTTCCATACGAGTTAGTTTCATGCCGTCCTCGTCATGACATATTTAAATCAAGAATAACATACGCATTAACTAGTACTCACGAGAAATTTAATCGGACAGTGGCGTACTGAGTGAAATGTCGGCATTCTGATCACTATAAGAGATTCTGGTCAAAATGCAGTAATTTTCCATTTCAAATACCTGCAACATGATCGCGCATATTTGTTATGATATCGCTCCTTTCCTCTTACACATTCAGCGGTCATATACATACCCGAGACTTTATATATTTAGGTTATTACAGATTATCAAATGTTAAATATCGAAAGTAAACTAAAGAAATTTCGTTTTTTAACTTTTAAATGTTCTCTTTTATCAATGTCACCAAAGTTTTCTTCGGTAGATTCATTAAAATTTGAAATAATTTCAGAAATATCAACTAGTTTGATGAAAAACAAAAATAAAAACCTATAGGAAAAGCTTTCCCACACCGGGAATCGAACCCGGGCCGCCTGGGTGAAAGCCAGGAATCCTAACCACTAGACCATGTGGGAAGCTCTTATCATTGCGATCAGTTTTGCTGTTAGAATCTCGCACGCTTCTCAAAATCACATTTATTTTTCAGCTATCAATAGCGAAACCAATAATGATCTATTGATTTGTATTCGATATTATTTTAGTTGTATCTGGAAAATCAAATTTTATTTCATTTCCCCTAAGCACTTGATCAAAACCCGCTTCACATGTTTTAATTTCACTTTCGGATGTAACGCCATTTGCAAATTTCTGATTCATCATAACAATACCGAATGCAAATTTACGCCGAAATTTCATTTTAGTCTATAAAATACATAAGAAAATAATGGAACATTTTCTCAAAATAAATGCTAGAAATTTTTTAAAACCTAAGTTAGACGTCGTGTCTGCTGACGGCTGCGTGGCCTAATGGACAAGGCGTCTGACTTCGAATCAGAAGATTGCGAGTTCGAGTCTCGTCGTGGTCGAATTTTGTTGCTAAAATAATTTATTACATAAGCGCCAATCTTACTGTTGATAACGAAGATACATTCAATGTCATAGAAAGATGACACCAATTTCCAACGATATACGATATGCTATTTCGTTAGATGCGCGAATTACGTGAACATATTGATCCTGTCGTCGTGAGACGCGCTCCTTGTTGATGGTGTCATTTATTTCGTTTGCTCCGGTAGATGTATCAGTTTACTTTTGAATAATTCGTGCTTCAGCACAATTCGATATTTCCCTTTATGAATAGGTTTCCGTAAAATAACACTTTCGGAAATATTCTTTACAACCGTACCTTGTCGTTCCATGTAAGATCAACTGATGCCAACGTTTCACTTGGGGATGTCTGGCCACGGAAACATCCTCCAAAATGTATGATTCAACGGCAAAGTACAGTTGGCGGATTTCTAAAACGAAATAAATCACACGTTTTCCGGCGACGTCAAGCAAATTGATAGAAAATAACTGGTTCGAATCCTCCTACGGACACAGCGAAAACATGACTTTTTCTTTCGCTTTTCAAGAGATGAGGCACAGGAAAAAAATTATTCTCCAATAAATGCAACATCGCTTCGCGTGTCTTTTGAAATTGACGATAGACATATTGGAGAAACTGTTTTCGATTAATCTGTTATTGATATTATTTTTTACATTCCGCCGAGATAAAGAAAGAAAAAATAATGCAAAAACACTCCTCTGTAAAAGAAAATACAGTTTTCCATACGAGTTAGTTTCATGCCGTCCTCGTCATGACATATTTAAATCAAGAATAACATACGCATTAACTAGTACTCACGAGAAATTTAATCGGACAGTGGCGTACTGAGTGAAATGTCGGCATTCTGATCACTATAAGAGATTCTGGTCAAAATGCAGTAATTTTCCATTTCAAATACCTGCAACATGATCGGCATATTTGTTATGATATCGCTCCTTTCCTCTTACACATTCAGCGGTCATATACATACCCGAGACTTTATATATTTAGGTTATTACATATTATCAAATCTTAAATATCGAAAGTAAACTAAAGAAATTTCGTTTTTTAACTTTTAAATGTTCTCTTTTATCAATGTCACCAAAGTTTTCTTCGGTAGATTCATTAAAATTTGAAATAATTTCAGAAATATCAACTAGTTTGATGAAAAACAAAAATAAAAACCTATAGGAAAAGCTTTCCCACACCGGGAATCGAACTCGGGCCGCCTGGGTGAAAGCCAGGAATCCTAACCACTAGACCATGTGGGAAGCTCTTATCACTGCGATCAGTTTTGCTGTTAGAATCTCGCACGCTTCTCAAAATCACATTTATTTTTCAGCTATCAATAGCGAAACCAATAATGATCTATTGATTTGTATTCGATATTATTTTAGTTGTATCTGGAAAATCAAATTTTATTTCATTTCCCCTAAGCACTTGATCAAAACCCGCTTCACATGTTTTAATTTCACTTTCGGATGTAACGCCATTTGCAAATTTCTGATTCATCATAACAATACCGAATGCAAATTTACGCCGAAATTTCATTTTAGTCTATAAAATACATAAGAAAATAATGGAACATTTTCTCAAAATAAATGATAGAAATTTTTTAAAACCTAAGTTAGACGTCGTGTCTGCTGACGGCTGCGTGGCCTAATGCACAAGGCGTCTGACTTCGAATCAGAAGATTGCGAGTTCGAGTCTCGTCGTGGTCGAATTTTGTTGCTAAAATAATTTATTACATAAGCGCCAATCTTACTGTTGATAACGAAGATACATTCAATGTCATAGAAAGATGACACCAATTTCCAACGATATACGATATGCTATTTCGTTAGATGCGCGAATTACGTGAACATATTGATCCTGTCGTCGTGAGACGCGCTCCTTGTTGATGTTGTCATTTATTTCGTTTGCTCCGGTAGATGTATCAGTTTACTTTTGAATAATTCGTGCTTCAGCACAATTCGATATTTCCCTTTATGAATAGGTTTCCGTAAAATAACACTTTCGGAAATATTCTTTACAACCGTACCTTGTCGTTCCATGTAAGATCAACTGATGCCAACGTTTCACTTGGGGATGTCTGGCCACGGAAACATCCTCCAAAATGTATGATTCAACGGCAAAGTACAGTTGGCGGATTTCTAAAACGAAATAAATCACACGTTTTCCGGCGACGTCAAGCAAATTGATAGAAAATAACTGGTTCGAATCCTCCTACGGACACAGCGAAAACATGACTTTTTCTTTCGCTTTTCAAGAGATGAGGCACAGGAAAAAATTATTCTCCAATAAATGCAACATCGCTTCGCGTGTCTTTTGAAATTGACGATAGACATATTGGAGAAACTGTTTTCGATTAATCTGTTATTGATATTATTTTTTACATTCCGCCGAGATAAAGAAAGAAAAAATAATGCAAAAACTCTCCTCTGTAACAGAAAATACAGTTTTCCATACGAGTTAGTTTCATGCCGTCCTCGTCATGACATATTTAAATCAAGAATAACATACGCATTAACTAGTCGTCACGAGAAATTTAATCGGACAGTGGCGTACTGAGTGAAATGTCGGCATTCTGATCACTATAAGAGATTCTGGTCAAAATGCAGTAATTTTCCATTTCAAATACCTGCAACATGATCGCGCATATTTGTTATGATATCGCTCCTTTCCTCTTACACATTCAGCGGTCATATACATACCCGAGACTTTATATATTTAGGTTATTACATATTATCAAATCTTAAATATCGAAAGTAAACTAAAGAAATTTCGTTTTTTAACTTTTAAATGTTCTCTTTTATCAATGTCACCAAAGTTTTCTTCGGTAGATTCATTAAAATTTGAAATAATTTCAGAAATATCAACTAGTTTGATGAAAAACAAAAATAAAAACCTATAGGAAAAGCTTTCCCACACCGGGAATCGAACCCGGGCCGCCTGGGTGAAAGCCAGGAATCCTAATCACTAGACCATGTGGGAAGCTCTTATCACTGCGATCAGTTTTGCTGTTAGAATCTCGCACGCTTCTCAAAATCACATTTATTTTTCAGCTATCAATAGCGAAACCAATAATGATCTATTGATTTGTATTCGATATTATTTTAGTTGTATCTGGAAAATCAAATTTTATTTCATTTCCCCTAAGCACTTGATCAAAACCCGCTTCACATGTTTTAATTTCACTGTCGGATGTAACGCCATTTGCAAATTTCTGATTCATCACAACAATACCGAATGCAAATTTACGCCGAAATTTCATTTTAGTCTATAAAATACATAAGAAAATAATGGAACATTTTCTCAAAATAAATGATAGAAATTTTTAAAACCTAAGTTAGACGTCGTGTCTGCTGACGGCTGCGTGACCTAATGGACAAGGCGTCTGACTTCGAATCAGAAGATTGAGAGTTCGAGTCTCGTCGTGGTCTAATTTTGTTGCTAAAATAATTTATTACATAAGCGCCAATCTTACTGTTGATAACGAAGATACATTCAATATCATAGAAAGATGACACCAATTTCCAACGATATACGATATGCTATTTCGTTAGATGCGCGAATTACGTGAACATATTGATCCTGTCGTCGTGAGACGCGCTCCTTGTTGATGTTGTCATTTATTTCGTTTGCTCCGGTAGATGTATCAGTTTACTTTTGAATAATTCGTGATTCAGCACAATTCGATATTTCCCTTTATGAATAGGTTTCCGTAAAATAACACTTTCGGAAATATTCTTTACAACCGTACCTTGTCGTTCCATGTAAGATCAACTGATGCCAACGTTTCACTTGGGGATGTCTGGCCACGGAAACATCCTCCAAAATGTATGATTCAACGGCAAAGTACAGTTGGCGGATTTCAAGAGCGAAATAAATCACACGTTTTCCGGCGACGTCAAGCAAATTGATAGAAAATAACTGGTTCGAATCCTCCTACGGACACAGCGAAAACATGACTTTTTCTTTCGCTTTTCAAGAGATGAGGCACAGGAAAAAATTATTCTCCAATAAATGCAACATCGCTTCGCGTGTCTTTTGAAATTGACGATAGACATATTGGAGAAACTGTTTTCGATTAATCTGTTATTGATATTATTTTTTACATTCCGCCGAGATAAAGAAAGAAAAAATAATGCAAAAACTCTCCTCTGTAACAGAAAATACAGTTTTCCATACGAGTTAGTTTCATGCCGTCCTCGTCATGACATATTTAAATCAAGAATAACATACGCATTAACTAGTCGTCACGAGAAATTTAATCGGACAGTGGCGTACTGAGTGAGATGTCGGCATTCTAATCACTATAAGCGATTCTGGTCAAAATGCAGTAATTTTCCATTTCAAATACCTGCAACATGATCGCGCATATTTGTTATGATATCGCTCCTATCCTCTTACACATTCAGCGGTCATATACATACCCGAG
>JBBBDQ010030526.1:0-15000 GCA_037127315.1 Ascarosepion bandense
TAGATAGATAGATAGAAAACTATTAAATATATATGTATTTGCATATATATATATATATATATATATATATGCAAATACATATATATATATATTCAATAGTTTTATATCTATCTATCTATCTATCTATCTATCTATATATATATATATATATATATATATATTCAATACTCTTCTATCAACTCCAGTTTTGTTTTTATCCGTATATCTCGCTCTGTTAATATGTATCTGTTCACACACACACACACACACACACACACATATATATATATATATATATATATGGAGAGAGAGAGAGAGAGAGCGAGAAAGAAAGAGAGAGAGAAGAAAGTGTTGGCTGGAACTGCATAAACTTTCATTTGAATTACGTAAAAATTACAAAAACACTGACATCTCATTTTAACAGATATATTTACAAAAATTACACAAAAATATCTCGAAACAATAAAGAGTAGTTTTATTCAGTAAAATCGATCTTAGCTTCAACCGCCACTTCCAAACGGCATTGGAATCTTGGCCAGAAGAGATGCCGAAAATTCCCAATTCGTCTTTTAAGTTGATGAATACTGACCTAAACCTTGCAATAGTTCATCTTTGCTGTTACAAGGGGATTTGTTGGGCTTTCGCACAACTGCGCATCACACATATTAATCAAGTTGTGTCAATCTGAGTAGTTAGATGGTTTGATGTAAAGGGATTTGTGATCGCATAAATTATCCAACAGACATGAGTAAGGTATCCGGCTTACTTGGCATGGTGCAGAATGGTGTTGTCAGGTATAGAGTCTTCCAGCAGCCACCCACTGAACTCAGGGCAGCATAACCTGCTAAAGGAACTTAATGTAGTCTTCTGTGTACAGTCTGATACCCCGTGGGAAGATGAATGGAAGCATTAAATCGTCATCACTAGTTATCAATAGAAACACCTTCATCATCACCAACTCTTTCCGAATCATCTGAATTGTCCTCAAATTGACACCCAAATACTCTGAAATGCATGTATTGCAGCTTCCAGCTCGGTTTTAAATATTCTTATCTATATCAATTTATATATCTGAATATACTTCTATCTATCTATCTATCTATCTATCTATCTATCTATCTATCTATCTATCTATCTATCTATCTATCTCATTCTTATCATATCTATCTATCTATCTATCTATCTATCTATCTATCTATCTATCTATCTATCTATTTTATTCTTTTTACATCTATCTATCTATCTATTTATCTATCTATCTATCTAGCTAGCTAGCTATCTATCTATCTGTCTCATAATGTTTATATCTATCTATCCATCTATCTATCTATCTATCTATCTATCTATCTATCTCATTCTTATAATATGTATCTATCTCATTCTTATCTATCTATCTATCTATCTATCTATCTATCTATCTCATTTTTATCATATCTATCTATCTGATTTTGCTTAGATCTATCTATCTATCTATCTATCTATCTATCTATCTATCTATCTATCTATCTATCTCATTCTTATAATGTCTATCTATCTCATTCTTATCTGTCTATCTATCTATCTATCTATCTATCTATCTATCTATCTATCTCATTTTTATCATATTTATCTATCTCTCTATCTCATTTTGCTCAGATCTATCTATCTATCTCATTTTGCTCAGATCGATCTATCTATCTATCTATCTATCTATCTATCTATCTATCTATCTCATTTTTATCATATCTATCTATCTATCTATCTATCTATCTATCTATCTATCTATCTATCTATCTCATACTGTTCATATCTATCTATCTATCTATCTATCGCAATATTTCTATATATATCTCAGTCTTTTCCAATATCCGTCAGTCTGGTTATATTCTTATAGCTGTCTGTCTTTCAATTAACTCGCTTAAAGATGTGCAGGTTTGCTTTCGATTTTCAGGTTCAGTTAACAAACAGAATTTAAATTGCCGATCTTCAAAAGGAGAAGGTCTCCGCTCATTTGGAATATTATTGCGTAGTTAGATCTTCCTGCTTCCGTGTCAGTATTCTTCACAAATTTTCAATAGCTCCGCGGGATAACAGTATACTACATTTAACTTGCCTTCGCACACTTCTGTGTTCTATAATTTTCAACAGGTTACTCTGATTGACCCTAGAAAATGTCTTGTGAGTTCAGATGTAACTGGCTACCACGTACTTGTTGCTTTGAGCCAAAACTAAGGTAGAGTTGGTAAATCAATACTTACAATAGTCTTAATTTTTGGATATTTCTTCCCGGAAACTCCTTTGTTTTCAAATTTGGAAAAAAAAAAAAAAGAATCCTGATATTGAAGGCAGAAAAAACGGCCCACTCATAACCGAAGCTATAAGAATACAAGCATCTTATCCATACAGTCTTAATATGTACTTTTAAAATAAGGCATCGCTTCATGGTCAGTATATTTCTTTATACACATAGTGTTTGACCTCTTTAATTTGAAATAACTTGGACAGGCAATTGCCTGACCATAAATAATGTTGGTTGACAGAAATCTACCTCAAAAAACCATATTAACTATAATAATGACTTTTGTGTACTTATATATATATATATATATATATATATATATATATATATATATATATATATATATATATATATATATATATATATATATAATGTATCGAGGCAGCAAATACAATGAATGTCTATTATGTATAATCATGGGCCGTTCTAATTTTGGCTTTAATTTCAGTTGAAAATAAAGACAAAAATTCTCCAACATTGTCGTCTTAATAACCTCTCTGAAGATGGCTCATGTGAGCCGAAAGCTTAGAAGCAAATTAATAAAAAAATATCCAAATGTTGGAGAAATTTTGTCTTTATTTTCAACTGAAATTAAAGCCAAAATACATGTTTAGAACGGCTCATGATTAAACATGATAGACATTCATTGTTATATTTAACAATATATATACATATATTCTTCCTGTTACGCTCACGGATAGGGAGACAATAGTGAGGCAGCGTCAGCTCAGATTATTAGAGAAACAAAAGCGAGACAGTGTCGGCTCAGTTCATTCTCTTTACTAGCACTTATTAAACTTTACTATCAGTTATGAAAGCTCTTGTCGCGTATTTGGTTTTTAAAAGTGCGTTGTGTTACTTTTTGCAGTAATTATGTCGTCGAGTAGTGAAAAACATATATATATATAGTCTTTCTCCACGGATCGGCCATTACTTAGAGGTTGAATCGCCGACTGATGTCAATTCGGTCAGGTTTTTATCCTGGCTAGAAGTAATAGGATGTCTAACCGTACTGATGAGCTGTGATACAGTGAAACAGGACTGTCTGCAGATGACTACACACACACACACACACACACACACACACACACACACACACACGCATATATATATATATATATATATATATATATATATATATTGATTAATTACTGTTTTTGGTCAAAATAAAATTAGACCTGTGCACATTTGTATAAAAAGTGTTCAATTATATTGTAGAACTTTTGAATATATTCCATTTGTAAACGAGTTATTACGCGGCCCAGGTTTCTACCATGAGTGGTGTCTTCAGGCGATTTAATCATAATCATTCAAAATCGCCTGAAGACACCACTCATGGTAGAAACCTTGGTCGCGTAATAACTCGTTTACAAATAGAATATATATATATATATATATATATATATATATATATATATATATATATATATCCCACTTTTCACGCTCAAGGATTTGGGTTATTTTTTTATGCCTTAATAGTAGATGCATCAATATATACATTGCCGTTATTTTAAAAGGGGTATCGCTATAAATATTTTGTTGTCATTTTTCACAGCATAGACCCACTCCTGTAAACATAATCGTGCCACCTCAATCTAATAATGTATTGTCGTATTATCAAAAAAAAAATACTTAAAACAAAATAAAACCATCATTTATGCTTCCAAACAACGTTTTTATTAGTTTATACAATACAAAGTCTAATAATGCTAAAACCAAACAATAATATATGCTTACTATATTGAGTGTGTAAACATATAACTATATATTAAAAAAAAGAGCAAGACCGTATAACCAAAATCCTCGACAGCTGTCGGCTGCTGCAAAATGTGGTAAACAACGTGTGGTCCTTTCCCCGTAGCCTCAAGACAAACTAATGGCTGATTCAAAAAGTGACGGACCATATTGGTAAACATATACAATTCTTATATATATATATATATATATATATATATATATATATATATATATATATATGAAATGAATTGTTTGAACATTATTTTATATCTATCTATCTATCTATCTATCTATCTATCTATCTATCTATCTATATATATACAAGTGGAGAAGAATAAAAGATGAAATTGCAACTTTCAAAAAATTTATTTATAACAGTGGTCAATATGAAATTAAAGCAATGATATTTATTATTAATTTTTACATTTATTATTTTATTTTAATTTATTATTATTATTAATATTATTACTATTATTATTTTATTTTTATTTTTATTTTATTTTTATTTTTATTTTATTTTTATTTTTATTTTATTTTTATTCATAATATTAGTTCCAATAAATTTACATTTCCGTATTGCTTCTTTAAATATCCTTTATGTATCTGTCACTTATTTTTCTCCTCACTTTCTATTCTCTATCTTTCTTTTTCCTCTTGTTTTTTCTTTTTCTTGATTTTTCATCTTATTTTCTTCTCTTTTCTTCACTCTGTTTCTTCTTTTTTGTATTTGTTTATTAAATCATTTTACCTTGTATGGAAAAAAGCATAATTTCCAAAAATATAGGGAAGAGTTTTTTTCATAAATTCAAAAAGAAAAGAATTAAATTAAAATTTGTTAACTATTTGATGAGACAGTTTTTCAGTGTTGAAACAAGATGTACAATTCTGTAGTAGTTTCTCATATGTTGTAACGTAAAAAATAATACTATAATAATAACAATAATATATATATACATATATTTTTAATCGTATCACCCCGAGGAAGGCGGTAACGCCACTGATGTGCAGGGGACTACGTAATAGGGAAAAGCTTGGAAAAGAGAAAACCGGAAACCACATCCTAAACAGGGAACAAGGGATGAGCCTCTTAACCTGTTCAATAGAAGTGGGTGTTGTGTGAACCGGGCGATAGATAGATCTATCTACGCCAATTGAAAAAAAAAGTGTGAAGATTGGGAAAGAGAAAACCGGAAACCACATCCTAAACAGGGAACAAGTGATGAGCCTCTTAACCTGTTCAATAGACGTGGGTGGAATGTGAACCGGACGATAGATAGGTCTATCTACTCCAATTGAAAAAAAAAAAATTAAGAAGAGTGGAAAAGAGAAAGCCGGGAACCACATCCTAAACAGGAAACAAGGGATGAGCCTCTTAACCTGTTCGATAGACGTGGGTGGAAGGATGGGAATATTTTTAATTTACAAATTAAGTCAACACGTTGTTCACAATTGATATTACAAAAATTCTACACATTTAGATACACAAAGAAGAATCATGTTTAATGAAGGCGAATATCTTAGCCGAAAGAGCCCGGATGCAAAGACCATTTGAACAGTTTTTACTCACTCTCTCGAGAAAAGAGATCGTTTGTATGAATGAAAAAATAATTCCATAAATATCTTGTCGCAGTGCCATGTTAGTTATCTTCAATAAAACTTGTATAAAAGAGGATTTGCGATCTAAATACACAATTATATATATATATATATATATATATATATATATATATATATATAATCGTATCACCCCGAGCAAGGCGGGAAAGCCACTGATGTGCAGGGTGCTACGTAATAGTGAAAAGATTGTAAAAGAGAAAGCCGGAAACCACATCCTAAACAGGGAACAAGGGATGAGCCTCTTAACCTGTTCAATAGACGTGGGTGGAGTGTGAACCGGGCGATCTATCTACTCCAACTGAAAAAAAAAACAAAAAAAAAAACAAAGTGAGAAGATTGGAAAAGAGAAAGCCGGAAACCACATCCTAAACAGGGAACAAGGGATGAGCCTCTTAACCTGTTCAATAAATGTGGCTGGAGTGTGAACCGGATATATATATATATATATTACTGCATGTTTCATTGCATAATATAGAAAAGTTTTGTCTATTTATTTTATGTAAAATTTTTCATATTCTCTGATAAGCTTAATAGCATTATAATTAAATGAAGAAAGAAAATTACCATATTGATACATCATTTTTACTAATCTAATTTAAGCTTTCGGTTACATAGCCATTTTCAAAGATGTCAAATTACATTATATATTATAAACACAGACAAACGATAATGACAAACTGTTTTTGTTTACATGGAAGCTCACTTGGTCATATGTTAGCAAACTCGTGCATTTAAGACGCTGGAAGCGAATGTTTTATCACAGCTCGTGGCGTCACACATGACAAAAGTGATAGTAAAAACAATAAATATTAAGCCACTGTTAAGTGGCTTCTGTTATTAATTATAGGCATTCAAGGATATTTGTGGCGATTTCATATTTTATCTTATTCAGGTTAGGTTTCAACTGTTTTATATATATAGCTTCGATATTTTTTAGTTTTTGTTTATTGTTTTCATGTTTAAGTATAGTTGTGTTTTCAACTAGTGTGTTCCGCAATTGTGTATGTGGCCAGCTATGCCTAAAAATGTTATAATTATTGTTCAAGTGTAGTGTCAAGCGTCGTAAAAGCGAGTTTGTGGTGTGACCAACATAAATATTATTTATTCCGTTATTCCGTTAAACTATGTTGTTTTTGCAAATCGCTAAATAATAAAGACCACCGTATATATATATATATATATATAAACTTTTCCGTAACACCCAATGTTGTGTAGGGCAGCGTTTTTGCTCTTTCCGTAACAATTTTTTTTTTTTATGTGGCAAGGTTGGTGAAGGTAGGTGATTTTCTAAGCGTAGCTTAGACGTGACACACAGCCGAAAGTTGTGGGTAGCCAGTGAGAATCAAACTCACTACTCAGTTATAATGATTCTAGTGAAACGACCTTGATAATATATATATAAATATATATTATAATTAATTTAATTTATAAATCAACTTTAAAACAGGAAATAACATATTACATTGCATTTGACTACATGGTTTTGTTGTCATTTCGCGCTATCCCGCGGTGTGACGTCATAAAACCGCATCGCAAACTTAAAAACTGCGTTTATTATTTTTGCTAAATATTGCCGTTGCCAAGCGGAGTTTTATGTCAACACAAAATAAAATCGTCGGTGATGGTGGATTTTATAATATTTCAATTTAAACAACCTCTCTGAAGATGGCTCATGTGAGCCGAAAGCTTAGAAGAAAACCAATAAATAGTTATCCAAATGTTGGAGAATTTTTGTCTTTATTTTCAACTGAAATTTAAGCAAAAATACGACGTTTAGAACGGCTCATGATTAAACATAATAGACATTCATTGTCTCTTATATTTAATAGCATATGTTTTAAATATATATATATATATATATATATATATATATTCCCCCATAGCAGTACACTTTAATCAAACGGGACACACATTAGAAAACTGTTAATGTTTACTAATAGATTCTGATTTTAGTTCTACATACTCACGCAGAAAGAAAGAAAAATACTGGATTTTAAAATTAAATACATACAGGCTAGGGTTAAATAGGGACTTACGTGTTTTGCATCTTTATAAATATTTCAATAGTTAAGCATTTTTTAGATACACTTAAAAAAATTTTCTTTAAAACAACATTTATAAGCATTTTTAAAGATAGGTTTACGTTTACAAATATTTTTAAAAAATCTGTCGTTTCTGTCACATGATGTAAACAGTCTCTCCACCAACGCTCCTCGCTAAAACGTTTCTAATTTAAATTTTAAAATCATTTGTTTCTGATGAAAGGCCGAGGACGGTCTGAAATATCAAATATAATAATAGAAATAAATAAATACTGTAAAAAAAAATACATTTTTAAACTTACATTTTTTAGTAGTTTTTCCTATATATATATATATATATATATATATATATGCCGGCAGATAATGTGAACATAACTTTCAATACAACATTGTAACTTTTCACGCTTCAATCTGATGCACAAATTAAATGCTTCTTCTTTCACAATTATATACATATATATATATATAGTGTGTGTTTTTTTTCAGCATTTTTTCATTAATGCTGCCAAAATACACTATTTTATCAATGTCTTTGGCCATCCGCCACGGTAGGGATGGACTTATATTTTCAATTCAATTCTCTTTATTGTTAATAACTTAAATGTTCTATGTTTACTGTGTGTTAATATTTACTCTTTGATAATGGCTTATGTGAGCCGAAAGCTTAGACCCGATAAAAAAATCAACAATTACTGTGATTTTTTGTTGTCTTTCAACGACATCACCATCAAGTATATCAGACGGTATGAACGGATCCTACACAAAATTAATAGACAAAATTTGTCTATATTATTCAATGAAACCTGCATTAATATATATATATATATATATATATATATATATATATATATATATATATAATCATTATGTTTGTCTTTCGGTTACGAAGAAGTCCTTGTTTTACAGTTTCTTAGTGGATCTGGTGATGGCTCTGGATATTATATCTTGACGTTTTTTTGTCTCTCAAATAGAGCGGACACTGAAGTCCGTAGGTTGTGACCAATGTAAAAGCTGTTCGGTGATATATATATATATATATATATATATATATATATATATATATATATATATATATATGCGCACATAGATTTTCGTGTTAGATTCATAGAAATTCGTCTGTTTATCTGTGTTATACTTTACGTGTAACCTTATTCTGCAAATGTATTTTATATTCGATATTGTTCTATTGATTTTCAGCATTCCCATCACTCATTAGTTTTCCTCTACGTCTCAGCATTTGCTTGTCTAACGACCTGTTTCCCTCCCTACGTTCGCCGACGCTGAATCAATCAACTTGCCGTGCTTTGCTTGTCGATGGAAATAAACAAGTATATAAACGTGCTTCCATTGCTTTGAATGTAGAGTTTACGTCAACTGCTGTCTGGCATGCAGTTGCTTTTCATGGCGGAGCTTTTCAGAAGAAAAATCCACCTTCGTTCACGAACTCAGTCGGTTACCTATTGGTATTCACAAATCGTGTTCGCGTGCAGTACAAGGTCAGATATCTTAGTATCTTTGTACTGTGCGTATTTCTAAATACGAAAGGCAGACTTAACTTTTCTAAAGAAGGCATAGTCAAAAGCATTGTTTTTAGTCATATTCCGACACCGATCTTTAATACTGACAAGCTTTCATAGCAATTGTTAGTATGAGAACCATTCATTAATTCTTTCAGTTCAGACCATTTCAGCTAGTATTCGTCAGAACACTTCCACGGATTCAGAACACCCTCATTCCTACCTTTTTTTTAATGTAAAAAGAAAGACTTACAAACAAAGCACGTTGAAATACAGATTTTCGTACGACCTCTGAAGTTAAGCAAAGTCAAATTTGGTGAGTATCTTGATGGGTGACTGCTTGAGAATACAAGATACTGTAAACTTGTGCGTGGTTTAATGGATAACAGCTTAAAATTAGAAATCGGCACTCAGTTATATACAATTGCGTGCACTAATTTTTTCCTTAACTATGAGTTAATTAGTAGGTGCTGTATCGGTAAAAGAAAAATTGTATGTATATATTTCTGTAAAAGTCCATTTTTATACTTTAATAGTGTTTTGACCCCTTGACACTATAATTGTTTTGAAGCAGTAATTTTTTCAAAAAATAATTTATGTATCGTACTATAAATGAAGTAGACATATAAAGAAGTCAAAACAGTAGTTTATTTGTATTTTGTTTCGTAATCAAGAGTTTAATAATAATTACGTGTAAAACCAGAAATCAAATAACAATACTTCATTAGACCGTTTTTTTTCAATGAAAGAACAGAATTTATGACTAAGTGTAACCATACAAAAAACTATTCTCATAGCTGGGGCCCTAACTACCACCCCAGGTCAGGGTTGACCTGGAAAAAACAGCAATTAAGAGGTGGTTCCGTGCTTCTCACAACCTCACAATCAAAGGCCTTGCTGTCGGATGCAGTTTACAGTCATACCCAGAACCGAAACGCTTTTTAATTTAGTTGTTGTTGAGCCTTGCACTGAGTGCAGTTTTGATTTTAGTAAATCCCTTCAATTAGTTATGTATTTCTTTGTTATTATAATTATATATCATATTAACTAATATCAAGCTTGCATATAATATAATAATATAATAATATATAATATAATTATATATTAATAATATATAATTGTATATATAATATAATTATATATATATATATTATATATATTATATATATAATTATATATATATATATTATATATATAATTATATATTATAATTATTATATATATATAATTATAATAATTATAAATATAATATATATAATCATATATATATTATATATATAATAATATAATCATATATATATTATATGTATAATAATATAATCATATAATAATATATAATATAATTATATATTCTATTAACTAATATAAAGCTTGCATATAATATAATAATTATATATTATATTAACTAATTTCAAGCTTGCAGTCGATAAATGGTACTGGTATAGTAATATTTGCCTTGTCCTTACAAGGAATCATTCATTGACCAATTATTCTTGCTTTCCTAACGGCTACAACCTCCAGGAATTTAAATGCAATGTCAATACTCATCTCTTAACCACTTGACTCTAGTTCTTTCTTCATCAACCTGTATATGAAAATAGTGAAAAATAAACAAATCCAAGTTTTTTGTTTTGACTAGAAAAATTAGGGAAATTAAACTTACGTTAAACTAGAGTTACATGCTACCCCATAAGATATTTATTTTTCGCTTAAAAACTTATAATTGCCTGCGTACAAACATGGGGTTTCAATGATGTAATAAAAGATACTTAGTAGTTTCTAGCCTTGTAATAGTCTTAGCCATTAGGTAGATCAGTGGGGAATACCCCCCCCCCAAAAAAAAACTGTCCCTGCTTTGACCATATGATTGCGTGAGTGTTCTTATTGAAGTTTCTATGGGTTGAATTTTATTCTGGAGATCTCTATATACCCAGTTGCAGGTAACAGCGTCAGGGTTTCAGGGTACGAGCAGTGCTACGAAAAAAACGTCTAGAAACAACCTAGGTCAGATCCTAAAGATAATTAGTGTAAGGAATTGACAAACTCGACTTTTAAAGCTAGATATCGACAGCAAAGCGAAGTTTGTTGCTGAGTATAGATGCCTGAAACGCAGTCTAGTAATCTCCGTTGATCTTTGTAAAAAAAGAAATTTCTCTTGCTCCTGAGATAGAATTAAGTTTCGCCAGACCAAGAATTTTTAAAACTCTTGTAAAAAGCAAGTAACTGTTATCTATTATCGGTCCCTCTATATGGCAGTAAATGCTAGGCAATCTTATCAAAGATGGTGAAGAAACGAGGTAACAGAAATGTCATGCTAAAGAAAGATGCTGAGTATATCATAGACAGATCATATAAGAAACATTGATACATTCTAGTCGAAATTTCCAGGGTACATAATGAGAAAAGACGGCTTAGAGAATGTGGTATTCACAGGATATATTAGAGAAAAGAGGGTCCAAGGTCAGATGTAGATGATCTATCTAACGAGTTTGTGCGAATGGTTGGCAGAACATGTATTAGGAAAGACACCGAACCTATTTTTACTAAGAACTACAAAAAACGGGATATTGTCGAGTGGTATGATCTCCTACGCCCTAAAGGGAGAAAACAGCAACAAGTGAATGTTATGATAGAACGCAAAAAGATGTTTTAAATATATTTCTCTACTAATTTGTTGTCTAACACAAGCATTGCTCTCAAAGCCAAAACGTCTCGGTTGATTTTTTTTTTTTTAATTTCTCTGCACTGTGTTTTGAACGTGACATTTTACAGTCAAAGTGAGAAATGCTTGCACGGCGTCATTTAAATCGATCCATTTATTTAAATCATCAACGTTACAGCATTTTTCAAATTCTTCAGATTTTGCAGAGTTTTATGAATATTTAATAACGAAAACATTTATACGCAAAAAATAAACTTCTATCAGTTAACTACTAGAAGCGTATTTCTTCCGACATTTCTGAACGTACTTTTCGCCGTGTCTTGGACACTGTAACAGAAACTTGGAGCTGGGAGATGCCATTATATATTTATAAAAGCATCATGGGATAGGTTGCTGCCATACCCTGACTGACTATCATGGAGCTTTAATAAAAAGAATGACTGACGTCATTTATAACGATTTTGCCTAAAATTACTTTTTTACAGCAAATTATATTGATAGCTTGATATGTATAATGTGCCGTGTCTGCTCCTAGGTGGCACAGAAGAACATTTTATCGTCTGATTTTTATCTCTCATTGCTTCACATTGAAGGGTTAGATGATAATTTTGCTATCTAGAGAAGAAAATAAAAATACATGGACGTAGTCAGCTTTATAATTTAACGATGTCATGTTAAGTAACTGAGGCTATGCTAGGAGGGGGAGAATTCTGCATTAAAAACCTGAAGATGTTCGTTCAGGGACATTGTGGGACGACTTCTCTGCATTTGTGTTTTCCAAAAAGTGTGAGCGGTTCGACAAAAGCCTTCATCAATATAATTAGATTATATATGCGGGTAGTCTGGCTGAGCTGTTTAGCCCTTACATGTCTAACAACGACGAGAGACTTTGATATATATATATATATATATATATATAGGAAAAACTACTGAAAAGTTGTAAGTTTAAAAATGTATTTTTTTGACAGTATTTATTTATTTCTATTATTATATTTGATTTTTCAGACCGTTCTCGGCCTTTCATCAGAAAGAAATGATTTTAAAATTTAAATTAGAAACGTTTTCGCGATGAGCGTTCGTCCGAGAGATTGTTTACATCACGTGACGCAGAAAGCGACAGATTTTTTTAAATATATGTAAACGTAAAACCTATTTTTAATAATACTTATAAATGTTGTTTTAATGAAAATTTTTTAAGTGTATCTAAAAAATGTTTAACTATTGAAATATTTATAATGATTCAAAACACCTAAGTCCCTATTTAACCCTAGCCTGTATGTATTTAATTTTAAAATCCAGTATTTTTCTTTCTTTCTGCGTGAGTATGTAGAACTAAAATCAGAATCTATTAGTAAACATTAACAGTTTTCTAATGTGTGTCTCGGTTGATTGAAGTGTACTGGTACGGGGGAATACGGGTTGTTTTGGTGTATGCTTAGTTTGTGATTATTGAAACAGAATCTAAAGCTATTTCCAGATTCACCAATATATCCACTATTTGGACATATTGAACAGAAGAGAAAGTATATTATGTTTTGGCTGTCACAGGTGAGTTGTGATGGGTATAATTTGATGTTGGTGTTGGGTAGAGAAAATACTGTATCGTTTACTAAATGTTTCCATACTAGACAGCGAGATTTATTACATTGGAAACTCCCAGATAGGTTTGTGTTTTTTAGATATTTGGTAGACGTGAGGATAGTTGATAGTTTGGGTGTTTGTTTCATTGCATTTATGGGTGGTTTATCGAAAATACCTTTGATTTTTTTGTTTACTTGGAGGTTCTTGTAATCATTTTTTAAATTTTGAATAAGTGTGTGGAAATATTGATTGTGGTTAAAAACCATGGGAATTCGGTTGTTGTTTTTTCTTTTCTTGTATGTGAGAAGTGTGTTACGATTTATGTGGATGGTTTTATTTAGTGCTTCTTTTATTATTTTTATTGGGTATTTACATTTTAGAAATTGCTTTGTTAGGTTGTTAATGTTGTATTGAAAATCTGGATCATCTGAGCATATGCGTTTGATTCTTAGAAATGAGCTGTATACGATAGAATTTTTTAATTTAAGGGGATGATAGCTGTTAAAGTGTAGGAATTTATGTTGGTTTGTGGGTTTGTTGTATAGACTGGTGGAAAGTGTATGTTTGTTTAATTTTATCATGACGTCTAAGAAAGGAACGGATGTATATGAGTACTCCATGGTAAATTTAATTGTATTGTGGAAGTTGTTGCAGAAACTAAAAAAGTTTTTTAATTTTTCTAATCCATGAGTCCATAATAAAAAATGTCATCAATGTATCTAAAATAATGTGTTGGTTTATATTCTGAATTGTCTAGTATTTTTTCTAGAATGTGCATAAAGATATTGGCATAACTAGGTGCCATTTTCGTGCCCATTGCTGTGCCACTAATCTGTAAATAGTGATTATTGTTGAATTTAAAATTATTATGTGTTAAAATGAAATTTATTAATTGGCATATATCTGTAATTTGGTTGTTACGTAATTTGCTTTTACTAAGGAACTCATGGCAAGCTGATACTCCTTCAACATATGGAATGTTCGTGTACAGAGACGTAACATCCAGCGTTACTAGGATATTATCATCGTCGACTAAGTTCATGTTTTGTAATTTGTTGAGAAAGTCAGTAGTGTCTCTAATATAACTAGGTATGTCAGGCAATAAAGGTTTTAGGATATTGTCTATGTACCCAGATATAAGTTCTGTGAGGGTACCAATTATCATTCTGCCCCTCACAACCACTAAACCCTTCGTAGACTGAGACCAAAAGAATATTTCTCAGACAAAAAATCTACTTCTACAGACAACAGCGCTAACCAATCATGCTCCAAACTTTCTCTTACGAAAAATAATAACCTATGGACGCCACCAAGCGGACGTAACCAACACTTGGATCAATATGCCAACAAAGCCAGACAACAAGAAGATAACTTCTTAAAAAACAAAGTATACCAAATAAAAAAACACAAATTATTCAAAATAGAACACCAAGCCATCTATACACTTAAAAACAACCGAGACATAATTATTGTACCAGCCGATAAGGGCAGAGCTATAGCCATCTTAGACACTAACAACTATATTAAAGAAGCAGAATCACAACTTCAAAATAACAGATTCTATGCACCCCTACCTCTTGATCCGAC
>JBBBDQ010030526.1:20000-80000 GCA_037127315.1 Ascarosepion bandense
ACTGTACGACGTATATATTACCCCTACAGTAGTATCCCGAGTAATTTCAAAACTTGACCCCATAAGGCGAGCGGTGGCGATGGAATCCCGGTGATAGTCCTTAAGAGGTGTGCTCCTGAACTCTCCCCTGTCTTCTCTAAACTGTATGAATACTGCCTTTCTGCTTCCTGTTTTCTTGTATGCTGGAAGTTATCTTCAGTCGTTCCTGTATTTAAGAACTGTGGTGAACCCTCGGATGAAGGTCGTTTTGAATGGGCATGCCTCTTCATCCACAGCACAAATGCTGATGTCCCTCAGAGCTCTATCCTGGGCCCGACGCTCTTCCTTATTTTCATCAATGACCTCCCAAATGAGATCAAGTGCCAAGTAGGCATCTACGCAGATGACACTACAATTTACTCCCGCATCAGTAAGAAACCCGTCGTGGCAGACAAACATAATCTCGCTGCTGACTTTGAACGGGATCTACACTCTGTGGTGAATTGGGGCAAAAAGTGGCTTGTCAATTTCAATGCGTCTAAGACCAAGCTTTTTTCTGTCAATCATCACAAGCAACCTCTCCTGCCTCCCATAAGCATGGAACAAGCGAGTCTCCCTGAGAGCAATACACTGCGCCTCCTCGGCCTTTCCCTCTCTTCTGATCTCAAATGGAACCACTACATCGAATCCATATCTAAATCTACTGCTACGAAGTTTGGGTCACTGTGTCGGGCTAGGATGTTTTTCCCGCCTGAATCCATCCTGCATATATACAAATAAACCATTCGTCCGTGCATGGAATACTGCTGCCATATATGGTCAGGCGCCCCTGCCGTTCATCTCAGTGTTCTCGACAAGCTCCAACGTTGAATCAGTAATGTGATAGGTTCGAATTGGCGGCTCGACTACAGCCACTTCCCCACCGACGAAATGTGGCCTCCCTTTGTCTGTTCTATAAATGGCTTCTGCTCGAATGAACTTAAGTCACTGATGCCTCTGCAACAGGTGTTTACTCCTGCAACGAGATTGGCAACTGGGTCCCACCCATTCACAGTTAGATTAACCAAATGCAGACGACAATTCTACTCCTGCAGCTTCTTCCCTCGCTCTTCCCGCCTGTGGAACTCGCTCCCATATTCTTGCTTCCCTGACTGCTACAATCTCCAGGAATTTAAATGCAATGTCAATACTCATCTCTTAACCACTTGACTCTAGTTCTTTCACCACCCCGTATATCCTTTTCTTTCTCTCCACCTCTGCAACTGCCATCACACCTGTATTCCCATTCTTCTTTTGCTCCTTTCTGACTGGCTCGGCTTCCTCTTCACTCTCTTCTAATTAATCTTTTTACTCTTGTGTAGCCCCCTGCACATCAGTGCCTTGCTCGGGGTCATACGATTATATATATACATATATACTGTTTGATTATAAACAGAATATCTACTTAAATACTAGTATCGGTCAAAAATAATGTTCAAACAAATAATTTCATATTGTCGGTTATTTAAATCCATTTCGTTTATCTTCGTGATATATATATATATATATATATATATATATATATATATATATAATGCTAGATTGATAAACATTTCTTATTTGTTTAGCACAAATAGTGATGGCCTACCAGTGGTGAATAAGCATGAAACAGATTCTCCGTATTGGGCGTTAACACCAATTTCTAATGTTATCTTTATACAGGCTCTATCCTTGATCTTGACTACTTTAACCTATAAATATGCCATACCTGAAAAACTATATTTGTATCATATATATATATATATATATATATATATATGTAAGTATAGGGGAGGTATGGATTAAATAACATTATTTATCCAAAAAGTACTATTCTAAGAAATAGAGTGAATAATATTTCTTTAGAATTTATAATTTATAATTTATAACATAAATGTATCAAGATAACATTACAAAAGTTGCTATTTTGTTTCGACACTGTGTCTTATAAAGTGATGATGTTGATTTCAAGGTTCAAAACTAGCCAAACCCCATTAATCAGGGAAACATTGTTCCGCAGTCATATATATATATATAGTAAACCATTGTGAATAGATATCTCTATTTAAGAGCAAGAAGATGCCCAAAGTTTGAGAAAATATCAGAGAAAAATAAAAAATAAATAAAACGGAATATTTTTACTTGCGTGATTTGTAATTAAAAACGTGATAATGACAGTAATCGTATAATAACATGAAATTGTCAATACACGCTGAGAAAATAAATCAAAATAAAATTAAATGAATCTTTACTGGTTTGTTTTCTAATGTATCTGTGTCATTTCTGTGCTTTGGGTATCCGACATATGAGAGAGGAATGTCAACTTCGTCGAAACCTTTAAACATGCCTTCGTCGTTGGACGAATAGAATTGATTGAATTCTTTCTCAGTTAGGTTGGAGTACAGATCCGTATCGTCGGCGGGATCATCGTCGTCGGCATCTTTGGTTTCTTGTAGTAACTTTGAATGATTTCCAATGTCACGTAAATGTTTACAATCAACGAAATCCGGAAAAAAAAGTATGCAACCGTAAAGGACATAGAAAAAATTATGAAATACTTATGGCCGTAAACACGGCTTACGGCCATATCACGTTAAATACATCGGTTTTCGCTCGATCACCGAAGTTAAGCAACGTTGAGCCTGATCAGTACTTAGATGGGTGACCAGTTGGGAATACCAAGCGCTGTAAGCGTGTAGTGACGGATGTGCGTTGTGGTGTAGTGGATATCGGCTCGGAAAGAGAAATCTGTGAGCCGAGTTCGAGTTCGAGTTCCAGTTGAATAGGCTGCATTCACTTAAGCACTGATACTCTTGGGAAAGGTATTAATCCTTCCCGTCCCTCCAGTTATGGGTTATATAACAGGGTAGGACTTGGGGAACCTTGTCCTTAAAAATAAATCCCAAAGAATCTTGATACTCGAAACGAAAAAAGTATTAGTACACACAAAACTTATATATAAAAAAACACCAATAGATTGTTGAAAAAAAAGGTATTACCAGCAATAAAAATAAATAAAAAATTTAGTTGGCAATAAATGACCCGCCGAGGTTGATATGCCATAAAAACAAAACAACCAACTAACTTAGTTATCTTTGTTTCTATTCGCCATTAGATAAATATTATCTTTCGGGGAAACAAGCCAAACACGTACAAAATGGGATTGACTTCGAATCGATAGTATTGCGTCTTTACCTAAAATTTAATAAAAGTACTGAAAGGATGTGCGTTGTGGCATAGTGGATATCGGCTCGGAACGAGAAATCGGGGAACCGAGTTCGAATTCCAGTTGAATTCATTGCATTCACTTACGCACACATACCCTTGGGAAAGGTATTAATTCGTCTCTTTCCTCCAGTTATGGGTTAAGTAATATGACAGATTGGGTTCTATAGCCTTGGTAGGCAACCAGTCTACCGCAGAAAGCAATGGCAAACTACTGCGGGATAATCTTCTGCCCAGTCAGTCATATCTCTTTCGAGACATGATTGCCCAAGCGTGTATTGCGCATGGCACTTAACTGACTGACCGAAAAGTTTCAAGCTTCAAAATCTCGTTTTAATCATAGTTTCCTCTTTCATAATTGTAGTTAGAGGGTCGATTAAAGCGGAATACCTGTTCATATTCATTTTTTTTAATCATATCACCCCGAGCAAGGCGGTAACGCCACTGATGTGCAGGGTCTGCATAAGATTGAAGAGATTGGAAAAGAGAAAACCGGAAACCACATCCTAAACAGGAAACAAGAGCCTCTTCACCTGTTCAATAGACGTGGGTGGAGTGTGAATCGGGTGGTAGTTTAGTCTATCTACACAGATTAAATTGTAGAACTTTATATAAAATGCTAAAAAGAAATCAAATTCATCTGGAGACAAATCTAATCCTTAATAGTATTGTCTTTCTTCACAATCCATGATTTTCTTTCATTTCAACAGATTTAATAAATAAGTAGATAAGTTATAGCAAAATAAATAGAAACAATGCCTGATTCCAAATGTACCCGTAAACATAATCCCCTAAAATGATACCACAAATTTACTGATAGCAATAGATAAATAATTTAAAATCAGCACAGTCGTTTTAGCATTATTGAGCAAGCCTAAAAGCTTATCGTGTGAAAGATAAAAAATCAACAAAGAGGGAATTCAACAGTTTTTTGGAATAAAAATCCTATTCTTTTCCTCGGTGATGGTGACAAACCTCATTCTTAAATAATTTCAAAATGAACGAGACCTTTTTCACATTCTAAACAACAAGTAAAATCTTCTAATTATGAAAACGTGTTAATACTTATTTAACTTTTAAATGCCGCCTTGTATAGAATAATTAAAGACATTTATTTCGAGAATAGCTAATATTCGCGTAGATTTTTGTATTTTTGTCTGCCGGGTTTGTGTTTGCATTCATAGAGTCTCTACTTTTGATTTTTAACTGAAATTTTTTCAAATTTTCCAAACACTCAAAGGCATGCAGGTGTTAATGAGAATCTATAATTCATGAGGTTTAAATATAAGTAAGCTAAAAACAACGAAAAGGAATTTTCCTTTTTTATGTGCAAAAAAGAATAGTAAACGACGATCCTTAATAAATCACAGTACACCTTAGTTTCAGATTGATGCCATGAGAGGTTTCTGTTGGCTTGGTTCAAAGAGTTTAATGGATGATTTTATGACAAACATATCAACCCTGTATTAATTTTGAATGTTCTATGGGTAAAAAGAACTCACTATTTCGACTTGTCTGATAACAATTATTTAACGACGATACGTCTTTATCCTCCAAAAAATGGTATGATAAAGTTTTATTATGACTGAAATATATTTTCTATATGCGTCCGAGCGTGGTCAAAAAATTGCATTAGCATTTATTAATTACCCGAGATTTTTTTGAATCATTTCAACCCAGGCAAAGAAACAAAGCCGCTCAAACGAAGGGGAATTACCGAATGCGAAAGATTATAAAAAAAAAAGAATATAATTAAGGAGCGAGGACAGGAAATTGCGTTTAAACTATTTACATTATTCGGACTATTGTCCTCGTCTTTGTTGCCATTTGTACGACGTTGTACGCTCCAGCCTTTTTCAGGTGCTAGGAATTTCGAAACGAACCATTTATTACAATCACATGGGTATATCATTCTTATTCCCTGCGTAGCCGCTTTTGATAGTCATGAGTTATCTCCCTCTTACCAAACTCTCTAAGTTATTTGTTCACCACTTAAGGAAACATAACACAGTGGATATAGACGTTGGTTAGTTACAGTGACTTGATACAAAGTGTTGTGAGGCTACAGCAGTGGTGAACAAGTAACTTAGTCGGTTAGAGGGAGATAACTCATGACTAATAAAGAGGCTTCGCACAAGGAATGAGAATGATATGCCCCAGTGAAAAAGGCTTCGGTTCGAAAATCTTATCTGCTGAAGAAGGCTGGAGCGTACAACGACCGAAACGTCGTAGAAATGCCAACAAAGATGAGGACAATAGTCCGAATAATGTAAATAGTATAAATACTACCTCATCTCAGAAATATAGACAAATATTGCATTTAAACTTTCAAGATCAAATTTGGTGAAAGAAGAAGCTGAAAGAGAGTTCCACAAACGAGAATTGCGAGAATTGCATAGAGCATACGATTAAAGCTAACCAAATACATTCTAAAATAATGAGATGTTGCCCCAAATCTAGTCTGCTAGGTTATTTTCTGTCTTTTTAATTTTTCTTTTACTTTTTTCGCTCATTAATTAATAGGATACAAATCCTATATCATCCATCAACTAACTAAAACACGCAAAAGTAAAATTGCACCCCCACAAAATCGGATTCAAAAGCTTTTTGGAAAAACCCAACTAAGAAAAATTTCACAAAACAGTGTGAAAATCAACATTCTGAAACCTGATTGGATAGTAAAAGAAAATTCATATTACCACGCCAGTCAAACGTTTTTCACAGCTAAAGAAGAAAATGCCTCTGGGAACCGGTCACATGACTGTATTCCACTACTAAACCATGTCCGTGACCCGGTCAAGTCAGTCAGACATGGGAGCGGTTAACTCACGGACTTCGTGGTAATGTAACAAAAGAAATTTCACTCCACGCTACCCGGACGTAGGGGCGCTTCACAGTTTCAGTAGGTTACCTACTCTTCCGACAGTCTTATCTTCGCTTTCACTCTACGCCGCCAAAGAGAGCAACAACAACAACACGACGCGTTATGTACAATTTCCTTATTTGTTTTACCTTCTCTCTCACTCTGTCGCCGACCTACCACAAAGAGGAAGGACCATTACAATCACATTTCGCTTACTGCACACAATTCGCTTACTACACACAAAGTACTATATTGTAGTATTATCAGTATACAGCCCCGGGACACTTAAGTATTTACTACTATCAAACCATGAACTCTAAACTTCAGCGGGACAATTTCAATTACATACATTTCCCTTTGCAAATCAATTACATACATTTCTCCTCGAACATTCTTCTCAGTATTCTCACAACTATGTAATAGCAACAACAGTGAACAGAATTCCACTAATTTTTTCAACAACCTTATGATATCTTTAATTGCGTGAATTGTCGGCTATTTTTGGACACCCCTACAAACTGGTGACCCCAATTCTTTCCTTTTCTCTCTTGGTCTTTCTCGTAGATTTAACTCAAACTTATTTATATTGCCAAAGCTTAGCTTATGATGGCAGGCCAGGTTAGGTCTCCTAATGAAAATCGAACTCATGCTAGGTTAGTTTACTCCCGAAGTATATCACGAAAATTCACGCCCGTATTTTTAGATCAGTCTTTTCGATGATAAGTGCTGCTCTTAAAATAAAAAATAATTGCGTGCGAATAGAGAGAAAGATTAAATTCTATTTGATTTTTATCCTAATGCAATATAATAGCAACCATCTCACACCTGGCAGAAAATAGATTCATCTTTTTTTTCTTTTTTTTTCTTTTTTACAGAAGAGGAAATTGACAGGGAAAATATGTGGGTGAAATCAAGCTGTGATAAAATACCAGTGCGTGTGTCTGTTTAATTAAATCGCTATGAGATGTATAAAATCAAACAGTTGATTTGTTTTCTTTAAAAGATTTTTTCTGGCTTGTTTTGGACTGATAGACATGGAAACAGACGCCATGCTTTCCAATCTGTATTCTCGGAATTTTTTTAAGAAATGAAACATCAAGGATTTTTTTTTTCTAAAGAGGAAAATACTGGATCAAAAATTCATTCGCCGAGGGTAGAAAAATATGAACCTGTTTTATAGTTGAGTTTACGATTAACTCAAAAACAACGTTAAACCTTAGGACGGGAATTGAATTAGATACAGCTAAAAGTTAGCCAGTGTTCTTTTTTCTTTTTTTCTATTTTGTCTATACAAATACAAATATCAAATTCTTTCCCTGGTACATTAAAATATCTTCTTTGAGGTTAAACTGACAACACCAAATAGGATATGTTAAAAAATTGGCCTACTCGTTCATGATGTGGGAAATTATGGCTTTCCATACATATAAGCATTCATCATCCAACTTGTCCTATTTCTACTAATCATTCAATAAATTTTAAGTAGATTACTGGTTATTTCTTCCTGCGAGTGTTAAATTCGCTAAGCCTTCTTTCTTAATGCATCTTAATTGTCTCTTTAATTGTTTACGTCAGTTACCTTGTAGTTCCTATTCCCACAAAAAAATACCTGTGATATATTCATTCAGTCAGTTACGTGCGATACGTGATACACGCTCGAAAGAGACATGACTGACTGGGCAAAAGATTATACCGCAGTAGGCTGCCATTGCTTTCTGCGGTAGAATGGTCATCAGTGAAAGCTATAGAACCCAATCTATCCTATTATTTAACCCATAACTGGAGAGCAGAGACAGATTAATACCTTTCCCAAGGGTATTTGTGTGTAAGTGAATGCAAAAATTCAACCGGAATTCGAACTCGGCTTACCGATTTGTCGTTCCGAGTCGATATTCACTGCACCACAACGCACATCCGATATATTCATTAGGTACTTAAAAATGTGTTTTAGTTTTTTTTTTTTGTGTGTGTGTGTATGTAAAAATAGTTTCCGATTTCATAGTACTTTGCTTAGATTCCGAAATACATATTTCTCTATGTATAAGCTGTTTTATGTCCAACTTTATTGACCTTGAACTCTCGAAATATGATACAGCATTCTCCCTGAGTACCGTTGTTTATAACAATGCTGAGAAGGAAAGTGTGTAGAGTGTAGTCATCTCACTACACCACAGAGGTGTGGTGAGATAACCATGGCTTGTTTCTTCATTGTTCAACATGGCTTGTTTAGCAGTTCTTTGGTCAATAACAATATTCTTCATGTCCAACAACCACCATCTCTCCCCATGCGAGTTTTACCTCTTTAAAAATTGAAATCTGCTTAAACAATATTTTACAACGTCAATAAAATTCAAATGTCTGCTTCCATTATTGGTGCTCCCCGCTTTTATTCCGACTGCTAACAGAGCGGCCATATTTACACCGTAACAGCAACAACGAAACTGAAGCGACCAAGCTCAGGCGACGGTGAAGTGACCACAATAGTAACAACGAAAGCACGCGTGAGCAGAAGGCAGTCTGACAAACTTAAGATATGTTATGCTGAATGTGCGTATGATATTTTTTTGCCTTCGTGTGTATATATATCTGAACTTATTTATAAATGGAACTTTGTCTGTGTGTGTATATGCGTATGTGTCCGTTATCTATAGACTCCGAAACGGCTAAACCGATTTTCTTGAAAATTTACACAGTTGTACTATAAGCGTCTGTGAGTGTTCTTACCTAGGTTTTGTGTAGAGGTACCACCGATAAATATCGAAAATCGATAATCGAAAAAATCGGATTATAGAAGGACTGGTCCGATTTTAATCAAATTTGATACACTCATAGAGAAAGACATAAAAAACGATATTCAGAAGTTTCAAGGTTGCAGTTCTTACAATAGTGCAGAAAATCGATAATATATTTTATACATATATTACACCCGAGCAACGCCAGGCTATATATATATATATATATATATATATATATATATAATAAAATAGTAAAAAAACCGAAGCAACCGGTTTCACTCCCGCTCGTTGGGCCTATTCTGGAGATTTAAACCAGAATTAAAATACAGACGTGTGTGAGGAAAATTAGGAGAAAATATATATATATATATATATATATATATATATATATATATATTCTATTTAGTATTTTAGAGAATTTATATAAAATAAATTCAGAAAAAAATACGTCCTATATTGAAATGAGTAAGGTTCTGGGGTAATGGTCAACGAGCGAGACTGTTTGACCTTTACTAGTGGGTATTAAGTTTTCCTCATACGTGAGTCATTTTCCTGAACCTAATCGAAGTTTAGTAAATAACTATCGGTTGAAAATTGATAACTACTGTTTGTCTTAAAAACCGTTTTATCATAAGAAAAAATATTCCCTGCATCGATAGAATTGCCATTTATCTACGAAAAGAAGTTGTTTAAATAATCTATCTCGACACCACGTTGTCGTGTTGTGAGTTTAGGGCTATGAATATGAATAAGTCAATATAGCAATGTATTCTCGTTAAATATCCCTTAAAAAAAGTGGGGGTAGATATATGTAATCACGGAAAAATCTATTTAAAAGATTTTTTTTTCTTTTCTTGTCAAGGGTGCAGATGTTAATTTAACGACACGAAGATGTTTTACTTGTTCCGCTTACGTCACAACTCCTAAGGCTGAGGGATTTCAGTGACTGTGCATGTTCATGAGTCAATGCATACCCAATGAACTGCTTACTGGGAAATGGGTGTTTTTATTGATTCACTTTCTGTAGAATTGTTGTCAATCAGGGCTATAGAAACTAGTGTTGGATTCCGTGTCGTCTCTGGATTCCCACATTACTACATGAAATGGTATTAACGAAAAGGACGACTTCTTTTTTGTTTTGGATTTTAATATGCAGCGTGATGAACCACGTTCCTCAGCATGTGGTCTTAAGAAAACTGGTTGTGGGAAGCGTATCGACACTTTAAAGTTCTGGCAGCACTTAATATTTATTCAGTATAAAAATACATGAATTGTGGCACAAAGCCGAAATGGCTGGAAGGGGGAGCAAAAACTCAGGATGATCATCAGTCATATATCCTGTACCTAGCTAAATACTATCACGACCCAATCACTCATTAAAATTTGCGCATTCACCACAAGAACCCATTCATCAGTTCTGGCAGCATTCGCACTGTTCTGGACTTATATCCAAAACCCTGGACAAAAAATCACTCACAATTAAAAAACCACGCCAACGACGACCTTAGTCCAATCGAAGGCCATTATGGCCCTGGCATGCGCGTTCTATAACATCTGTCCCGTTATTTAGCTCTATAACGAAAGAAAAAAAAAGAAATAGAATCATACATTTTCCAACGGGTACTTGCAAGTAAGTGAATGCTCCGATCGCACCTGGAACTCAAAATCGGCTCCCTGATTTCATATTCCAAGCCGCGATTTAGTACACCACACGCATATTATCTGTATCCGTCAGTCAGTCAGTCAAGATCCATACATGACAGGGCGTTGTTTTTTTCCTTAACCCAATCAGTTAAGTGCTATACGTGATAAACGCTTGGACAATCATGTCCTTTTCGATCCATGAATCTTTCTGCAGTAGGTTGCAATTTCTTTCGGCGATAGACAGCTTGCCAACCAAGCCTATAGAACCCAGTTTGTCGTGCTATTCAACCCATAGCTGGAGGAAGAAAAGATGGATTAATGCCTTTCCCAAGGGTATTTGTGCGTAAATTAATGCAACGAATTCTCTAGTTTCTCATTTCAAGACGATATCCATTGCAACAAAATGCATATCCACATATACTAAAAAATTAACTGCACCTAAGTAGAATGTTTATTTTTTGTACATCTGTTCATTTATCTACGCACTCAAACACACACATGCACACACATGTAAGATTAAAACGTAGTTTTAAAATATACTATACTAGCAGTATAGCCTGGCGTTGCTCGGGTATAATGAAAACTATCAAACTAATCCATGGTCCTGGAGCTCAGAGTCTCTGGACGTTGGCACGAAAGACGACAGTGATTTCAAGTTAAAGCGAAACCGTAGACTGAAAGAAAAAGGAATGGATGTAGGTCAAATTTTGATTTCCTGATATCGATATCAAATAAGTGTTTTTCGTCGCAAACTGAATTTTGAAGACTAAATATGCCCTCTGAGTAAATGGTATCGTGGCTGATACTAAGAACTACAATTATACATACTTAGAGCCAAACCCGTAGCAAAAACTAAACTAAAACGACTGAAAAACTGATTTTGATCAAACCCGGTATATATTATCGATTTTCTGCACTATTGTAAGAACTGAAACCTTGAAACTTCTGAATATCGTTTCTTATGTCTTTGTCTATGAGTGTATCAAATTTGATTAAAATCGGACCACTCCTTCTATAATCCGATTTTTTCGATTATCGATTTTCGATATTTATCGGGGGTACCTCGACACAAAACCTCGCTAAGAACACTTGCAGACGCGTGTAGTACAACAGTGTAAATTTTCAAGAAAATCGGTTCAGCCGTTTCGGAGTCTATAGGTAACGGACACACACACACACACACACACACATACACACACACAGGGAGACAAAGGTCCATTTATGAATAAAACGATATGGCCCGTGCAGTCAAAAATGACGGCAAAATATTTGAGAGAATTATAATTGATTTATGATTTATTTAACAGGATTGTAAGTGGTGACAACAAAAAATAACCGCAAAGCTGTGTTGCTAAAATACAGTAAATTTTCTTTCTTCGAATCTAACGGTTGAAAAATTTCTTAGCGTTTATTAGAACGTGAAAATTATCCAAAATGGATTTTTCTATGTTGTAATGTCATGGTCATGCATGTGCCAAAAAGCATGGAAAACCCCATTTTATAAACATTTTAGAACATTACTACAGTATTCATACTGATTCTATTAACTGACGGCTTAAGGTCTTTATTGAATACTGTCTCGATATGTAATTTACTTTACTTTTCTTGGTATAGGATAGTTATGCATATATACATATATATATATATATATAAAATAAAATAAATTTCGATGTTCAAATCATTTGTATGGCCATTTCTACATGCAATCCCTAAGAGAAATTTCACGCCGTTGGCAACTTCGTTATTGTACAAAAGATTTTACACGAATCGTATAAAATCCTTTGTACAATAAAGACAGATTCGTGTAAAATCCTTTGTACAATAAAGACAGATTCGTGTAAAATCCTTTTTACAATAAAGACGGATCCGTGTAAAATCCTCTTTACAATATAGACGGAAGCTGATGGCACTTCGCCTGAAATAGGCCATACTTCCGATTTAAAATGAAATAACGTATCTGCCTTAAGTTTTCTTATATTTGCTCTATATGTATTTATATTCTTATATATTTAGATCTTTCTTAGAGAGTTATCCTACCACTGTATGTACAGGATCCTCCTTTGGATTCTTCTATACCCACACTGCATGCTAATATATATATATATATTAATTGATTGATTGATTGATTGAAAGTTTAACCCTGATGAGTGAAGACATCATTTGGCAGATCTAAGGTCAGTTGACAAAATTTTGTGCATCAGACTTATCTATCTATCTATCTATCTATCTATCTATATATATATATGTGTGTGTGTGTGTGTGTGTAGGATTAATGCAGAGATTTTATATATATATATATATATAAAGTGAGAGAGAGCATATGTACAAATATTTCTAAGCATGTGTCGAAAACTATTTTATAACGTCATCTGTCTACATATATATATATATATATATATATATATGGGTATATATATTAATATATATATATATTTGTATGTGTATATATGTATGCGTGTGTGTATGTATATTTGCATATAATATATATATATATGCATATATATATATATATATATATATATATACATTTATAAATGCATATATGTCTCTGTGTGTGAGCGTGTGTGCGTATGTTTCTGCCGTTGTGAATGTGTGTGTATGTCCCTACTTTTATATACGCACCTCTTTATGTTTGATCTGAAAGCAAATGTTGCTTCTTTTTAAAACCAACGCATATGAAGCTCTAACATATTTTCAAAGCGAAATGCTGCCTCGTCCCAGCAATGCCGCTTCAGGCTGTATTTTCTGAACTGTTTATTGTATCTTTATTTTCATTTATTATATTTTATTTTATTTTTGCATGTCTTTCTTTTCCCTTCTCAGCTTCTCTCCTCTCTCTCTCTCTCTCTCTCTCTTTCTCTTTCTCTCTCTTTCTCTCCCCCCCCACGTCTCTGCACTTCTTTCCGCTAGTTCGTATTTCTTTTATCTATTCTCCTGTTCTTTCTATTCCTTTAGGTCTCATTCCGACACTCTTCCTTCAGAGAGTTTGAATATGCAATATCTGCACACTGCTGTGTAAATGCGCCGATGTACGCACGCGCAAGAATATATATATATATATATATATATATATATATATATATATATATATTCTTCTTTCTTTTACAACTTTAGTAAACATTTTTGCTGCCCTCCAAGCTCGTTCCACCAGAATAAAATTTATCTAAGTTAATAAAATCCTGGCAGCTGTTCAAAAAGCAAATGAAACAAAAACTGAGACTATAACTGTTGAATACATTGGTATGATAGATGTGTAGCGTTCGATGTTCGGTAAGGCTGATCGCGTATTTATTTCAGCTCAATGGTTTAGGAGTTTTCTTGTTTTAATATATCAAGTGAAACAACAAAGATGAGGGAAAAAAGTTGAAGCAACTGAAATGTGGTTCTACAGAAGGATGCTGAGGATATCATGGATTGAGGATGTCAACAATGATGAGGTTTTGGAAAGAATGGAAAGGAAAAGAAAATTAATACTGAGCATTAGAAAGAGACAGCTGAAGTTCCTGGGACATGCACTGAGGAAGGAACTATTGGAGAATCTGATACTAACAAGCCAGATAGAGGTGGGGGGAAGAGATAGAGGAAAGCAGCGGATAACATATTTGAAAGGACTGATCAGGTAGTTGACAGAGCAGGGGTTGCGAAATGTTACAGAAGAAAGCGTGCTAACAGCCACCAGGGATAAGGAGACGTTGTAAAAGGTCAAGGCATATAGAAGAAGAAGAAGAAGAAGAAGAAGAAGAAGAAGAAGAAGAAAAGATAAAACGCAAATTACGAAAACAGTTAAATAAAGCAAGTACGAAAATTTTAATATCTAGAGAGCCTTTTTTAATAGTGAAAGGAAAGCATTGGTTTAATAATTTATGCCTTCTAAAAACTTAGAAAATTATTACGAACAAGAGAAATTTTATTAGAAACAAATAAAAGAGTATGCAGGGACGGTCGCCCATGCCGGGCTCAAGGCATTTTCAAAACATACTCGACAGTCCCTGCAATTAAAAATATTATCAGTTTGAAAGAATAAAAGTTTTTTTGTTTGAAAAATAAGTGGGATTTTATTAACTGAACAGATTAACAAATATGTAAGAAAGTAAAAATATTCAAATAGAAAATGCACCCCGTAATAAGTTGCCATTACTTTCTGCAGTAGACTGGTTGCCGACCAATGCTATAGAACCCAATCTATCTTGTTATTTAACCCCTAACTGGATAGAACAAACGAATTAATACCTTTCCCAAGCGTAAGTGAATACAAGGAATTCAACTGGAATTCGAACTCGGCTCCTTTATTTCTCGATATCCACTACACCACAACGCACGTCTACCAGTCAACTACTGTGCTTAAATTCATAAAGATTTTGTACCATAGCGAAGAGCCCATTCAAACATTTACCATGAAAGTATTTGCAGAGAAGGCAAAAGTAGGCAACTTTACTTTAGGAAAGTGACTGAAGCCGAGCTGCCAAATCAAGACCAATAATATTGCTGATTATTCTTTGGATTTCATCAAAGATCACTAGATATATAGCCGGTGTAC
The DNA here is from genome assembly GCA_037127315.1 of Ascarosepion bandense. Classification (NCBI taxonomy): domain Eukaryota; kingdom Metazoa; phylum Mollusca; class Cephalopoda; order Sepiida; family Sepiidae; genus Ascarosepion; species Ascarosepion bandense. Next base: position 35,002 of record JBBBDQ010030526.1, read on the forward strand.
CGGACCAGCAATATTCTAAGCATGGACGAATGATAGACGTATAGATATATAAAATAGATTCTGGGGAGAACATTGACCATACAGTGAAACAACTTTCTTAGCAGCTGACCTAGCAATAGATTCGATATAGTCTTTCCACTTCATGTCGGCTAAGAACGTTAAATCCAACACGTATTATACTCAAGAAAATACGGTAATTAGAATATAAGCACCTTTAAATATATTCAAGATTATTCACATGTTCTAAGTCTTATTTAATATTCTGAAGTAGGTTTTGTCCATGTCTACGTTCTGAGTGAGAATAATTTTGACCAAGGTTAACTGGGAGCAAAAGAATTTCATCAAAGATCACTAGATATATAGCCGGTGTACCGGACCGGACCAGCAATATTCTAAGCATGGACGAATAATAGACGTATAGATATATAAAATAGATCCTAGTTAATTAATTTGTAAGAGTTAAATGTTCAACGAGAAAATGTACGGAGTTAAATGTTCCAGAGAAATAGTAGTAAGTAGGAGAATGTGTGTATGTGTAAAGATTAACAGGTTACTAATATCTCTGCTCAACGGTTTAAGAGTTTCCTTGTTTTAATCTATCATTTCGAGTCCGTATAAGACACAAACTACGAAAACAGCGAAATAAAGCAAGTACGAAAGTTTTAATATCTAGAGAGTCTTTTTTAATATTGGAAAGAAATCATTGGTTTAAAAGGTTTATACCTTCTAAAAACTAAGAAAAGTATTAAGAATAAGAGAAATTTCATTAGAAACAAATAAAAGAGAACTTAGATGTTATGCAATACCGATAATTACAAAGATACTCCACACAATAATTTGGAGGCCAGTTTTAGTGGTCACACACACATACACTACACCCACACACACACACATATGTGTGTGTGTGTGTGTGTTTAAGCAGCAATTTATTATCAGTCAGTTAAATGCCATACGTGATACACGTGTAGGCAATCATGTCTCGAAAAAGACATGACTGACTGGGCAATAGATTATCCTGCAGTAGGTAGCCATTGATTTCTGCGGTAGAATGGTCTTCAACCAAGGCTATAGAACCCAATCTATCCTATTATTTAACCCATAACTGGAGAGCAGAAATGGATTAATACCTTTCCCAAGGGTATTTGTGCGTTAAGTAAAATACGTGATATACGCTTTTGGGCGATCATGTCTTGAAAGAGACATGATTGACTGTGCAGAAGATTATCATGTAGTAGGTTGCCATTATTTTCTGCGGTAGAGTGGTTTCCAGCCAAGGCTATAGAGCCCATCTGTCCTGTTATCTAACCCATAACTGGAGAGATCAGACGGAATAATACCTTTCCTAAGTGTATTTGCACTAAAGTGAATGCAGAAAATTCAACTGGAATTCGAACTCGGCTATTCGATTTCTCGTTCTGGGTCGATAACCAATGCACCATATGCACATCTTAATTTTTTTAAAACATGACAAATTAAGCAAATTTCAAACATTGGATCTGCTTATTTGTAACTAGCAGTATAGCCCGGCGTTGCGCGGGTGTAATGAAAGCTTTAAAACTAAATCATAATCCTGGAGCTCAGACTCTTTGGACGTTAGTACTAAAGACTAAAAAGCAATAGTTGTTTCCAGTTAAAGCGAAACCGTACACTGAAAGAAAAATGATTGGATTAAGTCAAATTTTGATTTCCTGGTATCGATATCAAATTTTCTGCTCTATTGTAGGAACTGCAACCTTGAAACTTCTGAATATCGTTTCTTATGTCTTTGTATATGAGTGTATCAAATTTGATTAAAATCGGACCACTCCTTCTATAACCCGATTTATTCGATTATCGATTTTCAATATTTATCGGGGATACCTCGACACAAAACCTAGCTAAGAACACTCGCAGACGCTTATAAAACAACTGTGTAAATTTTCAAGAAAATCGGTTCAGCCGTTTCGGAGTTTACAGGTAACGGCCACGCACACACACACAGACAAAGTTCCATTTATAAATAAGTTTAGATAGATAAAATCCATTCGCGTATTATAAATAACAGATGTAAGAAATGAGTTGTAATTTTAACAGTTGATTCTATTATTCATTTTTAAAGGTGTAAATGGTGATAAAAATTAACTGCAAAACTGTGTTTGCTTACTTTAAATGTTTTCTTGCTTCAAATGTAACGGTTGACAAATTGATTAGTGTTCATTAAAACGTGAAAATTTTCCAAAATGAAATTTATTATGTTGTAAGACCATGGTCATATACTTGTTAAAGCATGAAAAACTTTGCATTTTATAAACATTTTAGAACATTACTAAATGATTCTCTTAATTGACAGATTGAGTTTTTTTTTAATGAATATTGCCTCGAGGATCTGTACTTTGTTTTGGTGTAAACTAGTTGTGTTATCGATCATTATTTTTCATATTGTGAATGTAGACAGGAATGTTGTTGTAGATGTCTAGAAATGGACGAATGGTCAGACATGTGTAATGTAAGACTACTACTTCATGTAGTTGCTGTAAATCCAACATATATATATTTGTTTTTATGTTTGAGGTACATTTTCCCTAGGGGCATTTGAATTGATACATAATGTTGATTTTACGTAATACATCAGTTATTGGGGAGGAGTTATTACGAATTATTAAATTAGTAGTAGTGTATATTTATAATATATTTTTAATTTTAATTTTTTATTAGGATCAAAGGGAGATATATTAGTACGAATGAGATTTTTATTAATTTTTCATCTTGTTTGTAGTTATCATGCATTTGGTTGCAATAAAAGACTTTGATATGCTTAGGGTCTTTTGTGGAAGTACCATATTCTGTTTGATACGTGTTGAGGTTTTAGAAATATGGTCTTATTTGTTCATCTTCAATGTGGTTTGAGAAGGCATTATTAATCTGCTAAAAATTTTTTTAGTTCAGAGTAAAATAACTTTTTTGTGGAGGAGTTGATTTTTGCTCGGTTAATTAAACTGTGTATAAGTGCTATTTTGTAGTAGCTTCGGCATTCAATCTTATAGTTGAAAGTGCAAGAGTTTTTGCTGATTCTTTTATATATGGGGAGGTAGTAAATGTGTTGTTTGTGTCTATTAAAATGTCAAGGAAAGGATTTTGTTATCTTTCTTAAGTTCGTATGTAAACCTGAGAACAAAGTTCTTTGAAAAATAGAAGAAATAACACTACTCCAGTTTCGTCTATATTTTTAAGAATATCATCTACATACTGTCCGTACATGACCATGACATTACAACATAAAAAAACTCTATTTTCGTTCATTTTCACGTTCTAATGAACGCTAGGCAATTTGTCAACCGTTACATTTGAAACAAGAAGAAAATTCGCAGCAATTTCTAGCAACACAGTTTTGTGGTTATTTTTGTTACCACAACTGACACCCTGAAGATTTAAGAAGAAGATTGAAAGTACTTGGGAACATTTAGAAACGAGTAATAAAGACATCTGTCAAAGTTACAGCTCATTTCTTAAATCTTTCAACTATAATACGCAAAAGATTATCCGTGAGTATGAACGGATTTATTAAAAACAATTTTTGCAATTTATTTAATATATATTAAACGACTTTTGCAGGGCTGGGAAATTTTTCCCTTTTTCTCGGGTGTACTCGCTCGGGTTCCCCACTTTTAACCTGACCTCGTGTCACATCCCCTCTCAGCGGCGGGGGGTGGTAAATACCTACAGATATAGGTAATGACGTTAGTCACGGGATGCTCATACAAATTTTTAAGTGTCGAAATTAAGATTTCACACAAAAGTATTTTTGTACTATCTCTACATGTACAAAAATTATTAACACTATTTTAGAGAATATGTAAATGCAACACCAAACATTACTTCTTCATCAGCTAGGAGAAACTGCAAAGAGGTTATACATCATTGATAGCAAAATCTACTGCTAAGAAGATTGAGTCACTATGACGATCCAGAAAGTTTTTTCCACCTGAAACCATCCTGCATATATACAAGTCAACCATCCGTCCGTGCATGGAGTACTGCTGCCATTTATGGTCAGGTGCCCCTGCCGTTCTCCTCAGTGTTCTTGACAAGCTCCAAAGGAGAGTCTGTAATGTGATAGGTACTGATCTGGCGACTCGACTGCAGCCACTTTCCCATCGTCGAAATGTGGCCTCCCTCTGTCTCTTCTATAAATACTTTCATGGCTTCTGCTCGGATGAGCTTAAGTCACTGATGCCTCCTCAACAGGTGTTTACCCGTGCAACCAGACTGGCAACTGGGTCCCACCCATTCACAGTCAGGTTAGCCAAATGCAGACGAAAATTCTACTCCTGCAGCTTCCTGTCTCGCACTTCCCGCCTGTGGAACTCACTCCCGTATTCTTGCTTTCCTGACGGCTACGACCTCCAGAAATTTAAATGCAAAGTTAATACTCACCTACTAACCACTGGACTCTAGTTCTCTCCCCTCCCTTGTATAATCTTCACTTTCTCTCCGCCCATGTATCTGTCATTGCACCTGCTTTCTCAGCTTTCTATTGTTCCTTTCTAACTAGCTTGTACTCCTCACTCTTTTCTAATTAATCTTTCTACATTTATGTAACCCCCTGCACATCAGTGGCGTTTCTGCCTTGCTCGGGGTGAAATGATTAAAAAAAAAATCACTGTGATTGTGAGAAGGAAAATTCGGTAAGCAACCAGTCTTTGCCACCTATGTCATGTTTTGATAAAAAAGTATGACAATGCATACATATACAGCATTGGAATAAAAATTCCGATTGCAGCTAAATATAATGAAAACTGAAAAAAAAAGTCAGCATTTAATTTATTACACTGCAACACTGCAGCAAGCATGTTACAAATAGCCATATTGCTTTCAGAAATTTGCTATTTGTGAAAAATCATGTCGGTAACAGAAGAATTTGGGTATTTTGAAAGTTTTCAGATTTAGAAAATTTCGGATAAAATATACTCAATCTGTATGTATATAAGACAAACGCTTTTTCTTTCTATTTTTAAACGACTGTAATATTTTTTGCACGAGTTATCCCCCTTCCTTGAAGATTAAATTATCATCCTCTCTACTATAATAAAGACCGTTGTATATATATATATTCCTCCTGTACGCTCATAGAGAGAGAGACAATAGCGAAGCAGCGTCGACTTAATTCATATTTTTTTACTACCAGTTATTAAACCTCATGCCGTCTGTTCGCTCTTTGACAGCACCTCATTATTTTATTTTTTGCAATAATTATATCATCAAGTAGTGATGAATATATATTATCTCCTCTCTATTATATTAAAGACCATTGTGCGTTTATTATATATATTTATATATATATATATATATATATATGTATATATATATATATATATATATATATATATATATATATTCGTGTAAAATCCTCTGTACAACGAAAACGGAAGCTGATGATGGTACACCTGAAACAGCCCCATACTTCCGATTTACTATGAAATAATGTCTCTGCCTTATTTTTTCTTATATTTGCTCTGTATGTATACATATTTAGAGCACTCTTAGAGAGTTATCCTACCACTGTATATACAGGATACTCTTTTGAATTCTTCTATATCTACACCTCATGCTTATATATATATATATATATATATATTCTCACTGAGAGAGGGACAATAGCGAGGCAGTGTCGGCTCAGTTCATTGGAGAGACAATAACGAGGCAGTATTGGTTCAGTTCGTTCTTTTTACTACCAGTATTTTAACATTGCCATGAGTTATGAAAGCTCTTGCCACGTGTTTGCTCTTTAAGAGTGTCTTATTATATTATTCTTTTTTAATAATTATGTCGTTGAGTAGAACATATATATATATATATATATATATATATATATATATATATATATAGTTAAGTTTTGTAACTGGTGTTCTAGAATACAGGATGTTAAAAAAATTGTAGCAATAAACACGCTCCCAATTTAAGCAGATAGATAAGTCATAAAACGAAGCCCACTACCACTTTGGCAAAGGTCATAATGTCGGTCAGGTTAACTCCTGCTTAGACAAACCATAAATTAAAGCAGACAGGTATCGTCAGACCGTAAAACGAAGCCAACCATCAACACACATATATTTACCATTAAAAACACACACATACATGCTCTAACACACACACACACACACACACACACACACACACACACACACTCACTACAATTAATGACAGCAGTATCACCAAAGGATGACCATTCTTTGAAATTCACGGTTCACGGAGGAACTCGAAAACAAGTTCTCCTACCATTTGAAGATGAGATTTAGATCTCGAAATATTAATGTATAATAAATAGGTAATACCCAACAATTTCTTTAGCTTCCATTATTCTACTAAACGCATTGTGATAGCCTTCAAGACATAACCATACACAATATATATATATAGAAAGATATATATATATATCTTTCTATTATAATAACGACCGTTGCACACACACACACACGTACACACACACACACACACACGTACACACACACACACACACACGTGTGTGTGTGTGTGTGTGTGTGTGTGTGTGTGTGTGTGTGTTTCTCTATTAAGACTCAGGAAAAAGATATAACCCAAACCCCCTGAGAGTGACAGGAGAGAAATACACACACACACACACACACACACACACACACACACACACACACACACACATATATATATATATATATATATTTCACTCTCAGGGGGTTTGAGTTATATCTTTTTCCTGAGTCTTAATATAAAATAATAGTAGATACATCAATATATATGTTGCCATCATTTTAGACGGCTTATTGATATAAATATTTTGCCGTCACTTTTTACGACACGCTCCCACTCGTATATATATATATTTAAAGAACTTCATCTTGCTCGTCGATACTTAAAAATTTGAAAAGATTATGAACAAATTTGCACAAACGTACACACTAACTTGCATATGGGCGTTAGCCGTTTGCGAGTTTCTTTTTTATGTAGCAATAATTTGCATTCTTTTAATATAATACGCATTCATACAGAACATTATTTTCTGAATGGAACCACAGATCGTCTCAAAACTAATCTCGTTGGGTGTTTCTATATTTCGACAAGGACTGAAGCGTCTCTTCAGATGAGTGAGGTGCTAATACATTTCATCACACAAGATATAATTATCGGTAATTTAGCTATTACTAATTCAAGAGGTATCTAGCAACAACACTTTAAACATTTAGGATGCTTTATCATGTGTGTGAATGGCGGATTCTGAGGCAGAGGTCGAGAAGTTGGTTCCTTTTTTTAATTCGGGGGTATAGAAATAAACGCCATTTTTTTTTTTTTTAATATGAGCATAGAAGAAAAAAGCGTGGATTTTATTGAAAGTACAAGTCAGTAACATTTTCGAAGGTCGAAAAGATTTTTCTTTATTTATTTCAAGGTCTGAGATTAGATGAGCAAAAGGCAGAATTCGTAGTCTGAATTTCACAAATCCAATTTTGAGATTATCTGTTTTCAGCATTCAGGAAATGTTTGATTCAATTGAAACAGAGACAAGTAAATATATCGATCCTCTTTGGTTGTTTAACATCACACACTCAGACACATCTCTCTCTCTCTCTCTCTCTCTCTATATATATATATATATATATATATATATGTGTGTGTGTGTGTGTGTGTGTGTGTGCGCGCGCGTGGGTGGGTGTACAACGCGCGTATGTGTGCATGTTTGTGTTGGATTCAAATTTTTTTGGAACGTGTACTCTTTCTTTTATATCCAATAGTTTTTTTGGAGGGGTTCTTTTTCAAATTCAAAATATTTTCTCTGCTTTTACAACCAATATTCTTGTGGTGTTTTCTTTTTATGAAATTAAGAACCAGATCTCTCTGTTTTTTTCAAATGCCTGTATTTTTGTTGATGGATACAAACCAATAAACAATTAAATAAACAAGTTTTACACACTTGTTTACTAAGCCAGATAATGCGCATTCTGTCAGAAACTATAGAAGGTTGGCTCACTGTGTCGGGCTAGAAAGGTTTTCCCGCCTCAGTCCATCTTGCACGTACACAAATCAACCATCCAAACGTGCATTGAATACTGCTGTAATATCTGGTCGAGCGCCCCGGCCATTCATCTCAAGGTTCTCGACATACTCCAAAGGAGAATCTATAACGGCACAAACACTTTCTCACCGGCGGGATCAGGCTTCCCTCTGTTTCTTCTACAAATATTTTTATAGCTTCTACTCCGACGAGCTTAACTCACTGATGCCCCCTCCACAAGAATTTACTCGAACAAGCAGACTGGCAACAAGGTTCCACCCTTTTACAGTTAAATCAACTAAATGCAGCCGTCACTTCTACTTTGATGGCTTCTTTTTTCGCACTTTCCGCCTGTGGAAATCCCTTCCGTATACTCGCTTCCCTGACAGCTACAATCATCAAGAATTTAAATGCAACGTCAATTCCCATATCTTCTCCACTTGACTCCAGTCTTTCTCTCATCCTTTCCCCATCACCACGTGTATCTTGTTCTTTTCCTTTCGCACTTTACCCTCGCAACTGTCTTCACACTGGTCTTTCCGTCTTTCTCTTGCCCTTTCTCCGACACCCCCTGTAACTGTTTCGTCTTTCCCTTCACTCTCCTCCCGTCTAAACTTTTACTCTTATGTAGCCCCCTGCGCATCAGTGGCGGTACCACCTTGCTTAGGGTGAAACGATTAAAAATAAAAAAATAAAAAAATAAAGCAATTATGAGAATAAAAATTTTAATCTCTCTTTATTTTTCATGGCTCTAAAAATTATTTAGAATATCCGTGTAAATTTTATTGTTTTGCGGGAGTCATATTTCTTAAGAAAAATTATTGAATATACTCCATGTAAGTTGCATGGCTATAACATAATAGTCGGACAGAATACATAGGTGAGATTAGATATCCATGTCGTAAAACATAGATACAAAGGTAAGATTAGACTAAGATAGATAGATTCTTGCACTTTTCTCCTGTGGAACTCCCTACCGTATACTTGCTTCTCCGACGGCAATAATGTCCAAGAATTTAAGTGCAAGGTCAATTCCCATATCTTCTCCATTTGACTCCAGTCTTTCTCTCATCCTTTCCCCATCACCTCGTGTATCTTGTTCTTTTCGTTTCGCACTTTACCCTCGCAACTGTCTTCACACTGGTCTTTCCGTCTTTTTCTTGCCCTTTCTCCGACACCCCCTGTAACTGTTTCGTCTTTCCCTTCTCTCTCACCCTGCTTAAATTTTAACTCTTCTCCTATATAGCTCCCTGGGCACAGGTGGTGGTACCGTCTTGCTTGGGGTGAAACGATTTAAAAAAAATAAAGATAAGATTCGTTTAGCATAGTTGCAGCATAAACCACAGCTGTGGTCTGTGTGTTGAACAAACACAGATGTGCCAGAGTAGGCGTCTGCAAAAGGTATTGGTCAACTTCCCTCGTAGACAGGGATCCTCGGATACGAACGGCCATTATTATTATTATTATTATTTTAAATGTATTGTGGCTGATCTTCATTGTGTAATTCACGCGTGTGAACCTATGTTAGTCCAAGCAAGTATCTAATTCCATGTCAGTTGGTGGGGAGGGGTGATGAATATCGCCTGGTATACGTCATTGGCCTGAGAAATGAAAGAAGAATTGCTATCTAAAATGACGGAAAATGCACGTCATTTACAAATATTGCCAGGATGTGCGTTGTGGTGCAGTGGATATAGACTCGGAATGACAAATCGAGGTGTCGAGTTCGAATTCCAGTTGAATTCCATGCATTCACTTATGCACAAATACCCTTGGGAAAGGTATTAATCCGTCTCTTATGGGTTAAATAATAGGACAGATTGGGTTCTATAGCCTTGGCTGGCAACCAGTCTACCGCAGAAAGCAATGGCAACCTACTGCGGGATAATCTTCTGCCTAGTCATTCATGTCCCATTCGAGACATGATCGCCCAAAGAGTGTATCACGAATGGCACTTAACTGACTGACCTGTGTTGCTAGCCATGAAGTAGCCGTTGAGCAGTGATCAGTGAATTTGACCCTCACAGGATGTTTTACACGTGTGTCTCTGCATCTAAGCGTAAGACATATTGTAAATTGATTTGTAGATGCACAAGAGTACCTGAAGAATTGGGAGACGTCTCTTTCGGAATTACGAGTTAAGGCCATATGAATATTTAAACATCATTTTCTTCCAAGATACACGAGTTATCGGGTGTCAGCATTCTTTTACACATTTTTTATGAACTCTGTGTTTATAACTCTGTCCGTTTAATAAATGTTTTAGAATTGCGTAATCAGAGCAACTGAATGTTTGTCTCATCGATTTGACTATTTCCAAAAGATGGCACCCACTGTTCTATCCTCAGTATCTTTATTTTTATTTATTTATTTATTTATTTATTTAGCAAATGCTATTGCCCTTCCGAACGTAGGCGATCATTGATATCTACAAATGTATTTTATATTCTATAGTGAAAATGGACTGAGTTATTTCCGGTTGTATAGCAATAATAACTTAAATTACGAGACTTGGTCCTAGTAGGTATTGTAATGTTTAAGCTTCCTGCTTATTTAAATTTGAGAGTCTTCTTCTTCTTCTTCTTCTTCTTCTTCTTCTTCTTCTTCTTCTTCTTCTTCTTCTTCTTCTTCTATGTGCCTGTCCTTTCAGAACATAGGCGATTATGGTCTTCCACGTCTCCCTATTTCTGATGGCTCTGAGCACACTTTCTCCTGTAACACAACGCAACCTCCGTTCTGTCATGCACCTGTTCAGGCCCTTCAAATATATTATCCGCTGCTTTCCTCTGTCTCTTTTTCCCTCTATCTGGCCTGTTAGTATCAGGTTCTATAAGCCCTCTTTCCTCATTGCATGTCCATGAACTTCAGTTGTCTCTTCCTGATGCTCAATATTAATTTCTTTTTTATTTCCACCTTTTCCAAAACCTCATCATTGCTCACATGCACGGTTCAAGATATCCGCAGAATCCTTCTGTGGAACCACATTTCAGCTGCTTCCAGTTTTTCTATCATCTTTGATGATATTGTCCAGCATTCACTGCCAAATTGAAGAACTGATATCACATCGGAATCTAGTACTTTCTTATTTGTTTCTAGTGAAAGTTTTCTGTCTCTTAATACTTCACTCAGCTTCTGGAACGCGACCTTTGCCATACCAATTCACCTTCGGATCTCTGTGTCGCACTTTCCGTCTTCTGTCACACAATTTCCCAGGTGTTTAAATTTTTGTACCCGCTTGATTTTAGTATCTCCATATGTATTTGGCATTTTGACCTGCCCATTTTGCTGATGACCATGCATTCGGTTTTCTTGCAGTTTATTTATAGTCCTTTTTTTTTCACCCTCTTCAGCTGTCTTCTGTAGGAGGTCTTCTAGTTTCTTTTCCATTGTCTGCAGTCATCACTGTGTCGTCTTCGTACCGTATTTTATTCAAATTGTGGCCTCCGATTACAAATCCTGGCATAACATCTAGGGTCCTCAAAATAGTCTCGCTGTACAAGTTAAGCAAATCCGGTGAATATCATACCGAAATACCGAAGTCAAGCAACGTCAGGCCTAGATGGGTGACCGCTTGTGAATACCAAGTGCTTTAAACTTGGATGTGCGGGTGGTGTAATGGCTTCCAGTTGGAGATAAGAGTGTTGAGTTTCAATTCCTCTCAGATTCGTTAAATTTACTTATGCGCAAATGCCCCTGAAAACTTTAAGAATAACTTATTCTCATTCAGCTATGGGTTAAATAATAGGACATGAATCAGTAAATCCTTATTATCTCCCCACAAACTTTTAAAAAACCTGCAGAATGTTGATAAGCCGTAAAAAACAAACCAATCTTCTATTATTACAGTTTGGGATATCTAACGATAAACGTAATAGAAACAAAAAGAAAAATTTTTTAAATCGATTAGATAAAAAAAAAATAGTAAAAAATTAAAATTCCAAGCATACCTTCTTCGTGAGCATGTGTAGCCCACCCCAACATAACAATAGACGAAACGCGTCAGGTGCCCCTGCTGCTCATTTCAGTGTTCTCGACAGGCTCTAAAGGAGAATCTGTAATGTGATATGCCCCGACTTGGCAACTCAACTCCAGCCACTTTCTCAAATGCGGGATGTGGTTTCCCTGTCTATTCTACAAAAGTTTTCATGGCTTCTGCTCCGACGAACTTAAGTCACTGGTGGCTCCGCTACAAGAATTTACTCGTACAACCAGATTGACAACAAGGTCCCACACTTTTACAGTTAGATCAACCAAATGCAGCCGACGATTCTACTCCAGCAGCTATTTTCTTGCACTTTCTGCGTGTGGAACTCCCTTCCATATACTTGCTTTCCTGACTGCTACAAACTCCAAGAATTTAAATGCAATGTCAATACCCATCTCTTATACACTTGACTCCAGTTCTTTCCACATCACCCCGTATATCTTCTTTACCCTTCTCTCTACATTCGCAACTGTCTTCACACCTGTGTTCCCAACCTACTCATGGCTTTTCTCTGGCACCCCTGGTAACTGGTTCGTCTTTCTCTTCACTCTCCTTCTGACTAAATTTTTACTCTTATGTAGCCCCTTGCACATCAGTGGCGTTAACGCCTTGCTTGAGGTGAAACGATTAAAAAAAAATGAAAATTTTTTCCACTTTGTCATGCATTTTCCTCCGATATTGTTCTTGATATATATATATATACACTACCGACCATAAGTTCGATTTTTAGCAGAGTCAAATTCGCCGAGTTTGCTTTTTTTTGTTATTCTTCTGCAGATGTAAAGTAAAAAGAAACTATCCTTTTCTACTTTAAGGTAAACATTTACTCAATTTGCTACTTGACTCCTCTTGTCGTGATCAAGTTTTTGCCGAAAATTCAGATTTATTCAGATATTATAATAACGGTCTAATTTATTTTTGTAAACCATATTTCTACGGTATAAATGACAAGGAAGAAACAGATTAGCATTGAAAAAAAGAGCTCAGGTTGAAATTCTTTCGAAAGAAGGATATTCTGAACGTGTTATTGCTAAAACATTAAGCCTATCAAAAAATGGCGTGCATTATTGCCTTCAACGACTTCGTGAAACTGAGTTAAATATTGACAGAAAAAGATCTGGTAGGCCAGAGTAACATCTGTTGTAGAGGATAGGCACTTGATCATATCTAGTAAGAGGAAAAGAAGAAACACCGATCCGGAATTAACAATTGAAATGAATTCTACTCGGCAACATCCAGTATCTGTTAGTACTGTTAAGAAATGACTTTATTCTGCTGGGCTTAAAGGTTGTGTAGCAGTTAAGAAACCACTATTAAAGAAGGATGAAATTGACCGTACAGTTCAAAATAAACTTCCTAAAAATGAAAAAATGTTGTTTAAATGCTTGCAGGATGCTTGGAAATCCCTTTAATCAGCTTATTTTTATAAGTTATTAGAAAGAATGCCAAGGATTTGCTCTGCAGTAATGAAGGCTCCTGGTGGTTTCTTTGATGAAAAGAAAATATGAATTAACTTTAATTAAATTTGAAATTACACTATGTTGGCTTTAATTATTGTACAACTGTGAGCAACAATGGAATATATCTATATTTATTCTTCTAAGACATAAAATTTGTTATTTCTTTCTCTCAGAGAATAAATCTAAGTGGTCCCAAACTTATGGTCGGTAGTGTATATATATATATATATATATATATATATATATATATATATATATATATAGCCATTTGGCTAGCCTGAATTTATACTCCAATCTATTTGTTGGTCACGCCCAAATTCTATTTATATCCCCAACATTAAATCTAACATTTCAAGGATGTCTTTCTGGGACACTCATCATCTTCCTCTTGCTTTGACCCCATACATATATATATATATATATATATATATATATATATATATATATATGTTGTGTGTGTGTGTGTGTGTGTGTGTGTGTGTGTGTGTGTGTGTGATCCTACACTTTCTCTGATAAGCCTTATTCTCAGTGGCAGATCAGTCTTCTGTACATTCATCTCTTTAAATTCCGACCTCGAAATCCTTCTACCAGTCAATTTTGCTGTTGTCTCTCCCCTTCCCCCCAACAACGAAGGCAATGCTTAATATCACTAATTTCCGAACCCCTAACCTGGTTTCCAAGTCTCTGTCTTTATTGGAACCATTAATCTCAACATTCCATTATCTTGGTTTAGCCAATAATGTCTTCTACACTTCTGGACTAAATCACATCTAAACTTCAGCCATTCTCGCAATATCCGTGCTTTTACCTCTCATAAATCTCATGAATTGGTAATTGCTAATTAAACCCCATTAAATCTTTAGAATGTGGATCCAGACAATTTTACATTTTCTTTATCCGAGGCTGCGTCACTGAGAAATCCATTAACCTTTTAAAGTCGTAGTTTGGTATTATACCTGACTATAAAGTATTTCGATCAACGAAGTTTGAAAAAAGAAGTCTTGACACTCATATGTTAAAACAATAAAAAATTAGAAAAAAGAAAGGCTGTTTTTATTTTTAATTTCATGCTCATTCTGGACATAGACGTTCATGTCTCTCCAGAGGCTCCATATCTTTGACATCTTGGAATTGCTAAACCTTCTTTGGAAAAAATAGAGAAGTAGATTTGAAGAAGTAGGGAGATGCTTAAGATTTATTGAATTGGCCTTGTGTGAAAACGTAACTAACTTCCCTACAACTTAGGATTATTCGCTATCATCAGAAGATTGGAAATTGGAATGTGTGGAAGAATAAAAGTCTACTTTTGCATGTTTAAATAGAAATTTATGAACAGAAATTTATTAATATGTTTAAATAGACATTTATTAACAGAAAAGAATAACACAAATTGGTAGATGTTAATGTTGTAAGAAACAGTATTAAAAAGTTAAGGGTATCAAGAGTTCGTAGTAGTCCTTGCAAGAGTAAGTTTATGTGTAAGGAAGGCAGGAACATATGTTTGATGTATGTATGTATGTATGAGCGTTTATTGTTAGGTAGGATTGTCTTTAAAGTTATCACTCAGGGTGAATGGTGAAAAGGAAGCAGGTGAGAGGTAAGAGAGAAACATAGAAACAATAATAATAACGATCGCTTGACGTTTGTCGAGGGGCGTTTTAAGTGCGTTTGTCATCTTAACTACCTGACGATGGTCAAACTCCATAAGGTCACTTGGGAATTCACTTCCAGATGTGATTCTGGCCTTTCTATTTTGTTTTTAGTTGTTTCTTAGTTTTCTATTGGCCAAAAGACATTTCACATCGATGTGTGAAATTTCGCGAGTTTTGTGTGTGCTAAACAAAGGTTTTGTAAATTCGAGTAAATTTGTTTATTTCTAAGAAAATCAATGAGTCATTGTTTAGCATTTGAATTTTTAAATCTAGAACTTGTTTTGTTTACTACAGCTTCTTGTTAGATTTTCTACGTTTTCGAATTTAGAGTAGCAGGGTTGTTAAGACAGACGGTCAACCACGACTAGATATTGGAGTCTACTCTGCATTTTTTTCAATCGTATCACCCCGAGCAAGGCGGTAATGCCACTGATGTGCAGGGGGTACATAAGAGTAAAAAGATTAAGTAGAAGAGAGTGAAGAGAAAGACGAACCAGTTAGAAAGGAGAAAGAGAAGGATTGGAATACAGGTGGGATGTCAGTTGCAAAGGTGGATAGAAAGGAAAGGATATACAGGGTGGTGAAAAAAGAACTAGAGTCAAGTGGTTAAGAGATGAGTATTGACATTGCCTTTAAATTCTTGGAGGTTGTAGCCGTCAGGAAAGCAAGAATATGGAAGCGAGTTCCACAGGCGGAAAGTGCGAGAAAAGAAGCTGAGAAAAGGAGTAGAATTGTCGTCTGCATTTGGTTAATCTAACTGTGAATGGGTGGGACCCAGTTGCCAATCTGGTTGCACGTGTAAACACCTGTTGCAAAGGCACCAGTGACTTAGGTTCGTTGGAGCAGAAGCCATGAAAGTATTTATAGAACAAAGGGAGGCCACATCTCGTCGGTGGGGAAGTGGTTGTAGTCGAGCTGCCAAGTGGGTACCTATCACATTACTGATTCTCCTTTGGAGCCTGTCGAGAACACAGAGATGAACAGCAGGGGCAACTGACCATATAGGGCAGCAGTATTCCATGAACGGACGAATGGTTGATTTGTAAATATGCAGGATGGATTCACTCATAGTTGTGAGAAGAAATAATAAATCCAAGCCATTTTTACGAACATTGGTGCGAATGTAAATTAGAATTGACTGAAATTTGAAACTACTTTGGCGATTCCCTTTTAGTATGTCTTATAAATATTTTTATTTATAGTAAGTAACCTAATATTGGATGCTTAAAAATTAATAACTTATTTGTCTAAAGCTTAATCTTAAAAAAAGCTGATTCAAAAAGGCTCTAAATACAGACCAATTTAATGAAGATTTCAGTCAGTTAAGTACAATACGTGATACACGCTTTTGGGCGATCATGTCTCGAAAGAGACATGTCTGACTGGGAAAAGATTAACCTGCAATATGTTGCCATTACTTTCTGTGGTAGACTGGTTGCCAACAAAGGCTATAGAACCCAATCTGTTCTATTATTTAACCCATAACTGGAGGGAAGAAACGGATTAATACCTTTTCCAAGGGTATGTTTGCCTAAGTGAATACAAAGAAATTCAACTGAAGTTCGAACTCGGCTTCCGAGCCGATATCCACTACACGACAACGCAAACCTCAGGGTTTACAGTTTCATATAAAAGTCTCCCATTTCAAGTAAAACATAGAAGACAGAAAGAGAATTAAAGAAGAAGAAACTAGAAGAATAGAACTTACGGTTACATCTAGTCATTTCTAGTTGTAAAATGATGAGACTTTACCGCCAATCTAGTACTAGGTTGAAATTCATAAAGCCTTGGTAACATAGAGGAATGTTCATCATAACAATTACCAAAAATATATGCTTGAGAAAAACGTTACCAAACGCTGAGCCATGACCTACTAACGTTTTTGCTAATATGAAGAGAAAAGATTATATTGAATCAATTTTTCTAGTCAGAAACTATCTCACTCGTTTATAAAACTAAGATTCGTCCATAAACTGAATATTGCTGTCACATTTGAATTAGTGCTTCTGCTACGTATTTAGAGATTATTTTTAATTCAAGGAAGAATCTGTAATGTTATTGGTCCTGATTTGGCATCTCAGCTTCAGTAATTTTTCCAACCACCGTACCCTAGCTTCTGTGTGACATTTCTTTCGCTCTCTCTCTCTCTCGCTTTCTCTCTCTCAATATATATATATATATATATATATATATATATATATATATAGAATAAATACAGAACAAGTAGGAAAAAGTGACTTTAATTTAACATGTTTCACTTATAACAAGCTTCTTCAGAGATTTAATAAGGACGAATAATTAAAAATTCTAACAGTCAGAGGTATAGTTTCAAAGGTCAGATACGTGTCACGTGTGATAAAGCAATGGCTGACTATTAAATGTAGAAAATAAAACTTGTGTTTGTTTAACTGTACGTGTCAACTCGTTCTTTTTAAATAAAATAAGGGAAAACAGTTATGAATGTATGTGTTGAGAGAAATCAAATAATGGAACGCATGCATTCATAACTGTTTTCTCTTATTTTATTTAAAACGAACGCGTTGACACATACAGTTAAACAAACACAAGTTTTATCTTCTACATTTAATAGTCATCCATTGCTTTATCACGAATCTGACCTTTGAAACTAAGCCTCATTTAAAAATACTGTCTGTCAGATTTTTTAAATCATTCGTCTTTAAAGAATCTCTGAAGAAGATTGTTATAAGTGAAACATGTTAGACTAAAGAAAATTTTCCTATTTGTTCTGTATTTATTCTATTCATTTTGTCGGTTTCTGATCCACATATTCAGCTTATATATATATATATATATATATATATATATATATATATATATATATATATATATATATATTGTTTTTCTTTAATCCGAAGTGGAAGAGTAGGAAGGTAAATTCCAAGAACCTGATCCTAATCAATATTAAATTTTTTTTTAACATTAAAACGTGATGCAGGCAGAGAGCTCAATGTATTAATTTAACTCATTTAGTTGTCTATGTTTATAAAATATGAACTCCTATTCCTCCCCTTCCTAAATATACCATTTCAACACCCTGTAACCCCGCGACTACCAGCTCTGTCCTTTTCCACTTTGTGACCGTTGTTAACCAAAAACCCCTCCACACTCTAACTCAGGGCCTTCGCCATTTGGAAAAACAATGTCGCTGACTTGACGTAAAGTCTCTATTAGAGATCCTATGTCGAAATGTACATCCGACACCTTTGAATTTTGAAAATTTTCTCTCTCTCTCTCTCTCTCTCTCTCTCTATATATATATATATATATATATATATATATATATATACTACCGGCCATAATTATTATACCACCGCAGTTTTTAAAAAATGATGTATTTCATACTATTTTTAATAGTTATTGCCAAGTGAATAATTTTAAATGAAAATAGAATGGTTCTTTTGTTATTATTACATTGTAATATCTTTTCAATGCAGCCAGAAAGCCTTTGCTTCGGCCAGCCAATAAGAAGAAGAGACTAGCATGGGGAAGAGATCACAAAAACTGGACACCAGAACAGTTCATTTGAGCACATATTATTGTGCAGTGTTAAAAAAAAGCATTCTATTTTATTTAGAATTATTCACATGGCAATAAATACTAACAATAATATGAAATACATAATTTCTTTTAAAAAACTGTGATGGCCAAATAATTATGGCCGGTAATGTGTATATATATATATATATATATATATATATATATATATATATGTAAGAGATATTAACTATACTCGTGTCAAAAACCATTCCACGGATCTACGAATAAGGGAAATAAAATAGTTTTAAAAAAGAAAGAGCTAAGTACATAAACATCAGTCAAAAAGGTTCAGACCGTATCAGCAGGTAGCCCAAAGAAAAAACTCCGACACGAGCAATCAACTAACAAAAAAGTGCTCAATACTTAGGTAGAGCGGAATAAGTAAAGTATACCTAGTGAGCCAGATAGACCTACCTAGGTCTTACCTAAACGGATCGTCAGGGAAAGCTTTGACTTTGCATTTAAATTTCTGGAGGTTGTAGCCGTCAGGAAAGCAAGAATACGGGAGCGAGTTCCACAGGCGGGAATTACTTAAAACTACTAGATTGTAGTAACACTTCAAAATTAATTTATACTTTTAACTTTTGTATTACACTATTGGAGTTGCTAATATTCCAAGAATCAATTTTCAAGAAACGTTGATGGTTTTCCGTGAAAGCAATTTATATGCATAGTTTGAATAAAGAATTTGTGTTGAATTCCCGGACGGTTATATAAATATTTCAACCACCTGAAGAAGGCCGGATAATATAAAGTCCGAAACACTGTCATGACAATAACTGAGGGAAATAAAATACTATTATTAAGCCAATGTACGATAATGGCCAGAAAAAATTTATAGACTGATCATGAAAGAGTAACTACAGAGATGTGAAATAATGCAATGCCTTAATTAATTAAGCGTTGAATGCTGCTACCATGTCTGGTCGGGTGCTCCTGCGATCCACCTAGAGGTACTTGACAAAATCCAACGGAGAATCTGTAATTTGATCGATCCCTACTTGGCAACTCAGATACAGACACTTTATCACCGGCGCAATGCGGCTTCCCTGTGTCGCTTCTACAAATACTTTCACGGCTTCTGCTTCGATGAACTTGGTTCACTGATGCCCCCTCTATCTGAATTTACTCGAGCCGCGAGATTAGCAACGTGGTCCCACCCTTTTACTGTGAAACCAATAAAATGTAAACACAAAATCTACTCCACCAGCTTCTTTACTCGCACTTCCCGCCTGTGGAGTTCATTTCCATTTACTTGCTTCCCTGAGAGCTACAATCTCCAAGAGTTTAAATA
The DNA here is from genome assembly GCA_037127315.1 of Ascarosepion bandense. Lineage (NCBI taxonomy): Eukaryota > Metazoa > Mollusca > Cephalopoda > Sepiida > Sepiidae > Ascarosepion > Ascarosepion bandense. The sequence goes on from JBBBDQ010030526.1 coordinate 54,953, forward strand.
TAACGTCAATAGTCATATCCTATTTTAACAACCCACTTCCCCTCTCTCTCTCTCATGATTCTTTCTCCGTTCACTCCACTCTCATCAGTATTCTCATCCTTCTCTTACCCACTTCCTGACACCCCTATAACCTGTCACTCTTTCTCATATTATTATTCTTGTGGTGCAGTGGAGATTAGCTTGGGATTAGAAATCCTAAAGCCGAGTTCGAATTCCAGTTGAATTCGTTGCATTAACTTACGAGCAAATACCCTTGGTAAATATATTAATCCGTCCCTTCTCTCTCCATATATGTGTTAAATAGCAGGACAGATTGGGTTCTATAGCCTTGATTGGCAGAAAGTAATGGCAACCTACTTCGAGAAAATTTTCTGCCTAGTTAGCCATATTTCTTTTGAGATATGATCGTTCACGCGTGTATCACGTATGGCAGGTAAATGACTGACTTCTTATTAGAAGCTACACTGTTTATTTCCAGGTAAACTGCTGTCTCTCTATTCAAAGATGAGTTCACAGGTAACTAGTAATGACTTCACTAGAAAATGGACAAATTTTGACATCGTGGTGTTATCCACAATGTTAGAACCCATGTTAAAATTCGACAACATCATTTATTAACTTTATTTATTAGACATTAAGATAAGTCACTTAGAATCTTCCGTAATTTATTTTGGTTTTCAATTAACCCGGTGTCTATTAGTAATCGTTCGTAAATCTAAAAATTCTGTAAAAATTACTATATTTTAGATTCTTTTTTTTATAGAAATATATTTTACATTATTTTTTTAATATAAAACTACCATACGAACGCGGGCGTCCCTCAAGGTTCTATCCTAGTTCCCACGCTCTTCCTGATGTACATTAATGATCTCCCCGACGCCATTAGATCCAAAGTAGGCATGTACGCCGATGACACAACAATCTACTCTCGCATCGATCAAAAACCAGGTGTGGGCGACAAAGCAAACCTCGCTGCCGTGCGTGAAAAGGACCTCCAATCCGTAGTGGCCTGGGGTAGGAAATGGCTAGTAAATTTCAATGCTTCTAAAACGAAGCTGTTATCAACTAACCACCATAGACAATCGCATCTACCTCCCATTAGCATGGGACAGGCTTGCCTCCCAGAGAGTAAAACACTACGCCTCCTTGGCCTTACACTTTCGGCGGACCTCAAATGGAATGACTATATCGAATCCACTGCCAAATCTGCCGCTATGAAAGTCGGCTCTCTGTGCAGGGCCCGGAAGTTTTTCCCACCTGAATCTATTCTGCACATATACAAATCTACCATTCGCCCGTGTATTGAATATTGCTGCCATATCTGGTCGGGTACCCCTGCTGCTCTCCTTGGGCTTCTTGACAAAATACAAAGGAGGATCTGTAACGTGGTTGATACAGACTTGGCAGACCGGCTGCAACCACTCTCTCACCGGCGTGATGTGGCTTCCCTGTGACTTTTCTACAAGTACTTTCATGGCTTCTGCTCCGATGAACTTAGAGCACTGGTACCGCCTAAGCAGGAATTTACACGAGGTACTAGATTAGTAATAGGTCCCACCCTTTTACAGTTAAACAGATAAGATGTAACCGTAACTTCTACTCCAACAGCTTCTTTTCTCGCGCTTCCCGCCTGTGGAACTCCCTTCCACAAGTCTGCTTTCCCGACAGCTACAATCTCCAGGTGTTTAAATGTAGGGTCAATAGACACCTCCTATCACTCTAACTCCCAATTATTCTCAGAATACTCTCATCTACCCAAGCCTCATTCTCGGTATCCTTACCCGCCTATCACCCACCCTCTGACATTTCCTATATTTAACCATTCTCGGTATCCCTGCCCGCCTATCACCCACCCTATGACATCTCCTATATTTAATCATCCTTTCTCCACTCTATGTAGCCTCCTGCGCAGTAGTGGCAGTGACATGCCTTGCTCGGGGTGAAACGATTAGGGTCCCCACTATGGGCAAATAGTTAACCCCGAGACTTGGGTAAAAACAGTATGAAAGTAGAAAATAGACTTTTATAGAAATAGATCCATAATAATAGACTTTTATAGAAAAAAACATACATTTGTTAAGAGAAAAAAATTATTGCCATAATACATTTTCGAAGGAAAAAAATTATTACCAGCAATACATTTTTGAATACGAAATTAGAAAGATTTTCACTTTTCTTAAATAAAATTAAAAAAACATTTTTCATCAAAATCTGTGTAAATCAACCTTCTCACTATAACCGATCATTAAAAAAATATCTTAAAACCCCCACCTTTTTAGCATTAAATAACCCACAGAGTTTGATATGGCATTAAACAAAACTCAAAATCAAAAATCAAAATATAGATACGTTTTTCAAAAGAAAATCCTTACATTTTCCGTTAACAGACGAAAAACACTTGCTAAGAAGCGGATTTTTTTTGTTTTTATTCACACAGACACTCACACACATATAAACATTTATAGACGCACACACGCAAACACACTCGTAGATACACTCACGACGAAAAAGATTACGCCAATAACAAGTGCATTTAAAAAAGTAAAAATAGCTTTTATATCTAGCTCTTTATTGCAAAGATTCAGTAAGTCAGTTAAATGCCATGTGTTTTACATGCTTGGGCGATCATGTCTCGAAAGAGACATGACTGACTGTGCAGAAGATTATCCCGCAGTAGGTTGCCATTGCTTTCTGCGATAGACTGTTTGCTGATCATGGCCATAGAACACAACTAATTTAATTATAACACATTACATTGCGTTTGAATACATGGTTCTATTGTCATTTCATGCTATCACGCGGTATGACGTCATAGAACAGCATTGCAAATTTGCGAACTTCATTTGCTATTTTTGGTAACTATTGCCGTTGCTTATCGGAGGTAAAATCGCAAGGTAAAATCGTCGCTGATGGTGGATGTTTTTGTGTTACCGTCCTTATAACCTCTCCGAAGATGGCTCATGTGAGCCGAAAGCTTAAAACCAACTTAATAAAAAAATATCATAATGTTGGAGAATTTCTGTTTTTATGTACGGAAATTAAAGCCAAAATACGATGTTTAGAACGGGTCATGATTAAAAGTATTAGACATTCATTGTCTCTTATATATATATATATATATATATATATATACATCTTTTGCCTTAGAAAATAAACAACTTGGGAAGAATATGTTTTAACTTTTGGATTTCTTTTTGCATTGTAAATCAAAACATTTAACGCTGTATTCTATGAAACAGTTTTTGCTCAACCAAGATAAACGTAGGAAGTGTTCTTTATAAAATAAACCTAATTTATTTTTTTATCAAGTACAGATAAACTAAGCAAGACAACAACTTTACATATTGCAAAGAGAAACTTTGCTTGAATTAATAACAAGACTCAAAATTTCTTTTGCCAGTAGGAACAGACGGAATCCACAAAGTCTTATAAAAGTGAGGAAAGACGGTTCCACTGAGACAGAGTTTGGTAGTGAATGTCGGATGTTTGAGTTATTCGCAAATTGTGATGGGAAAGGCGACAAATGGAAGTGAAGTAATGGTTCGCTTCCTTCGACTTATTCAAGCGTGCTATGTGCACGGTAATGGCGTAAACAGGGACAGCTGCTTCAACCGCCGAAGCCACATCATTGGTAAATATGATCTGATTCTTCCGTATCGACTCGCCGAGCGACGTAATACACCTGAGTTGTTACCAAACACGGGTGCACATGCTCTAATTCTCGTGAGAAAAGTTTCGGTCGAGGCAGGCAAATAGAAAAGGATAAAGAATCTACGACAATTGTATGTGTATACTCTCTCTTTTTCTTTCTCTTTATCTCTGTCTGTATATGGAGAGTTTTTTTGTGTGTGTCAAAAAAAAGTAAATAAAAGTCTTGTGAGAGTAAAGAATATGTTTCAGTTACAAATTGAATAAGCGGGTAGTGAAACGAATTTATTCATGAAGAATTCTTTACGAATTATAAGCAATAAAAAAGACGGACCAAAAAAAAAAAAAAAATTAAAAAAGGATAATACAGAAAAATACAGAAGAAGAAAACAAAGAACAAGGAATATTAGAAGAGAATATGGAAAAAAAGATTCTTCTTCTATGTGGCTTGGCCTTTCAGGAATTAGGCGATCATGGCTTTCCACGTCTCTCTATCGATGGTGGCTCTTAGCACACTTTCTCCTGTTACACCACGCAACCCTCGTTCTGTCATCCACCTGATCATGCCCTTCAAATATATCATCCGCTGCTTTCCCCTGTCACTTTTCCTTCTATCTCGCCTGTTAGTATCAGGTTCTCCAAGCCGTCCTTCCTCATTGCATGTCCCAGGAACTTCAGCTGTCTCTTCCTGATGCTCAGTATTACTTTCCTTTTCGTTTCCATTATTTCTAAAACCCCATCATTGCTCACATGCAATCCGCAACATCCTTCTGTAGAACCACATTTCATTTGCTTCAAGTTTTTCTTTCATGTTCTATGATTTTCCCAGCATTCGCTGTCATCAAAGAAGTGTGAGAAAAAAATTAATAAGACGTCGAAGAAGAGAAAAAAGGAAAAAGAAAAGACGGCGAAGACGTAAAAGAAGAATAAGAGAGAGAAAAAAAGAAGACGTTGAATAATAAAAAGAAGATGAAAAAGAAAAAGTATAAGAAATCCTCTAAATAAAGAAAAGAAGAAGATAAGAAAGAAGATATTGAAAAAGAAAATGAAGAAAAATAAGGCGTAGAAGAAAAAAATAAGGAGAAAGAGAAGAAAAAGAAAATGAAAATGTCGAAGTCAAAAGGAAAAGTATTTGAAAGAATGTAAATAAGACGAATACGCCAAAAAAAAAAAGAAGAGAAATGAAAAAAGAAGACGTGGAAGAAAATTAGAAAAAGACGGAATAAAATAAGAAAAAGAGGAGTAACACGATGTCGAAAAAGAAGGAGAAGAGAAAAAAGAAGACATCAGGGAAAAATTAGAAGTAGGAGAAAAATAAGAAGAATTAAAGTAGAAAAAGAAGAATAAAGAGAAGACGTCGAAGATGGAAAAGAAGAAAAAAGACGTCGAAGAAGAAAAACAAGGAGAACAAGAAAAAGAAGACTTTGAAAAAGAAAAAGATGGAGAAGAAAAAGAAAACGAAGATGTCGAAGAAAACAGGGATTAATAATAATAATAATAATAATAATAATAATAATAATAATGAAATGAAAGATAAAGTGGACGAACAAATTATTACATTTTTTTTTTTTTCAACAAACGTCTCTCTATTTGAATTTTTCCTTTTCTCAATATGAAATTTTGTTTTAATATAAACAGGATTTTTTTTTCTTAAGATATTATAATTTTTTTTTTTTTTTTTTTTTTTTAAACAAACTACTCTAGTAATATTGATGTTTTGTTTCGTTGAGCCGTCTTTCTCCTTGAATTCCAATCGCGTCTATGTCAGATGTTGCTTGGCAGCCCATTTAGGAGAAGGAAAACTCCGAACAACAACCCGCAACTCAAGGTGTTAATCGTGCCGAGGAGTGAATGGCTACTGCGTTATGAGGTCACAAACGATTCCCTACAGGCTTCGGGACCCTGTTTGTAAAAGACCGTTACCCAACGTGCCGGGCAACTTTGGGTGGACTTTTGGACCCGTGCGTCACTCGTGGGAAAAACATGAAAAACACAAATAGAAATAAAAAGTCCAGTATGGCTCTTCCAGTGGATAAACAGGGAGCCCGTCCTTCAGGAGGGAACCTACCTGAGGTCGAAAAATCTGCCATAGGAACAAACTCCTACACAAAGAATGTATCTTCAGGTCCCCACAACCAGGATAATCCTAATGATGGTCCTGAAAATTCACCAGCTAGATCTACAACCGTATATTTAAAGAAAGAAAAAATAAAATGGTCTCGTGAGGAGTACAAAGTCGTTATGACTGCATTTCATGAAGCGTTACTCAAACCTCAAAAAAACATGACTCGCCAAACATATGACATTTGGCGTGAAAAAGTTGGTCAAACAAATAGAAAGTATATTGACGAAAATAAATTGGCCAATGTACGTAGGTACATTATTCGTAATAACCGACTGTCAGAGGCTGAGATTCACGAAATTAAAAGAATTGTAACAAGAAGAGTCGAATCAACAAAATATGAAAAGGAACCGGAACCAGAAATAAAAAGTAATAACATCAAACAAATCACAGGTCATAATGTAGAAACCGTGAAACACGCAAATCACTGCGAAGATAATGATGTAAGTCTAAAAGTGCTGGAAAGGTGCGATCTGAGTCTGAGTCAGTTAAAAGACAAAAATAAAATTAGTTCAGAACACATCGAAGATAATTATTTGACGGAAAATAACAATATACAAGAAGCCAAGATAGAAAACAAAAACCAGCTAAGTCAAATACAAAGTATTACAATGGAGGAACGTGAACAGCTCCCAAAATTCCAACCAACAAAACAAAACCTCCGAACTATTAAATTGTACAATGCAGCACTGAAATCAATACTGGATGAAGACCCGAATACAAATCTTAACGAAGTAATATATGCATCAGCAACAGCAGCAACAAAAAAATTAAACATCAAAATAAAAACAAGGCAGTCACGCAGACGTGAAGATCCACCTTGGAAAAGAAAAATCGAAAAAGAAATCGAACAACTAAGAAGTGAACTGTCAGTACTGGATGAACTGAGTAGAGGAATAAATGTAAGAACTAGGAAAAGAAGAAGAGCCGAAAAAAAATATAACATCAGGAATGAAAATGACGTCTTATCAAATAAAGAAAAAATAAAGCAAAAAATCCAACTGAAGGCTCAAAGAATAAGACGCTATGAAAAAAGAGCAAAATTTTACAGACAAAACAAGATCTTTCAGACTGATACAAAGAGATTTTACAGGGAAATAGGTAAAAAAAGAATTGAAGTGACAGTACCCCCCAGAATGGAAGAAGTCACACAGTTCTGGGAAAAGATATGGGCTTGCCCTAAAGAACCTAGCAAGGAAGTACATTGGATTACGCAGGAGATAGAACGAATGAAGAATAAACCCGAACAGACATGGTCTGGAATTACAGAAGATTATATTAAATTTGCACTAAAAAAAGCACACAATTGGAAAACTCCAGGTATAGATAAAATTCCTAACTTTTGGCTATATTATTTAAATGCAGCACATAAAAAAATAGCCAAAGAACTCCAAGAAATGGTTGACGATCCCACTAAAATTCCTGCATGGATGACAAAAGGAATTACATTTCTCCTACCCAAGAATGGTGACACAAACAACCCGAAAAACTACAGACCAATTACATGTCTTCCGACAACATATAAACTACTAACATCTATTTTAACAAAACAAACATATTTATTCTTAGAAAGAAATGACATGATACCGCTTGAACAAAAAGGGTGCAAACGTGGCTGTTATGGCTGTAAAGACCAATTGCTAATTAACAAAATGATCCTGGAAAATTGCTACAAGACAAAGAAAAATCTTAGTACTGCCTGGATAGACTACCGAAAGGCATTCGATAGTGTGCCACATGAATGGATTTTAAAGACTTTAAATATATACAAGATATCGCCCGTCATCATCAATTTCATCAAACAGTGCATGTCTATATGGAAAACAACCCTTTACCTCAATCATATAAATGGAACCTATAAGTCTGATGAAATAAACATCAAAAGAGGTATATTTCAAGGTGATTCTTTATCTCCCTTACTATTCTGCATATCATTAATAGCACTAACCAGTCAACTTAATAAGACAGAATGTGGTTATAAAATAGGCCAAAAGAAAATAAGCCATCTATTTTACATGGATGACTTAAAGTTATATGCTAAGAATGATAATGAGCTGGAAGGTCTTCTGCAAACTGTAAAATGCTTCAGCGAAGACATTGGAATGAAATTTAATTTGAATAAATGTGCTAAAGCTACAGTTTTACGTGGATCAATACAAGAAACATCCTCAATTAGCCTAGACCCTGCTGTAACAATAAAAGAATTGAAACCAGAAGAAGCTTATAAATACCTAGGTGTAAATGAGAGCAAAAACATTCACCATAAAAAAATGAAAGAAATAGTGCGTAAAGAGTACTATAGAAGGCTACGAATGATATTAAAACTGAATTAAATTCACAGAACAGAGTTATGGCCATTAATAGCCTTGCAATCCCAGTTGTCCAATATAGCTTCAACATCTTAAACTGGACTCTAAACGACATCAGGCGAATGGATGCTAAAACAAGAAAGCTTCTTTCTAAGCATAGGATGCATCACCCAAAGGCTGATGTAGACCGTCTATACATACCCCGTAAAGAAGGTGGAAGGGGTCTTATTCAGCTGGAATTGTCATACAAGACAACAACTATTGGCTTACTAACATACATAGAAACAACAAAGGATTGGATGATACAATTAGTAAGGCAACATGAAGAAAGAAAGAAAAAATATTCAATAATAAAAGAAGGCAGTAAATACAAACAAGAATTACAGTTAGTAGATTCTGTAGAAAAGCAAAACAGTAGCCAAGAACCAACTATTGCGGCAAAAAATATGAAAATGAAAGCCAAAGATAAAGCTCTTGAAAAGATGAAACAGCGCTGGCAAGACAAACCTCTGCATGGCCAATATCCAGTACGTGCCAATAAATCCAATGTTGACAAAGTTAATACTCATCGATGGTTACGTGCATCTGGATTAAAGTCTGAAACTGAAGGATTTATACTTGCAGCACAAGACCAAAGTCTTTTCACGAGAAACTTTCAGGCAAATATTATGCATAATAATATGGATCCAAAATGCAGGTTTTGTGATAAACACCAAGAAACAATAGACCACCTAATCTCAGGCTGTTCTGTGCTTGCCCCAAACGAATATAAAAATCGCCACGATAGAGTTGGGCAATATTTACATTGGGCAATGTGCAAACATTATGGAAAAGCTATAAACAAACACTGGTATGAACATCATCCAGCACCGGTTACAGAAATAGAAGATGTAACCATTCTATGGGATTACACCATCTACACAGACAGAAAAATTGAAGCAAACAGGCCAGACATTATTGTTAAAAACCAGAAGGAGAAAACTTGTCTATTAATTGATATGGCTTGTCCAGCGGATTGTAACATAGCAATCAAGGAATTTCAAAAACTGTCAAAATATAAAGACCTGGAAATTGAAATAGAAAAAATGTGGAAATTGAAAACAAGAGTTGTGCCAGTGATAGTAGGTGCACTTGGAATGATAAAAAATGGAACAAAACAACACATTGAAAGAATCCCTGGAAACCCCAGCTTAAGAGATATACAAAAAATTGTATTATTAAGTACAGCCCACACACTAAGGAAAACGTTATCTATGTAATGCTGGGGATGATAGGGAGGATAGAAAAACATGAAATGGAGTCATAACAACACGCCACTACCTGCCTTAGGTCTCCCCGCAGACTTGGTTGGTAGTGAGACCAATGCAGAAATCGAAATATGATGAAAAATGACATAATAATAATAATAATAAAAGAAGGCAGTAAATTCATATTCAATAATAAAAGAAGGCAGTAAATTCAAACAAGATTTACAGTTAGTAGATTCTGTAGAAAAGCAAAACAGTAGCCAAGAACCAACTACTGCGGCAAAAAATATGAAAATGAAAGCCAAAGATAAAGCTCTTGAAAAGATGAAACAACGCTGGCAAGACAAACCTCTGCATGGCCAATATCCAGTACGTGCCAATAAATCCAATGTTGATAAAGTTAATACTCATCGATGGTTACGTGCATCTGGATTAAAGTCTGAAACTGAAGGATTTATACTTGCAGCACAAGACCAAAGTCTTTTCACGAGAAACTTTCAGGCAAATATTATGCATAATAATATGGATCCAAAATGCAGGTTTTGTGATAAACACCAAGAAACAATAGACCACCTAATCTCAGGCTGTTCTGTGCTTGCCCCAAACGAATATAAAAATCGCCACGATAGAGTTGGGCAATATTTACATTGGGCAATGTGCAAACATTATGGAAAAGCTGTAAGCAAACACTGGTATGAACATCATCCAGCACCGGTTACAGAAATAGAAGATGTAACCATTCTATGGGATTACACCATCTACACAGACAGAAAAATTGAAGCAAACAGGCCAGACATTATTGTTAAAAACCAGAAGGAGAAAACTTGTCTATTAATTGATATGGCTTGTCCAGCGGATTGTAACATAGCAATCAAGGAATTTCAAAAACTGTCAAAATATAAAGACCTGGAAATTGAAATAGAAAAAATGTGGAAATTGAAAACAAGAGTTGTGCCAGTGATAGTAGGTGCACTTGGAATGATAAAAAATGGAACAAAACAACACATTGAAAGAATCCCTGGAAACCCCAGCTTAAGAGATATACAAAAAATTGTGTTATTAAGTACAGCCCACACACTAAGGAAAACTTTATCTATGTAATGCTGGGGATGATAGGGAAGATAGAAAAACATGAAATGGAGCCATAACAACACGCCACTACCTGCCTTAGGTCTCCCCGCAGACTTGGTTGGTAGTGAGACCAAAGCAGAAATCGAAATATGATGAAAAATGACATAATAATAATAAATAAATAAATGAGGAGGAATACAAACGAGAATTTGAAGAATAATTAAAGAACAAGAACAGATTCAACAATAATAATAATAAAAATAATAATAATAAAAATGTAAACAAACACTGGTATGAACATCACCCAGCACCGGTTACAGAAATAGATGTCACCATTCTATGGGAGTACACCATCTACACAGACAGACAAATTGAACGAAATAGGCTGGACATTATTGTTAAAAACCAAAAAGAAAAAAACTTGCCTATTAATTGATATGGCTTGTCCAGCGGATTGTAACATAGCAACCAAGGAATTCGAAAAACTGTCAAAATATAAAGACCTGGAAATTGAAATAGAAAAAATGTGGTAACTGAAAACAAGAATCGTGCCAGTAATAGTAGGTGCACTTGGAATGATAAAAAAATTGAACACATTGAAAGAATCCCTGGAAGGCCCAGCTTAAGAGCTATATAAAAAATTGTGTTATTAAGTACAGCCCACACACTAAGAAGAACTTTGTCTATGTAATGATAGGGATGATAGGGGAAAATAGAAAAAACATGAAATTGAGCCATAACAACACGACACGACCTGTCTTAGGTCTTTCCGCAGACTTGGTAGGCAGTGCGACCATAGCAGAAATGAAATATGATGAAAAATGAGATAATAATACTAATAAAGATATGCCAAGAAAATACGAAGAAGAAAATATGAAAAACCCGATGAAGAAATAAAGAATAAAAAACGTCTAATCTTCTAAATTATATATAGCAAGCGGAGAAGTTGAATTAAGTTAACCCGAAAACACACAAAATTATTATCTATTATTGCTCACAACTTAAAACAGATGAATACTATTAGGTAGATTCTCTTATTTATTCAATTTGTAAACCCGTAAAAAACTGAGTTTCATTCTTGTCACATTATGTTGCACTAATTTTCTCTCGAACTTTCAGAATCATGATCACGAGATCGTGAAATCGATAATTATATCCACACCAATCACTTTATGAGGTATTCTAGTCTAGCAATAGGTTGATCAAACCGCCGACCAATATACGCACCGTTTTGCAGTTCTGGAACTCTCTTCCATATTCTTGCTTTCTTGACGGCTACAACTTCCAGTAATTTAAATGCAATGTCAATACCCATATCTTAACCACCTGACTCCAGTTCTTTCTATATCATCCTGTATATTTTTCCTTTCTCTCTACCTTTGCAACTGTCATCACATCCTTCTCTTGCTTCCTTCTCTGACACCCCCTGTAACTTATTCCTCTTTTGTCTACTCTCCTCCTATCTAATATTTTTCTCTTGTGTAGCCCCCTGTGCATTAGTGGCGTTACCGCCTTGCTTGGGGTGAAACGATTACAAAAAACAAAAAATAAATAAACTCATTTCTCTTTTTCAATCGTCTCGACGATGTTCTGAAATCTCAGTCCATACTAAGGTGTCAACCCAATATTCTCAATGTCACAATGCAAATTTACCAAGACAGAGCACTAACATTAAGCAACGTAACTCCACAAAGATTCGGTCGGTCAGTTAAGTGCAATACATGATACACGCTTGGGCGATCATGTCTCGAAATAGACATGACTGACTAGGCAGATGATTTTCCCGCAGTAGGTTGCAATTTCTTTCTGTAGTAGACTAGTTGCTAGCGAAGGCTATATAATCTAACTAGTGCTGCTATTCAACTCATAACTGGAGGGAGAAAAATAGATTTATACTTTTCCCAAGGTTATTTGCGCGTAAGTGAATGCAACGAATTCAACTAAAATTCGAACTCGGCTCTCTGATTTTTTGTTCTGTGTCGATATTTATTACACCACAACGCACAAATTGTGAACAAATAACTTAGAGAGTTGAGTCAAAGGGAGATAACTCCATGGCATCAGGAGGTATCATCGCACATCGAATAAGAATTATATACCTCAGTGATCGAAATAAAAGGTTCGGAGCGTACAACGGCCGAAACTTCGTAAACATGGCAGTAAAGATGGAGACAACAGTCCGAACAATGGAAATAATGTAAATATTACCGCATCTTCGAAGTATGGACAAATGGAGTAGCGAGAGTTTTGCTATGTTTCGTTTGCGAAAACAATCTCTTCAAGAATACATGATTGGAACGTTGTAAGATTGTCGTAATTTTTTTTTAATCATTTCACCCCAAGCAAGGCATTCCACTGCCATTATTGCGCTTGGGGCTACATAGGGGCAGGTAAAGAGAAAGAGTGGTTAGATATAGGAAATGTCAGAAGTGGGGTGATAGATGGGTATGGATACGGAGGATGAGGGTTGGGCAAATGGGAAGAGTGTTTGAAAGAATGGAAGCGAGTTAGTGTGTTAGGACGTGTCTATTGACCTTACATTTAAACTCCTGGAGATTGTAGCCGTCGGGGAAGCAGTCATGTGGAAGGGAATTCCACAGTCGGGAAGTGCGAGAAAAGAAACTGTTGGAGTAGAAGTTTGCATTTTATCGATTTCACTGTAAAAGGGTGGGATCTAGTTGCTAATCTAGTATCTCGTGCAAATTCGTACCTAGGGGGCACCAGTGATCTAAATTTATCGGAGCAGAAGCCGTGAAAGTATTTATAGAAGAGACACAGGGAAGCCACGTCGCGCCGGTGAGAGAGAGACTGCAGGCGGTAACTGGGGAAGCATTTCGTTTGCGAGAAAGGGTTTGTAAGGCGAAAAATAATTTGTCATCTATGGGGACGCGGAAACGGTTTTGGAACCGATCGAGAGTCTAAAATGAAAACTGGAAAGTTCCTGCCGATATATGACAGCAGTATTTCATTTTCAGTCTGATTTGGCTCTTTAGAAGTATTAAAGTCTGAAGTCATTTTGGCACTAGATAAGATGAACAGGAACAAAACAGTAAGACCAATAAATTTACTTATTTAATTTGCAAACGCGAATCGCTTTATGAATACAAATATACGACATGGTTGAAATTCCGGGACTCCTCAGTAAATCCCTCTTTGTAGCGCTTCCTAGAAAATAAGAAAGAAAGGAAGCTGAGCTCTATCGAACCATTAGCTTCATCAGCCATACAACGAAGTTAATAATCCGACTTTTGATGAATATAACATGATGCAGATTAGATCAGAAATTGAAGAAATGTACGCCCATGTTTTATAGACAAAATCATTTCATAAAGTCAGTTAAGTGCCATACGTGATACACGCTTGGGCGATCATGTCTCGAAAGAGACATGACTGACTGGGCAGAAAATTATCCCGCAGTAGGTTGCCATTGCTTTATGCGGTAGACTGGTTGCCGACTAAGGCTATAGAACTCAATCTGTCTTGTTATTTGACTCATAGGTGGAAGGGGAAGATATGTATTATATTATTATATAGTAATAAGTGGGGGATCAGTTTATTACTTCATAACAATATGAAACTGATCCCTCACTTTATGCCCAGTAGAGGCCTTAATCATATGTTCAATTATTATATTCAGTCAGCTAGTTAAGTGCCATACGTGATACACGCTTGGGCGATCATGTCTCGAAAGAGACATGACTGACTGGGCAGAAGATTATCCCGCAGTAGGTTGCCATTCCTTTCTACGTTAGACTGGTTGCCGACCAAGGCTATAGAACCCAATCTGTCCTGTTATTTGACTCATAGGTAGAAGGGGAAGAGATGTATTATATTATTAAGTAGTAAATAGTGGGGGATCAGTTTATTACTTCATAACAATATAAAACTGATATCCCACTTTAAGACCAGTATCAGCCTTAATCATGATTCCAACTATTATATTCAGTCAGTCATTTAAGTGCCATACGTGATACACGTTTGGGCGACCATGTCTCGAAAGAGACATGACTGACTGGGCAGAAGATTATCCCGCAGTAGGTTGCCATTCCTTTCTACGGTAGACTGGTTGCCGACCAAGGCTATAGAACCCAATCTGTCCTGTTATTTAACCCACAACTGGAAGGAATAGACGGATTAATACCTTTCCCAAGGGTATTTTCGAGTAAGTGAATGCAATGAATTCGGCTGGAATTCGAACTGCCCCCCCCCCGATTTCTCGTTCCGAGTCGATATCCAATGCTCCCCAACGCACATCATTTCATAAAGTACAGCACAAATTTTAAGTTGATCTATTAAGAGAACTTGAACTATTTGGGGAGTATATTACAAACACCCAGAAATTATAATGGGATCAAACTGTATACGTACAAATAGAGAATGAGTTGAATCATTGAACAAAGACGTCTTTTTAACCGGGTTAATTCAACCTTCATCCATGACAGCTGTGGAGAGTCATAGCCGTTCATGCCCTGAAGTGATGAGTCACATAGAACGAGAAGAGTAGTATCAAGAGTAGTAAACAGTGTTTGAAAACTCTCTAGAGAGAAAAGATACAGAACCTAAGAAAATTGGGTAAGGGCGAAAAATTCAATAAAAGCAGATTTCTTCTAAAAGTTGCAAAGTCAGAAAGTTGCTAAAAACCAGAATTTATTTGATTTTGCTTTTCTTTCACCGGAGAGAAATGTTATCTTTTTAAGGTTTTATTTTATTTATTTATTTTAGAAAAGGTTAGCTTTATATATGTTGCCTTTTTTAGTTTTGTTTTTACCCTTATCTTTTTTATTATTATTGGGGTAGATAGTTTTATTTCATCTTATTTTTTTAATATACCGCTTTTCTCATTGTCGACTGGCTGCGTATAAGGACACAGGCAAAGATTATTCAGCTAAAGAATCTTGGTTTAAAAGAGTAAAAATTCTTAAATAAAATATAAATATTTTATCTAGTAAAAAAAAGATATCACATTGTCTTTTACTGCACTTTCTCTCACTCATCCTCTCCGCATACACACTCACACACAAACACATACGCACAAACACATACACACATATATATTTTATATATACATATATATGTATATGTGTGTGTATGTTTATCTATCTATCTATCTATCTATTTGTTTATAATATATATATATATATATATATATATGTGTGTGTGTGTTACTGCACTCACACACACACACACACACATATATATATATATATATATATATATATATATGTTTAACGGAATGTGCTTAGATGAGCTCAAACTTGTAATTCCCTCTGGGCACCTAGTTATCTTTGTCTTAATGAGAAGTTAGAAATCATCACATTTAAGAACACGGTTATCCTGTTAAACCAGAGAAATGAGCTTAGTGTTCATTCTAAACATAGTTCACTACTTACTTTACAATATTTTGAATACATATAAAATATTTTTACTGATGTCAATTGTAATTAACCCTTAATTTCTGGGCATTTCATCTGACATGGATTGTCAAATGAATATATACCAGGTATTTAATTTGGTATATATTATCATATTAATATTTGCAATGTATTTAATCTAACATAGACTGTCAAGTTATATTGTTAGTGGTTATTAACATAGACTATCATGTTAATATTTAATAGATTTTGATCTAGCATAAATAATCAAGTTATTATTTAATCAGTTTTTATTCTAGTATAGATTGTCAAATAATAGTTAATAGTTATGATTCTTTAGGCATCAATTTCAGAAGGATTCTGAATTTTTAATTAATACCTACGTTAATTTGTATTTATATATATATATCTTTTTCTGTTTGTTCTTACTTATGCTTATATCTGAATATATAAACTTCGGTGCATGTATGTAGATGTGCGTAGGGCTTTATGTACTAGTAAGCATTTTGATGTATTTTTACATGCATATATGTATAAATATATATTTAAATGTGTGTCTATGTGTATTTGTGTGTATATATGTATATCTGTGTGTGTATGATTCTGTGTGAGTGTTCTTGTGTCTATTTGTGTGTATATATGCCTATTGCTGTCTATTCGTAGATCCATGTATGTGGTTTTATTCCGTATACTAGCAGTATAGCCCGGCGTTGCTCGGGTGTAATGAAAGCTTTAAAACTAATCCGTGGCCCTGGAGCTCAGACTCAGCCTAAAGAATATTTGTGTGAAGTTTGGTGAGAATCGGATAAAAATTGTGGATTTGTATAAAGGACATACAGACAGATAAACAAACACACACAAAAACGTCTTGCCATTTATATATATATATATATTATTGATTTTCTGCACTATTGTAAGAACTGCAACCTTGAAACTTCTGAATATCGTTTCTTATGTATTTATTTATAGGTGTATCAAATTTGATTAAAATCGGACCACTTCTTCTATAACCCGATTTTTTCAATTATCGATTTTCGATATTTATCGGGGGTACCTCGACACAAAACCTAGCTAAGAACACTCGCAGACGCTCATAGTACAAATGTGTAAATTGTCAAGAAAATCGGTTCAGCCGTTTCGGAGTCTATAGGGAACGGACACACACACACACACACACACACACACACACACACACACAGATACACACACACAGACAAAGTTCCATTTATAAATAAGTTTAGATTAGATAGATAATGCTATGTCGTTTTTTATGTTGCGTACTTAATTTGATTAAGTATGTACATTTGCGTACTTATATATTTAATATTTATTTTTTATGCAATGGAATATGACTGTGTTTGTCTCGACCTTAATTAAATCTTCCCACGTCCACGTTATCTTACGAATTGGGTCTTACATATATCCAATATATGTAGCGTTTATACACGTTTCTTAACCTAGCTCTAAATCTAACGGATAAATGAGACACGTTACTAAAAACAGGAGTCAAAAGCATTGTGTATGTACATATCTGTGCGTATATGAGGATGTATATGGATATGTACTAGTATATGTATGTGTATATATATTTTTCTGTTTGTTTATATGTGGATATCTGTATGTTTGTATGTCTATCTCTCTTCCTAATTTCATATTTTAATAACTTTTATAATAATCTAAACCTATTGCTTTGTTAACCTTAGCATTTATAATTCGTAGACTCTAACAATAATTCGTAATAATTATTTTTGAAAATAAATATTAATTTTATTGTAAAGTCAAACTAATAGTCGATTAGTAATACCGAATGCTATTTTAAACAAATATTAATATTAATGCTACAATAAATTGTTTTTAGAATCTGTTCCTATGTTCAAATTAGAAATTTCTTGTATTTTGATTGGTCACCATAGACTATGTAACAATGACTCTCTGAATAGGAGTGCTTGGCTAGTTTTGAAACTTTTAAAACTCTTCAACTCGAAATCATTTTTCAACCTATTCTGGACGCGCCCTTTTAAATTTTGTGGAAAAGAATGTGCCTTATTCAGCAAGATATGGAAATTCGAAAAAATATTCCTGAAACGCCTACTGCAAGACGCGCCCAATATTATCACAGCTGTACAAGAGATTGCAAGATCCGATCAAGAATAAAACCCCATCTTGCGCTGGCGATATTAAAACAGCCAATAGCATCATTCGAAGTCGAGTGGCAGCCATCATATATGTGCATAAATATAAACTAGAATTCTGACATATTTTCTTTAAATTTATATGCTTACATACATGCCAAATATCTGTTAAGTTGCAACGTTTTCAAAAGTTATAATCGCTCCCTTTGATGTCTAACGATAAAAACTTCCACTGAAGCCTATCGATATATTTCATCGTGATGCCTTCAGATCTAAGCTCAATTTATTTCGCTTATAGACTTTCTTCGTTAGAAGATTCCATGTCCTAAAATTCTCAGCGGACTATTTTGGTAAAATGCGTGAGTATACGAACAAATTTCGATTGCTACTTGACTCTGAACAAGCAGCCAAAAGTTGCTTATTTGAGAATTTTAAGGCTCAGCGCTTTCTGCAATTTACCTCTTGACACTTCGAATCAAGTTGACTATCAGCACACACACTCTCTCTCTCCCTCTCTCTCTCCCTCTCTCTCTCCCTCCCTCTTTCTTTCTCTCTCTTTATATATATATATATATAGTCATTCGCAGACAGATCTGTTTCGCTGTATCACAGCTCATCAGTACGGTTTGACTCAGATTGCTTTTAACACTGGATTAAATAAAATAAGAATTTAAATATATATATATATATATATATATAGAGAGAGAGAGAGAGAGAGATAGATAGATAGATAGATAGATAGATAGATAGATAGATAGATAATAATTTTCATTTGTTTTAACATTATTATTTTTTAACGGAAACAAATATTTTAAAACAAATAAAAATTCAAATATCTCGGGAAAGGCCAGTTTTGTAAATTTCCGTAAATTTTCATTTATATATATATATATATATATATATATAAATGAAAATTTACGGAAATTGATAGATATACTTGGTAAGGTCAGCCGATTACATTACTATGGTTTAGAACTTTTTGGTTTCGTCGGGCAATTTGTAATGGTAGCGCAATTGTCTGACTTTCCCAACAGAAATATGTAAAAATTCTACATATTAAAGCTTCATTTTTCTTGAAGCATCTATTGAGCACATTCTAATATAATGTTTACTGGTCTAATTTAAACTTGATTTAAATCTGACCTATAACTGTTTAGTATATATATATATATATATATATATATATATATATATATATATATATATATATTATAATGGTTGTTACGATGGTGTATATATTCATAGTAACACTACACAATAATTTTCGCGTTTCGAAGCTGCTACGTGCACTTCTCATCGGGTGATAAGTTGAAAGGAAAATTCAGGACTACAATACGGCCAACTATATCAGACTAAACTCCCACTCCGCATTCACTTAAATATCATATCACCATAAATAAATCATTTTCGCCATTTAATTTTCATTTCAACTTATCACCCGATGAGAAGCGCACGTAGCAGCTTCGAAACGCGAAAACTTTTTTGTAGTGATACGATGAATTTATAAACCATTGTAACAACCATTACAATATAATGCTCTATGTTGTATCGAGCACTCTTTATAAAAGTAAATGCATGAACAGTAGGTAAAAAACCTACGTGTTCTATAACTTTGTTACAATACAACTATATATATATATATATATATATATGTCTGCGGATGACT
Source organism: Ascarosepion bandense (assembly GCA_037127315.1). Taxonomy (NCBI): domain Eukaryota; kingdom Metazoa; phylum Mollusca; class Cephalopoda; order Sepiida; family Sepiidae; genus Ascarosepion; species Ascarosepion bandense. Next base: position 74,520 of record JBBBDQ010030526.1, read on the forward strand.
ATAGTATATATATATATATATATATATATATATATCACTCATACATACAGTAAAAAGAACCTTCAGATATTGGAGGACATCTACATTAAATCAAAACAACCCACACTTAATATAATCACATTTCAATCTCGTCACAACACATTACATTGCACTTGAACATATGGTTCTGTTAATATTTCGGTCTCTCACGTGTGACGTCATAAAACCGCATTACAAATTTACAAACTGTGTCTGCTATTTGGCGACTCTAATCGTTGCATAGCAATGTTTGATGTCAACACAAGATAAAATCATCTTTGATGGTGGATGTCTTTATGTTAACGTCCCTGGAACTTCTCTGAAGATGGCTCATGCGAGCCGATAGCTTAGAACCAGCATGATAAAAAATATCCAAACGTTGGATAATTTTGATCTTTATTTTCACCTGAAATTAAAGCCAGAGTCAGATATTTAGATTAAACATAAGAGACTTTCATTGTTTGTTTTATTTAACAATATATTTTTAGAAATAATATTTATATAGTCATTTGCAGACAGATCTGTTTCGCTGCATCACAGCTCATCAGTACGGTTAGACATCAGATTGCTTTTAGCCAGAATTGAAACCCGACAGAATTGTCATGAGTCGATGATTCTTCATCTGAGCTATGGGCGCTCGATAACAGAAGATAGACTTTTCATATGTGATATACCATGTAAACACACTTCAGTAGCTAAGAGTGTTCTAATTTATTACTGAATGAACGATGCGTAGATGCTAAATTACATACTGTTTTTTCAAAGCTTAAAATTCTTCCAGAGTGCTCAGTCAGGGTATGAGATCGTAAAATATGTCATCCGCAGAGAGATCTGTTTCGCTGTATCACAGCTCTTCAGTACGGTTAGACAGCCTATTGCTTTTAGCCAGAATTGAAAACCGACTGAACTGACATCAATCGGCGATTCTACCTCATTTATAATTACACCAGCCCCGCACGCGTTTAAGTAGCGTCGACCCCAGTCAGTACAAAATGGGAAAAAGCATACAACTTTTTACAGTCCTAAATATAATTTAAATTTAAATAACTAACAAATTGTTAATAAGTCGTAACAATAAATGTATCAATCAAGCTCGAACTTTCTCATTTTCGCTATCAATAGGTGCTGACTTGGCGGCTCGACTACAGCCACTTCCCCACCGACGAAATGTGTCCTCCCTTTGTCTGTTCTATAAGTACTTTCATGGCTTCTACTCAGACAAACTTAAGTCACTGGTGCCTCCTCAACAGGTGTTTACTCGTGCAACCAAATTAGCAACTGGGTCCCACCCATTCACAGTTAGGTTAGCCAAATGCAGACGACAATTCTACTCCTGCAGCTTTTTCTCTCGCACTTCTCGCCTGTGGAACTCGCTCCCATATTCTTTCTTTCCTGACGGCTACAACCTCCAGATATTTAAATGCAATGTCAATACGCATCTACTAACCACTGGACTCTAGCCCTTCCCCCACCCCGTAAATCCTTCCCTTTCTCTCCCCACTTGCAACTGTCATCACACCTGCATTTTCATCTTTCTATAGCTTCTTTCTAATTGGTTTGTAATCCTCTTCTCCCTCATCTAATTAATTTTCTTTCAGTTATGTTGCCCCCCGCATATCAGTGGCATTTACGCCTTGCCCGGGGTGAAATGATTACTATATATATATATATTGCATACACTACCACCTGTTTGAATAGACCCCCTACATGTCACTTATCAAACAAAAGTAACATAAAAAATATTTATTAACCAGTAATTTACAAGAAACCTTGAAGAAAACATACACAGCATTAAGTAATTACTTTTTCTGCCTCAAAATGGACGATGGATCTACTAATGAATATTCATTTATGAATATTCATTTATGAATAAATACGTTCCACAGGAACAGAAACCATTTGCAACCGTTCAGTTTAAGACTAAAATGTATCAATTATTAATAACGGCTGACCAAAAGAAAACGGTTACTGTGTTAAATCCATTTGAACGAACACATTTCATAAAGAATATATTTCCGACTTTTCATAATATATCTTGGTGAATGTGATATATATAAAGTTATAAATATTTGAAAAATGTTAGGCTACGCGGAAGCCATTGTGCAACGTTTTTCATCATCTAGGAGGACTTCATCAGATTGAAGTAATATTTTTATTGATGGAATTATATATTTGTCAATATTACTGATTATGTTTTTTATCATTTCACCCCAAGCAGGGCAGTTTTACGGCTATTGTTGCACAGGGGGTAACATAGGGGAAAGTGGTGAGAAAGAGGGGTTAGTTATAGGGGATGTTAGGAGGAGGGTAATAGACGGATGAGGATACCGGTGTAATGAGGGTGGAGTGGATGGAGAAAAGAGCTGGAGACAAAGGATGCGAGTTCATGAGATAGGAGATTTCTATTGACCTTACATTTAAATTCCTGGAGATTGTAGCTGTCGGAAAAGCATGTATATGGAAGGGAATTCTACAGGCGGGAAGTGCGAAAAAAGAAGCTGTTAAAGTAGAAATTGAAGTTATATTTTATCGGTTTCACTGTAAAAGGGTGTGACTTGGTTGCTAGTCTAGTAGTTCGTGTAAATTCATATATAGGAGGCACCAGTGAGGAAATTTCATTGGAGCAAAAGCCGTGAAAGTATTTGTGGAAGAGACGAGGTAGTATTTACAGTACTTACATTATTCGGACGATTGTCCTCATCATTGTTACCATTTGTACGAAGGTTTGTGATTTGGATATAGACGTTGGTTAGTTCCTGTGACTTGACTCCAAAAGTTTGAGTTCAACACCAGGCTACAGTAGTGGTGAACTAGTACCTTACAGGGTTAGAGGGAGGTAACTCATGACTACCAAAAAAAAGAATTACTACGCAAGGAATGAAGTTCATATGCCCCAGTGATTGTAATAAAGTGTTCGGTTCGAAATTCCTAGCAAATGAAGAAGGCAGGAACGTACAACGGCCAAAACGTCGTACAAAAGGCAACAAAGATAAGGGCAATAACCCGAATAATGGAAATACTGGAGTTATATATATGTGCAAGTAGGAACTGTCAGTTAATTGCCATACATGATGCACGTTTGGGTGATCATATTTCTTTCGAGACATAACTGTTGTCTGTCAACCATTACAGGCAACCTCTTCTGCCTCCCATAAGCATGGACCAAGTGATTCTCCCTGAGAGTAATACACTACGCCTCTTCGGACTTACACTGTCCTCAGACCTAAAATGGAACCACTATATTGAATCCATAGCAAAATCTACTGCTAAGAAGATTGGGTCACTATGTCGATCCAGGATGTTTTTTCCACCTGAATACATCCTGCATATATACAAGTCAACCATCCGTCCGTGCATGGAGTACTGCTGCCATTTATGGTCAGGTGCCCCTGCCGTTCTCCTCAGTGTTCTTGACAAGCTCGAAAGGAGAGTCTGTAATGTGATAGGTACTGATCTGGCGACTCGACTGCAGCCACTTCCCCATCGTCGAAATGTGGCCTCCCTCTGTCTCTTCTATAAATACTTTCATGGCTTCTGATCGGATGAGCTTAAGTCACTGATGCCTCCTCAACAGGTGTTTACCCGTGCAACCAGACTGGCAACTGGGTCCCACCCATTCACAGTCAGGTTAGCCAAATGCAGACGACAATTCCACTCCTGCAGCTTCCTCTCTCGCACTTCCCGACTGTGGAACTCACTCCCGTATTCTTGCTTTCCTGACAGGTACAACCTCCAGAAATTTAAATGCAAAGTCAATACTCATCTACTAACCACTGGCTTCTAGCTCTCTCCCCTCCCCTGTATAACCTTCCCTTTCTCTCCACCTATGTATCTGTCATCGCACCTGCTTTCTCATCTTTCTGTTGTTCCTTTCTAACTAGTTTGTACTCCTCACTCTTTTCTAATTAATCTTTTTACATTTATGTAACCCCCTGCACATCAGTGGCGTTTCCGCCTTGCTCGGGGTGAAATGATTAAATAAAACACAAAAAAACTGACTAAGCAGAAGATAGGTTGCCGTTACTTTCTGAGGTAGACTACTTGCTAATAAGGCTATAGAACACAATCTGTTCCGCTATTCAACCCATACCTGGGAAGATATTTGTGCGTAAATCAAGAAAATGAATTCGGCTGTAATTCGAACTCGGATCTCCAATGTCTTTATTCCGAGTCGATATCTATTACAATGACGAACGCACACCCTAAAAGGTAAACAAACATGACGATATAAACGCGAGCGTAGTTTATAATTACGTACCGAAAGAAATTTTGGAAAGCTGAATTTACAATTTTTAAGATTTTATTTTATTTTTTGACAGACGTTTTTATTTCTTCCTGAAAGAGTAATCAGGAAAAATTAAGTCTATTTTGTTTTTTTATTTCAGCTACCAATTGCCTTATGCAGATACTGTACATGACTTCTGTTGTTGAAAATGAAAGTCGACGCACAGGAATAATGAAATTACTAAATTCTAATTAACAAATAAGATTGTAAAATAGATATTTCTTGCTTATACATTCAATTTCTTTCTTTTTGGTATAAGAAATTATGTGTAAGTGAATTTAAAGCATATATGAAGTTATACTGTTACGAATAATTTAATCACTTACTCATAGTTAGGCTATGACAGAAAAACATTTTCCAGCATCAAGATGAAATAATCGTTTTACCTTTTTAAAAACAGCTGCCATTATATATATATATATATATATATATATATATATATATATATATATATATATATATATTAATGTATACTTTGGCAGCAATCTTTCTTTCAAACGACAAGAAAGATGTTATTAGATTTTTATTCATTTTTTTCGGTATTCTCACATTTTTTTCGGTTTACTGGAGATAATGAATGTAAAATCTTTACATAATTATCAACCCAGGCCCTTCCAGCTACATTTCCGGCCATTTCCAAGTGTGTGATATCTCCGCTGTTGTTATGTTATCCTCATGTTATGACTGTAATGTAGTATTTTATTTTGTGCTGTTTTTGAAAAGAAACGGTTCCCTCCCAGCTTTCACGTGCCGTGCGCGACAGAAAATCACGTGAGCCTCTTTATATAAAAAAAAATAGCAATACTCCATTTCCACTATTAAATTGTGTACTGTTGGTGATAGGAGAAGAATTTTTGGTATATAGTACCTCTCTAATAGAAAGATGTTTGATATTGTGATTTATGTAGCATGCTTGTATTTTTGACCAGAATTTTTTTCGAGGTTTCTTGTAAATTATGGGTTAATAAATATTTGTTTATAACACTTTTGTTTGATAAGAGGTATGTAAGGGATCTACTCCAAGAGATGGTAGTGTATGCAATATATATATATATATATATATATATATATATATTGCAAAGATGATAAAAACCAGAAAACCTGCCAGTCAGTGAGAGTCTGAAGAGCCAAATGTTAGAAGAACTTTAGAAAATAAACAAAAGGAAAGTATATGAAGA
>JBBBDQ010030526.1:82500-125000 GCA_037127315.1 Ascarosepion bandense
ATAGATAGATAGATAGATAGATAGATAGATATGAGTAGTCTCAGAGATAGATAGATAGATAGATAGATAGATAGATAGATAGATAGATAGATAGATAGATATGAGTAGTCTCAGATAGAGATAGGTCGAGAGATACATAGATAAATATGATTAGTCTCATAGATAGATAGATAGATAGATAGATATCCAAGTATAAGGTAGGTATGGATGAAATAATATTCCGTATCCAAAGAAACACTATTCTTAAAAAGTGCTCAGTACAAAGTAGTACTAATAATATTTATAAATAAATATATTAATATATATATTCAGAAATTATAACAAATATGTTATAATATCACTACAAAAGTAGCTATTTTGTTTTGACACTATTTGTGTCTTATCAAGTGATGAGGTTTGTTTCAAGTTGAAGAGTTTAAAAGGTTATAACAGGCCCCCCAAATCAGGGAGCCGTTTTTGTTTAGACAGTGTGAACCAATCAGAATAAAGTAACTTCTAATAGATAGATAGATAGATATATAGATAGATAGATATGAGTAGTCTCAGATATAAAGAGACAGGTAGATATGAGTAGTCTCAGAGATAGATAGATAGATAGATAGAGAGAGAGAGAGAGAGAGAGAGAGAGAGAAAGAAAGAGAAGCAATATTGATGAATGCATTTACCAGCAAACAATTGTAATATACTATAAAATTGAAAAGAAATAATATATGGTTGTAAGTCTATAACATATCTTTAGACAAGTAGGCGGATAACTTTTGACAATCTCTGTATATAGGCATTGACTGATATGACAAAAGTACGTTCGGGGTTTATTAAGTACTTACAATCTATAATGTTCAACCAATGTCATTAATACTCACTATTAAATGAAGTGCGTTGAGAAGGAAATAAAATATATTGAAAATGAATATTTCTTGTATAAAATAAATGCTTTTTTCATCATTAGGCAGCGAACTTACTGGCGTAATAAAGTTTCTCCTGCCCCACCTGTCGTTCTCCATTTCTCTGTCTGTCTGTCTGTCTGTCTGTCTGTCTCTCTCTCTCTCTCTCTCTTTATATATATATATATATATATATATATATTGCGAATCGCCTGAAGACACCAGCCACGGTAGAAACCTAGGTCGCGTTTTACAATTTACAAATGGAATATATATATATATATATATATATATATATATATATATATATATATAAAGTGCTGAAAATATTTGTCCTGCGGATGAGAATAGTAAATAAACACATATTTTGGAACTCTTTACTTAAATAAAAAATGTCAAAAATAACAAACTCAGATATTAGCTTGACAAAATATGAATATTTATGAAGAAAATGGTGGAATTACCTGCTTTTAATTGTTTCTTAGCTCTTGACAACTCTTTATCTCTTCCTTTGTAAATATATTTTATGATGGATGACAGCATTGCTTACAATAGGCTACTGTATATGCCTTCAATATTATTAGTAGTTTTGAACATATTTACAAACGAACTGAGATAGATAGACAGATAGATAGATAGATAGATAGATAGATAGATACAAGCAGGTAAGCGACTTCTTCTGTATTGTGTACCGTGTCCTTATAGGAGGTGCTGATCATGGATCTCCCTAACATTTGCAACACGCATCAGTGACTATCCCTCCCAACACCATTTATTTTCACGAGCTCATTATGCAGGTTACTCAGCACTTCCCATCTCTTTCTCTTCTTACAAGTTTCAAATTCTCCAAGCCGTCTTTCCTCATTGTGTTCTAAAATTTTCAACATTCATTTTCGTATTGTTTTGATCTTCTGTTGAACCACATATCTGTTAACTCAACTTTCCTCTTCAGCTGAGAGGGAATTGTCCAGCATTAACTGCCATAGAGGAAAATCAACATATGTGAGGATAATGCTGTTGAGCATGTTCATTGTTTCCAACGAAATCCTTCTTTTTTTTATTACTTTGCTATCGGGGGCACTTTTCACTATTCTAATTCTGCTTCGGATTTTGGTGTCACATTTTCAAATTTCTGTTAAAACACTACCACGATATTTAAATTTGTCCTCTTGCTTAATTTTCTCTTTCGAGACATGACAGAAGCTTTTCGGTAAACCAGTTGCTAACCAGGACTATAAAACACAATCTGTTTTGCTATTCAACCCATAGCTGGAGAGAGATGAGACGGATTAATATCTTGCCCAAGGGTATTTTTACGTAAGTGAATAAAACAAATTTGAACTTGGATCTCCGATTTCTCATTCGGAGACGATATCCATTACACCACAATGAATGAATGGCAATGTTTAGTCTTTTAATTTTTCAAGGAAATTTTCTTTTAAAATTTCCCCATGTTATTTCCCGCGGCTTAATGTTTATTATTTTATCTTATATTCACGACATAACTGTTTAATTGCATTTAATCTGATTTTCTTAACTGCGCGAGTAATTCAATTCTTCAACCCATAAGTACCTATTCAGGAAATGCTTTTATACCACTTGTGCATTTTGAAATTCTTCTTCAGTTTCAGGCTTCCTGTCCAATTTCCTATTCTTTTACCAAAGACATTCTTTATTTTCAACTGTTTCCTTATCACAAGTGCTAAAAAACAATTCTTAACTCTTATGAAAGCGTTTTTTCTGTCGTTTTTTATTTCCTTTTCTTTAAATATTGCCTCCAGGAACAAATATAAACGGAACTATATTTTTTCTCTTTTTCTGACTCTCAGCAATGAAATTCTTTTTAAATCAGCAATTGCTTGAAACCTCAACTTTTGATGTAAACAAACTCAGTGTTTCTATCAATAAATATTTATCGCAAATTTGACAAACTTCTCTCAAGAATATACAGGTGCTTACCAAAAAAGGATGCCGTTAGTATTAGCTATGGATAAACACAATAAAAATTACTCGTTTTTAGAATGACCCAAAACATTTATTGGAAGTAAACCGCTTGTATGAGGAAGGGAAATGAATTGGTTGTTTTAGTTTATCAGCGTGTTAACTTCTGTGAAATAATTAAAGCCAGCATCCAAATATTTTGCAAGTAATTTTATTTCATTTTGTTTATTTATTTATTTATTTATTTTAGCTAATGTCATGATGAAACACACCTATTCCTCAGATAATAGACTCTCCCTCCTATATCAATAAGAGTTAACAGGAAATACTTAAGAAGTTTTTCAGAGGTTCATAGGAGTTCTTTAGAGTTCTATTGGAGTTTAGTAGAACTACTAGGCAGTTGATATTAGTCGGCAGTTAGCCGAATACTAAGGAGTCCGCTTTCCGTTGAAGATTACCAAGTTCCTAACATTTTGGGTGCGTTAAGGCGATTAGAAACCGACATAGCTCGATTATAACTTTCAGTGCGAAAACTACTCCACAATAGATAATAATAGATTTAGTGATAAAGTATTGCTAATTAACCCATGGATTGAGGAGAAAGGGAGATTCATTCCTTTTCCAAGGGTATATGCGCGTTAATAAATATAAGGAACCCGATTTGAAGTGGAACTCGTTTATATGATTTCTAGCTCTATACTATATTTTATTTTACGCCACCCACACATCCGAACTTACGGTATTTCAATGTGATGTGTCCGGAATTGGGGAAGTATAACGATGAGAAGGAACGTAAAAATCATTTTTGGTCTTCCCACCAGACATATTCAATCTTTCGATCGAGGCAATCCTAAGAGAACTCAAAGTCCTACTCGGATTCATTATTGCTAGTCATAATATTAGTAACATAATATATGCAGATGACCTACTGTTGATAGCAGATGCAGAAAGGCGACAGCATAAAGTCTTATACAAACTAGTAAAGGAAAATGAGAATAAAGGAATAAGCATCAAGTGTTAGAAGACAGAATATACAGTTGCCAGCAAGAGGAACCGTCCAAGATTTGTGTTATGAATTGGAGATATCAAAATCAAAACAGATCGAAAATTTAAATATATGGGAAGTTTTCAGACATATTGTTTTATTGTTTGATTTTTTTAAATAATTTATCAACCCTGTTATCCAACATTAAAAAGGGTTGACGACATATCCGGTTAGCAGGCAATGACGTCACTCGACGAACTCTTCTCAGAAGAAAACTAATATTCAATAGATTTGTAAGATGGCAAGATTGATCGTCCAAAAAGAACGGAACGCATATATATATTCCGTTGTAACAACTGCGATTTTATTAAGCAATATTCTTCTTTTATTCGTCGTCTTTTGTTCCGAAATTTTGTGATTCTTATTTTGTTTTGAATCTCATCTTACAAAGCCACTCACGACTTGCAAGGAGTTTTCTTTTGTTTTTATACTCATGGTCATTTTCTTTTACTTGTCTTAACTTCATTCTCACTGGTTTCTTTGAATTCGTTTTGTTTTTGCTTCTTTTGCTTAATTTTTCCCTTACCGCTTGTTTTATTTCTTTTATATTAAAACACACATACAAACACAAACAGACACATAGATAGATAGATAGATAGATAGATAGATAGATAATGAATACATACATACATATATATATATATATATATATATATATATATATATAATAAATACATTTTGATAGATAGATAGATAGATAGATAGATAGATAATGAATAAATTTAGATAGATAGATAGATAGATAATGAATAAATTTAGATAGATAGATAGATAGATAGATAGATAATGAATAAATTTAGATAGATAGATAGATAGATAGATAGATAGATAATGAATAAATTTAGATAGATAGATAGAGAGAGAGAGAGAGAGAAAGAGGGAAAGAGATAGATAATGTACACATTTAGATAGATAGATAGATAGATAGATAGATGTGAGAGAGAGAAAGAGGGAAAGAGATAGATAGATAGATAGATAGATAGATAGATAGATAGATAGATAGATGTGTGTGTGTGTGTGAGAGAGAGAGAGGGAATAGAAAGAGAGATAGAGTTAGTCTGTATTTTAATTAAGTAACACAAAATTTTAACTGGTTCAAATTTAGATGGAAAATTGATTATTAAGCCAAGGAAGACCAGGCACGACTGAAATCCCTTTCCACGCAATATGCAACAAAGAGATTTACCAATGACAATGTTAAAGATTACCAGAATACAAAAACTTCCGAGGAAATTCATTATCACACGGAATTCAGCAATAATCCCCCAAGACAACGAATAATAATACTAATCTAATATCAAGATGTTCTGTCGGTCGGTTAAGTGCCATACGTGATACACGCCTGGGCGATCATGTCTTGAAAGAGACATGACTGACTGGGCAGTGATTATCCCGCAGTAGGTTGCCATTGCTTTCTGCGATAGACTGGTTGCCAAACAAGGTTATAGAACTCAATCTGGCCTGTTATTTAACCCATAACTGGGGGGAATAGACGGATTAATACCTTCTCCAAGTGTATTTGCGCGTAAGTGAATGCAAGGAATTCAACTGAAATTCGAACTTGGCTCTCCGATTTCTCGTTCCGAGTCGATATCCACTGCACCACAATTCATCTGTACTTGTCCCAAATGAATATAAAAATACTTACGATAGGTTGGGGCAATATTTACACAGGACAATGTGTAAACAATTTGGAAAATATGTAAACAAACATTGGTATGAACATAATCCAGCTCCGCTTACAGAAAGAGATGTCACCATTATATGGGATTACATCATCTACAGAGACAGGAAAATTGAAGCAAATAAGGCGAACATTTTTGTCAAAAACCAAAATAGAAAAAAACTTGCCTACTAATTGATATGGCTTTTCCAGCCAAATGTTAATATAGCAACCAAGGAATTTGAAAAACTACCAAAATATAAAGACCTGGAAATTGAAATAAAAAATGTGGAAAATGAAAACAAGTATAGTACCAGTAATAGTAGGTGCACTTGGAATGATAAAAAATGGAACAAAACAACCTATTGAAAGAATCCCTGGAAACACTAGCTTAAGAGATATATGTAAAAATTGTCTTTTTAAATACAGCCCACACACTAAGGAGAAATTTGTCTATGTAACGCTAGGGATGTTATGAGAGGTAGAAAAAAAAACAAAAAAACAAATGAAATGTAGCCATAACAGACCCACCACTATCTGCTTTAAGTCTTTCCGTAACCTTGGTAGAAAGTATGAATATAGTAGAAATCAAATTATGAGGAAAATGACATTGTAATAATAATAATGATCTTGTTCTACAGAATCCAAACTACACCAAGTTTTATTTGCTTTTAACTGCATTTGCAAATCTTATTTCTCTACGCGAGATGTTACAGACGAATCTCAGCAGCGCAAAGAAAAATAGTGCACATCGTGTTTCTGTCTATCCGCCGTATTAAATAGCCCGGAAGTACTTCGGTTGCTCGCCCTTTCACTTTCGTACACCTTTCTGAAAATATTTTTATTACCGGTTCCGGTGAAATTCGTATTTCTGCAGCACTTGGCACACGGGTTTTCTGTCAAATTTCCATTTTCGTCGGCGGGAGATGGAACGGTCCGTGTTGGGGGTGGTGGACTTTTTACAATCACTTTACCTATACCTAGAACAATCTTCCTGCCAGGTCTTTGAAAATCAATTACAGAAAATTATTTAAACAGCGCGAACGGAGGGACAATATTTTAGCTGAGAAAAGTGGTCGATTTTACCTCGAAGCGAGTCACCAGACAAATAAATATGTAAGACAGCCAAAACAACTCCCATGTACAGGCATATATATATATATATATATATATATATATATATATATAGAGAGAGAGAGAGAGAGAGAGAACAGACACACAGACAGACAGACAGATAGAGAGAGAGTATTGAGTTGTGATAATGTTTAGCACCAAGATTGTTGTTTATTTTGGTAATTTTACTGATAAAAGTTATATTGGCAAGCAGTATTTTTTTTTTATCGTAAAGTGCTCTATATCGGGGTGGAGACAGAGCGTTGATAGGCCTAATACGAAGAACTTATAACTTTAACTGGAAAGTTTCATATATATATATATGAAAGTGTCCACTTAAAATGACAAATTATATATATATATATATATATATATATATATATATATATATATAATTTGTCACTTTCAGTATGTATATATTTATTTGCTCTGCTATTGTATTGAGCGCTTTACGTGTTAGATTCCTCGTCTGGGGCTTTTTTCTTTTGACTAATGTTCAAGTGCTTAGTTCGTTTCTTTTTTTGTTTCCATTTTTCTCCTCCGCCTTTATAGTCGGTGGGTTTTTCGAGACGGGTTCAAAGATAAATTCATAGTTATATATATATATATATATATATATATATATATATATATATATATACTAGCAGTATAGCCCGGCGTTGCTCGGGTGTAATGAAAGCTTTAAAACTAATCCATGGTCCTGGAGCTCAGACTCTTTGGACGTTCGCACAAAAGACTAAAAAGCAAGAGTTGTTTCCAGTCAAATCAAAATAGTAGATTGATAGAAAAAAGAATGAATGTAAGTTAAATTTTGATTTTCGGTATTGATGTCAAATAAGTTTTCCGTCGCAAACTGAATTTTGAAGACTAAATAAGTTTTCTGAGGAAATGGTATCATGGCTGAGGCTAAGAACTACAATTATACCTACTTCAAAAACCAAAATAAAAGGGCTGAAAACCTGATTTTGCTCAGACCCGAGAGGATACCGAGGTATTGATTTCCAATATCAAAGTCAAATAAGTCATCCAAGGATAAACTAACCTAAGTAAGTCCTTGAAAATTTATCGTACCCATCGGTAGTAATATTGGAGAAAATGAGCCATATTGACAGCCGAATATATGGGTTTTTGATAAGATTCGATAAAATATCCGGGGATATAGATTTCTGATATCGGGAAAAATGAGTCGTCTTAATAGATCTACTAATATTGGAGACCAAAAGCTATAATTTTACCTACTTAGAGCAAATTCTGCAGCAAGAACATGATAAAAGGCTGAAATCTTGATCTTGATCAGAACTGATCGGATATTTGGTATCGATTTCCGATATCGGGAGGAAATCGGAAAAAATAAGTAGCCCATGTCCTGACCGGAAGCCTAAAGAATATTTGTGTGCAGTATGGTGAGAGTTTAAAATTGTGGATTTGTATAAATGACATACAGGCGAACAGATAGACAGACACACACACACACACACACACACACACACACACACACACACACACACACACACAAACATCTTGCCTTTATATATATATATATATATATATATATATATATATATATATATATATATATATTGATTGATTGTTCAATACTTAGTCTTAATAAGGTTAGACCAGTACACATTTGTATTAAAAAGTGTTCTATACAATTATATTGTAGAACTTTTGAATATTTTTCATTTATAATCGAGTTATTTCGCTATCTTGGTTTCTACCATGAGTGGTTCTTTCAGGCGATTTTTTATCGCCTGAAGAAACCACTCGTGGTGAAAACCAAGGTAGCAAAATAACTCGTTTATAAAAGAAATATATATATATATATCTTCATGCAAACATGTTTCATTGAATAATATAGACTGATTCTTTCCAGTTCTATAATCAGTTTCATCTTAAGATGAAATTCATCAGGAAAGGAGACGCTCAACCAAACAGAAACAAAACCGAACAAAATTTATTACGAGTCTAGCCACAACAATAGATATAACAAACATTCAGTGTAATTTTGAAATGCTCCCAGTTTCAGGTCATCTCTCTTTAATGGGTTGCTTGTTTTGCAAAGAAAAAATCCATAGCTCGTCTAAATCTTAGAAATACTTATAACTGCAATTTCATGCGTGTTTTAAAAGCTCACCATCACAACGAAATGCAGATTTTATCACAGTTAAAATAAGTTTGTCTTTGTAATTCACACCCAGAGGATAATCTTGGTGTCGATCGAAAGTATTTGGGTAGGAAAAAATAACGCAAATTCTACTGATGTATTTTCAGCAGCATTTGATTTTTTTGCCTGTATATATTACTCGCTTAACACCCAATGTGAACAGATATACAAAGCTGAACAGATTTAAACGCCCTAAGGCGGGAATCGTAATTATACCTTTCTCGAGTGCAGTAGTGTGAAGTAAACATAACGGAGCCCGAGAGGTCAACATGAACTTTGATCTCTTTAGAGTTTAGTTGCAAAACAAAGTGTTATCACCACTGAGAAATTCAGTCTTTCATTGCTTAAAATTTTGACCAGTTATCGATTGTGGGTTATTTGTAAAGAAGTTCATTTTATATTTTTTCAATATGAATTTATCAACCAAATTATTATTATTAGTTTTAACACGTGAAAATTTCACAGATTTCCCATTTAATAATCTAATGAGTCTTAAGTCTTAAGTTAATGAATCAATAAGCTCATAATGTCTTCTGCAACAATAAAATACACTCCTGATCAAAATTTTAAGACCACTTAAAAATCTTTAAAAAGAAATATTTTTTTACGGATAGATTTTGAACTCCAATTTTAAACTACCGTCATAGTGGTAGAGAGTCCCTAATGGTATTGGGTGCCTTTTCTTACAGAGGGAAGATGGAGCACCAGGTGGTGCAGGGTTGTGAAACAGCGGCTGGTTATGTTAGCATGCTACAAAAAGCATCATTGATGATGGAGGGCCATCGTTTGTGTGTGGATGGATGGTTATTCCAACAGAATAATGCTGCAATGCACGCTGCAAGACGGACTTTGACCTTTCTACAAGAAAATGGGATCCATCTCTTGGAACATCCTGCATGCTCACCAGACTTGAACCCAACTGAAAATGTTTGAGGATGGATGACAAGAGATGTTTATCGAAATGGCAAACAATATTCAACAAAAAATGAACTTCGTGAAGCCATCTTTAGAAACTGGAGCAACATCCCCCGCATTTTAATGGAAACGATTATTTCTAGCATGTCCGAGATAATTTTTGAAGTGATCAAAAGCAGTGGAGGTAGAACTCATTATTAAATTTAGTTGTTGAATGTTTTCATACACTTTTTGTCCAATTTCGTAGAATTTTTGTCTCTCGTCTTATAATTTTGATCATGTGTAAATCGCCTCATTTTATAAAAATGTAAATTTCTAAATAAAATGTTTGGAATATAGCATTTTGTTTCCATAACCTTTTAGATTGTAGTATTGGTAACCTTAAGTGGTAGTTTAAAATCTATCTGTAAAAAAATTTATTTTTGAAGATTTTCAAGTCGTCTTAAATTTTTGATCAGGAGTGTATATGTAACTATTCCCCTTTTGCATCGTTAAATATTTTAACAAAATGCTCTAATAACAATCATAATTCATGATACTTGATGTTATTTTAAGAAGTGGGTACTAAATAATAACTAATAAGTAGTTTTCGTTTCTGAATATCAATTTTTTTTAAAGTACTAACAGTATAGCTCAGCGTTGCTCAAGTGTAATGAAAGCTTTAAAACTAATCCATGGTGCTGGAGCTCAGACTCAGCCTAAAGACTATTTGTGAGAAATTTAGTGAGAATCGGATAAAAATTGTGGATTTGTATAAAGGACATACAGATAGATAAACAGACACACACACAAACATCTTGCCTGTTATATATATATATATATATATATATATATATATATATATATATATATATATTATCGATTTCCTACATTATTGTAAGAACTGCAACCTTGAAACTTGTGAATATCGTTTCTTATGTCTTTGTCTCAGTGTATCAAATTTGATTAAAATCGGACCATTCCTTCTATAACCCAATTTTTTTGATTATCGATTTTCGATATTTATCTGGGGTACCTCGACACAAAACCTAGCTAAGAACACTCGCAGACGCTTATAGTACAACTGTGTAAATTTTCAAGAAAATCGGTTCAGCCATTTCGGAGTCTATATGTAACGGACACACACACACAGACACACACATACGAAGTTCCATTCATAAATAAGTTTAGATTTAGGTTTAGATAATTACATTTTATTCAATTATATATTCACCATTGTTTGCTACAGGTTGTTACTTTCCAAGCAATACTGAGATACATTTTCTTTGTTAAATTGTGCAGATTTTGATGTGAAAATTTTTCCCATCAAAACGTTTTGCGGCGATCAAAAAAGGATAAGATCTCTCAAGAATATTGCGATTTTTTAAAATGTTCTATTCATGCCGTACGCGGTATTTGGTTACCGACGAAGAGGACAACTTTTTCATTTTAACGAACTAACATTGCCATGCAAAAACTAAGGTATATAAGCGCGCTTCAAATTTACTTTTAAAGGTTACCTTTGATTCGTAGTTAGGATGGTACATTCGTTATTACAATTGGTTCTTCGCAACGAAATTTACTTAAAACTCAACCTAACAATAATTGGCCTATTTTGTTGCCTACAAAATTTCTATAGATGGTCTTTACTGAGATTTTTTTCTGGTTTTTATATATCCTAAGGACGTTTCTTTGTTTGCGTATATGCAACGTTAAACATTTTCTTGGCTGACGGTTTATTGCTTTCGCGCTCTGGTGGTGGTGCTGATGATTTGTTTTATTGACTCACTAGCAGTATAGCCCGGCGTTGCTCGGTAGTAATGAAAGCTTTAAAACTAATCCATGGTCCTGGAGCTCGTTTCTTTGGACGTTGGCACGAAAGACTAAAAAGCAATAGTTGTTTCCAGTTAAAGAGTTAACCGTAGACTGAAAGAAAAATCAATGGGTGTAAGTCAAATTTTGATTTCCTGGTATTGATATCAAATATGTTTTTAGCGTCGTAAACTGAATTTTGAAGGCTAAATAAGTCCTCTGAGTAAATGGTATCATGGCTGAGACTAAGAACTACAATTATACCTACTTAGAGTCAAACTCGATGCAAAAACTAAAATAAAAGGACTGAAAAAATACAGACATACAGGCAGATAAACAGATAAACAGGCACACACACACAAACATATTGCCTTTTATATCTATATATATATATATATATATATATATATATATATATATATATATATTTTCAATTGGAGTAGATAGACTAAACTATCGCCCGGTTCACACTCCACCCACGTCTATTGAACAGGTGTAGAAGCTCATCCCTTGTTCCCTGTTTAGGATGTGGTTTCCAGCTTTCTCTTTTCCAATCTTGTCACTCTTACGTAGCCCCCTGCACATCAGTGGCGTTATCGCCTTGCTCGGGGTGATATGATTAAAAAAAAAAAAAAAAAAAAAAAAAAAAATATATTATCGATTTTCTGCACTATTGTAAGAACTGCAACCTTGAAACTTCTGCATATCGTTTCTTATGTCTTTGTCTATTAGTGTATCAAATTTGATTAAAATCGGACCACTCCTTTTATAAGCCGATTTTTTCGATTATCGATTTTCGATATTTATCGGGGTTACCTTGACAAAAAACCTAGCTAAGAACACTCGCAGACGCTTATAGTACAACTGTGTAAATTTTCAAGAAAATCGGTTCAGCCGTTTCGGAATCTATTAGTAACGGATACACATACACACAGACACGCACACACAGACAAATTTCCATTTATAAATAAGTTTAGATTCGTTTTTTTACTACGGCCTATCAACATTTGCAGCTTATTTAAAACCAGGAAATATTTTTAGATCGTAAGATATTTGTATTGGCCATAATAAAAATAATAATAACAGTTTGGCGTTACAAATCTTACTAATTAAACTTTAACTGTGTAAAGAGACGGATTCATATATTTCCTAATGATATTTTCCCGTAAGTGAATATAACGAACCCAACTTGAATTTGAACTCGGCTCTCCCTGTAACAATTTCGATCCATTATCCATTACACTAACCGCACATCCAAGCATACAGCACCTGATATTCCTAAGCAGTAGTCTAGCTAGATTCGACCTTCTTTTACCTCGGAAGATCTCAACGGAACTGGTTTTTCAATGTAATGTGTCAATTAGCAATCTCTAAGGGTATTTGATTAAATATATTACGGTTTCTTTCACTTTTTTACCTTATTGTTTAAGCATCCGGATGTGCGTTGTGGTGCAGTGGATATCGGCTCGGAACGAGAAATCGGGGAGCCGAGCTCGAATTCCAGTTGCATTCATTGCATTCACGTACGCGCAAATACCCTTGGGAATGGTATTAATCCATCTCTTCCCTCCAGTTATGGGTTAAATAACAGGACAGATTGAGTTGTATAGCCTTGGCTGGCAACCAGTCTACCGCAGAAAGTAATGGCAACTTATTGCAGTATAATCACCTGTCCAGTAAGTCATATCCCTTTCGACACATGATCGGCCAAGCGTGTATCACGTATGGCACTTAACTGACTGATTCAGTCCCCAATGTCTAAACCAAGTAAGCCATTCTTGAATTATATGAGCTAAATTTTTGGAAATAATTCTCTTATCTTTTGTAGCCTAATCATACTTTTTGGCACCGATTTATGTGCTCTCTCAAAATGGTGACCTCATTTTTTTTTATTTATCTTAGCCGGTTTGTAGACATAAATTTTATCATTATTAATATCTTTACTCAAAATATATTGGCGGTCATCACGACAGATATATAACAGCATGAAAAACATTGTTTTTTAATCACAGGGGTTTGAAAATTTTACTAAATATCGGACACAGTTGTCTCAATTCTGTTTCTAATTGAAATTATCTTCTCTTGATTTGTTCTACTCAAAATTACGAGATTGGGCGGGAAATTTCATAGACTGACTATAAAGTAATGATCAGAGAACTGTGAAATATTTATGAAAGTATTCAAGGCCTAGACTCTATAGATAGAACAAAAATGTTTCGCAGCCAGCATTAATACTCAACGAAGGTCAGTTCGTCTTGTGTTGCTACCCAAGTTAGACGGTCTCGTGATCTTCAAGCAACTAGAACTATATATATATTTTTTTTTCTAAACATATACTGTTAAATATAAGATACAATGAATGTTTATTATGTTTCATCATGAGCCGTTCTAAACATCGTAATTTGGCTTTAATTTCGGTTGGAAATAAAGACAAAAATTCTCCAACATTTGGATAATTTTTTTATTAAGTTGGTTCTAAGCCTTCTGCTCACATGAGCCCTCTTTAGAGAGGTTATAAGTACGGTAACACAAAAACATCCACCATCAGCGACGATTTTATCTTTTGTTGACATAAAACTCAGTTAAGCAACGGCAATAGTTACTAAAAATAACAAACGCATTTCGCAAATTTGCAATGCGGTTCTATGACGTCACACCGCGTGATAGCGCGAAATGACAACAAAACCATGTATTCAAATGCAATGTAATATGTTATGACAAGATTTAAACGTGATTTTTTTTAAGTGTGGGTTGTTTGGATTAAATGTACATGGCCTGCAAAATCTGAATGTTCTTTTTACTGTGTGTATGAGTGAGAATTATTGTATTGTTGACTAAAATCTGTCTGATATGGTTATGTTTTTCAGAGAAATATTGTTTAATTGTACTCTGATATATATATATATATATATATATATATATATATATATATATAAGGTGTCCATAAAGTTTATGTGTACTTTCAAAAAATTTATAACTTCATTTGTATTTGTGATAAAATAATCTGTAAAATATGTTATAAAGTTCAATGTACCTAGTTTTAAGTACAGTTATTGATATTAATGTGATTTCAGGCATTACTGCAAATCAGTTGTCAAATATTTTCCGTGAACTGCAAAATCATTTTATTCTTGGTACTGCTAATGATGGAGGACATGTGGAAACATAAATAAAATTTCAATAAAACCTTAGAAAGTATTGATTTACTTCTTTCTTATCATTTTTCAAACTATTTCTATCGCAAAAACAAATACAGTTATACGAACTTTATGGAGACCCTGTATGTAGTTATACTCTGATGTACAGATCGTTGTTTAAATTACCCAAAAAATGAAAATACCTCTAACATATCATTTTAACAGATAATACATCACTCAATAAGTTCCGGGCCTAACATGCAGATAATGACAATAGTAAAAAGAATTCATATGATTTTTATGAAGTACTAACCTTCAAATGGCACGTAAGAACATTTGGTCCAATCGGATTATTAGTTTACAGATTACAGTTTTTTTAAGTAAAGCTACTGTTTTACATTTTTAAAACAACAAAAAATTCTGAATTTCGTGTCTTGATAATGCATTAATTTCTGATGGGAAAAACTGTTCAAGCACAGCAATGGCTTGTTAAGTGTTATTCGGACTCTGCTCCGTCGGAAACAACGGTTAAGAGGTGGTATACTGACTTTAAACACGGTCGTACACGCACAAATGATGATGAACGCTCAAGTCACCCCAAATCGGCAGTTGTCTCGGAAAACACTAAAAAAAAAAAATCTAGATACTCGTTTTGGTCAATCGTAAATTGAAGTTACGTGAGATAGCAAAGGAGTTGAACATATCAGAAAGCAGTGTAGTCATTATTTTGCATAAACATTTCTCAATGAGAAAGCTGTGTTCAAAGTGGTTGCTGCGTTTGCTCACAGTCGATCACAAACAACAACGCGTCGACGATACAGAGCGTTGTTTGCGACTGTTTCAACGCAACAAAAAGTCTTTGCGTACATATGTGACTATAGATGAAACATGGACCTACCGCTTTACTCTAGAGTCAATAACAAACAATAAACATCGACGATACAAAGCGTTGTTTTCGACTGTTTTAGCGCAAGAAAAAAGTTTTTGCGTACATATGTGACTATAGATGAAACATGGGTCCACCACTTTACTCTGGAGTCAAATCAATAGATAGTTCAGTAGACAGCATCAGTTGAAAGCCACCCAAGATGACCAAAGACGCAAACAGCAGTAGGCAAGTTTTTGGCTTCCGTATTTTGGGATGTGCAGGGCGTTTTCTTCATTGAGAGAGGAAGAACTATCAATAATGAATATTATGTAGCATTATTGGTGCGTTTGAAGGGAGATATTGCCAAAAACCGGCCACAAATGAAGACGTGATCTTTCACCAAGACACCGCACCGTGTCACAAGTCGATCGTAACGATGCCAAAGCTACATGAACTGCACTTCGTATTGCTTCCGCATCCACCCTATTCTCCAGATCTGGCCCCCAGCGAATACTGGCTGTTTGCAGACTTCAAAAGAATGTTCCATGGAAAAAGATGTGACTCCAATAAAAGAGTGATCTCCGAAACCGAGGCTTATTTTCAGACCAAAGACAAATCATTCTACAAAAAAGGCATCAAATTGTTAGAGAAACGAAGGAATCAGTGTATCACATTAGAAAGAGACTGTGTTGATGAATAAAGTTGAATTTTACCTAAAAGTTGTTATTTTTTTTAGTTAGGCTCGGTATTTATTGAGTGATGAGTTATATTTACCAAAATTACACGAACATATCTTAAAATACTAAAGAGAAAAGGTATTCGATAAATTGACATTTTCTTCAACAACAGCCTCGAGAAATCTCCGGAATCTCATGCATCACTTCTGCACGGTCTCCTTTTTTAGCTGGTGAATGCTTTCATAATTTTTGTCTTTAGTTCATCTTTTGCGCTAAAAGGAATAATAATAATCAAGGAGTTTTCTGTCTGAATAATTTGTTAAATAAGCAAACAAGGAAAATGTAAGTTTTGATAAGGGAGATGTGTCCCGTGGTACATGGAAAATATTGCAACCTCATTTTATCGGTTAAACCTGGACTATGATAAATATGGAAAGATATGTATTCACTCGTATAAATCTAATTCGATAAGCTTCCGGTCCTCACTACATCATCGCAAGAGGCGAAGAGCGTCTCGTATATTTTAACTGGAAAATATTACCCGGCTCTTCAGCGGATCGACTAGAAAATAAATAGTTTTAAGAAGGATACTTTATGAATTTCAACCAAAAGCAGTGATGGATGCTCGGAAAAAGAATGAAAATGTGTTTCCTTGCAGGAAAATGGCTGATATTACTATCCTATTGTCATCATATCTATCTATCTATCTATCTATCTATCTATCTATCTATCTATCTCAGTCTTTTCATATCTTTTTTTTTTTTTTTTTAATCATATCACCCCGAGCAAGGCGGCAACGCCACTGATGCGCAGGGGGCTACGTAAGAGTGAATAGACTGGAAAAGAGAAAGCCGAAAACCACATCCTAAACAGGGAACAAGGGATGAGCCTCTACACCTGTTCAATGGGTGGAGTGAGAACCGGGCGATAGTTTAGTCTATCTACTCCAATTAAAGTCTATCTACTCCAATTAAATATCTATCTATCTATCTATCTATCTATCTATCTATCTATCTATCTATCTATCTATCTATGTTCGGAACTACGTCTGTTTCTATCAGTTTTTCTTTCTCATTTCTTCTCTCAGTCGGGTCGTATCGAGGTTAGTCCCGTTGCTATTGAGTAGTGAGTTAGATCTTCACTCGCTGGCCCATACAAAATCTGACAGTAAATAATCCAAAAAGCTTTGATATATCACATCATAAAATCAAGTAGCCTAATCAGCCTTTGACAAGTTGTACAATATATATATATATATATATATATATATATATTAGTCATCCACATACAAGTCTGTTTCGCTGTATCACATATCATCATTGTGGCTAGACATCCACTTGCTCCTGCTGAGAACGAAACTCAATCGATTTGGTGTCAGTTGGAGTCGCTAACCCCTAAGCCATAGGCACGTGGAATAAGAGAGAAGGGAAATTTTAGCGTGTTACATATAAGGCACCTATACACACGCCAGTTACCGAAACAACTCAATTCTTTGATATATATATATATATATATATATATATATATATATATATATACAATACTGTGCAAAACTATTAGGACAAGAACTATTTTATCATTTATGAGGCATATTGACATATTTGCATAAACTATGTAATTAAGCAATTTTATTTGATTTACTCAACATAAAAAATACTTGTTACAAAATAAATTTAATATCTATTATAATGGCCTTTTGCTTTGATCACAGCCTTCATTCTGTCAGGTATTGACATCACAAGCTTCTTCAGTGTATCTAATGGTATCTTTTGCCAAGCAGCTGTATTTGCTCCCAAAGTATGTCTTGCGAAGTAACATTAGATTTATCAATTTTTTTTCCAAAATATCCCACAGATGTTCAATAGAGTAGTTTCAAAATAACTTGTTTAATAGAAGATAGGAAAAATTAAATATAACTTCTTTTTAATGCATTTCATTTATCCCTAGTTTTGAATAATCAATATTTATTAGCAATTGACTTGGCTTTTCACCCTGTATTTAAATTTCAGTGAGGTTTTTAGAAAAATCACCCCCTGTCCTAATACTTTTGCACACTACCGATAGTGTGCAAAAGTGTTAGGACAGGGGTGATTTTAAACTTTATTTTGATGCCTCATAAAAGATAAAATAGTTCTTGTCATTTCTGCTCCGATGAACTTAGTTCACTTGTGCCCGCTGGGTATGTTTTTGTAAGATTAGCAACTAGGTCCCACCCTATTACAGTGAAACAGATAAAATGTAACCGCAATTTTTACTTTAACAGCTTCTTTTCTCGCACTTCCCGCCTGTGGAATTCCCTTCCATATACTTGCTTCCTCGACAGCTACAATTTCCAGGAATTTAAATGTAAGGTCAATAGACACCTCTTATTACACTAACTTGCATCCATTCCCTCAAAGACTCTACCTAACTACCCAACCCCCCATCCTCGTTATCCTCATCCGTCTACCATCCTCCTTCCGACACTTACTATAACTAACCACTCTTTCTCAGCACTTTACCCTATGTAACCCCTGCGCAATAGTAGCAATAGAATGCCTTGCCTGGAGGGAAATGATTAGAAAATACTTTTGCACAGTACTGCATATGTTAAGTGACCAGAGAAGAAAAATATAAACGTTTTAATAAGGGTATTATATCCCGTAGAACATGACAAACATTGTAAAATTGTTTTGTCGGTTAAACATGGCGTATGTTAAATATAGAAAGAGATGTATCTGTTTAAATAAATCTAATTCGCCAAGCCTCCGGTCCTCACAATATCATCGGAAAAGGGGAAGAGCATCTCGTATAATTTAACTGAAAGTAATTTCCTGGCTATTCAGCGGATCGACTAGAAAATAAATGTTATGAAAAAGTTTGACATATTACAATTTTTTCGTGGAATAGGAAAAATTTAATTACGGAAACTCAATTTGAATAGAGTCTTTAATTAGATTATTTAAACGGTTCCTTTTATGTAGCGTGCTCGGCTATTTCTTATTTGAATCTATTTGAGCTTTCCGTTTCATTTTCCCGATTCTCTTCTAGTTCTTTTGATGTTTGCTTCTTCTTCGTCTCTCTCTCTCTCTCTCTCTCTCTCTCTCTCTATATATATATATATATATATATATATATATATATCTTTTGCACATTAATCTTCTTTCCCTTCAATAATTTTCCTTTTTCTTTTTTTTTCTTTTTTTCTTTTTTTGTATTTCTCGTCCCTTTTTTTCATTCTCACTTGTTTCTCTCTCTTTATCTACATTTTTTCTCCCTTGTTTAACTTGCCTCTTAAAAGCTCTCTTCTATTTTTCGGATCTGTTTCTTTTTTTCTTTCTGCTTTTTCTTTCTCTTTCACACATCAGACGTTACATATTTCTGTTTAAATATTCACATTTCTAATTCAGTGAATGTGCGTTCGATCACAGTGTCGACATTGGGTTTGAGCAAGACAGAAAAACAACAAAAAGCAAAAACGTTTTCGCTTGTTGATAACAATACTCCTAGAAGCCAATTGTTAATGTTTGAGACAGGATTCTGGAAGTTAATTTTTCAAGCTAGGTAGGTAAGTGTTTTCCATTTCCAGAAGAGGTGTCATACAATTTTTTGGAATGCTGCTGTACTAATCTATATCTAGTAAATATCAATATAAAAACACCTGTAACTATAGTAATTGTATAGCTCTCATGGAATCACCTGGTTTCTTTCTTTGTGGGGAGTAGTATCATGGTTAGAGGCTAGTCAAGTGAAATCACATTCTTGCCAAGTATGTTATATTTATATACATATTTTTTTAATGAATTCACCCAAAGCAAGACGATAATGCCGCTAAAACCCAAGACGTTCTAGGGATAGCGGGCGAAAGAGAATGAGAAGACTTTAGAAGGAACCGGAAACCCAATGTTAAACAGAAAATAAGTGAGAAACCTATATTCTTGTTAGCAAATTTATTTACTCTTTAGTTGGGTAAGGTATAAATCTATCCCTATGTGTTAAATAGTAGTACATGTTGCCTGGCAACACCGATTAAAGAGCCCAGTCTCGGAGAAGATCTAAGAATAACGATTAGAGAGCCCAATTTCGGAGAAAATCTGCGAATTACAATTAGAGACATAAGTCTCTTAGAAGAAGATCTCAAAATTATTATTAGAGAATTCACACACGAAGAAGATCTGAGTTTCGGAGAAGAAGGCCTGAAAATTACGGCTGAAGAGCCCCGTCCCGGAGAAGAAGTACCGAGAATTACGATTAGAGAGCCCAGTCTCGGAGAAGAAGATCTTAAAATCACGGCTAGAGAGCCTAGTCTCGGAGAAAATCTAAAAATTACAATTAGAGAGCCCAGTCTCTGAGAAGATCTGGGAATCACGATTAGTGAGTCCAATCTCGGAGATTATCTAAGAAATATGACTAGAGAGACCAGTGTCTGAGAAAAGACATCAAAGAATTACGATTACAGGACCCAGTCACTGAGAAGAAGATCTTAGGATTAGAATTAGAGACCCCAGTCTCGAAGAAGGTTATCTTAGAATTATAATTAGAGAGCCAAGTATGGGGGAAGTTGATCTTAGAATTATGATTGGAGAGATCAGTCTTGTAGACAGAAATCTGAGAATTTAAAATCACTTCGTCTGCTAATAATGCCAGTAGTGGTATTTAAATCTCACTCTATTGCAGATAAAGTGAAATAGATTATGATGATTTCTAAATATATCTTAGCTGTGACAAAAGTTCAAAAATATAGGTCACTAGCAGTATAGCCCGGCGTTGCTCGGGTGTAATGAAAGCTTTAAAACTACTCCATGGTCCTGGAGCTCGGACTCTTTGGACATTGGCACGAAAGACTAAAAAGCAATAGTTGTTTCCAGTTAAAGCGAAACCGTAGACTGAAATAAAAATAAATGGATGTAAGTCAAAGTTTCATTTCCTGGTATTGATATCAAATAAGTTTTTTTGGTCGTAAACTGAATTTTGAAGGCTAAATACGTCCTCAGAGTAAATGGTATCATGGCTGAGACTAAGAACTACAATTATACCTACTTAGAGCCAAACCCGAAACAAAAACTAAAATAAAAGGGTTGAAAAAAATACAGACATACAGGCAGATAAACAGACACACACAAACATCTTGCCTTTTATGTATATATATTATCGATTTTTTGCATTACTGGAGGAACTGGAACCTTGAAACTTCTGAATATCGTTTCTTATGTTTTTGTCTATGAGCGTATCAAATTTGATTAAAATTGGACCACTCCTTCTATAACCCGATATTTTTTTATTATCAATTTCCGATATTTATCGGGGGTACCTCAACATAAAACCTAGCTAAGAACACTCGCAGACGCTTATAGTTCAATTGTGTCAATTTTCAAGAAAATCGGTTCAGTCGTTTCGGAGTCTATATGTAACGGACGCACACACAGACACACACACATACACACACACACACACACACACACACACACACACACACACACACAAAGTTTAATTTATAAATAAGTTTAGATATCCAGTGAGGATCCAGCTCATAATTCAGTTTTAATTGATTTAGAGAAACAAGTTTTGTAACCGTTCGAAGTATTCCAGGTTAAATAAGCAATGTGACAGTCAATAGTTACCTTTTCTTCTGGTTTCATCTATTTCTTCTGTTTTGCCTATCTTTAAACCTTAATCTAATAAGGGTAGAGAAATAACCATTAAACCTTAATCTAATAAGGGTAGAGAAATAACCATTAAACCTTAATCTAATAAGGGTAGAGAAATAATCTTTAAACCTTAATCTAATAAGGGTAGAGAAATAACCATTAAACCTTAATCTAATAAGGGTAGAGAAATAACCATTAAACCTTAATCTAATAAGGGTAGAGAAATAATCATTAAATCTTAATCTAATAAGGGTAGAGAAATAATCTTTAAATCTTAATCTAATAAGGGTAGAGAAATAATCATTAAACCTTAATCTAATAAGGGTAGCGAAATAATCATTAAATCTTAATCTAATAAGGGTAGAGAAATAATCTTTAAACCTTAATCTAATAAGGGTAGAGAAATAATCATTAAATCTTAATCTAATAAGGGTAGAGAAATAATCTTTAAACCTTAATCTAATAAGGGTAGAGAAATAATCTTTAAACCTTAATCTAATAAGGGTAGAGAAATAATCATTAAATCTTAATCTAATAAGGGTAGAGAAATAATCTTTAAACCTTAATCTAATAAGGGTAGAGAAATAATCATTAAATCTTAATCTAATAAGGGTAGAGAAATAATCTTTAAACCTTAATCTAATAAGGGTAGAGAAATAATCTTTAAACCTTAATCTAATAAGGGTAGAGAAATAATCTTTAAACCTTAATCTAATAAGGGTAGAGAAATAATCATTAAATCTTAATCTAATAAGGGTAGAGAAATAATCTTTAAACCTTAATCTAATAAGGGTAGAGAAATAATCTTTAAACCTTAATCTAATAAGGGTAGAGAAATAATCTTTAAACCTTAATCTAATAAGGGTAGAGAAATAATCTTTAAACCTTAATCTAATAAGGGTAGAGAAATAATCTTTAAACCTTAATCTAATAAGGGTAGAGAAATAATCATTAAACCTTAATCTAATAAGGGTAGAGAAATAATCATTAAACCTTAATCTAATAAGGGTAGAGAAATAATCTTTAAACCTTAATCTAATAAGGGTAGAGAAATAATCTTTAAACCTTAATCTAATAAGGGTAGAGAAATAATCTTTAAACCTTAATCTAATAAGGGTAGAGAAATAATCATTAAATCTTAATCTAAATTTAGAGAAGAAAGATGATGTGCCGGTATAATATGGGGCCTACCTTTTAAATGTGACCTACGAAATTCTGTCACTGGTGGCTTAACCTTAAAAAATTGTATTATTAGAAAGTATTATAATTGTCTGGTAAGGGCTATGATTAGGGGAAATATTCAGTTTCAAGAAATTGCAGAATAATTATATCTATAAATATAATTTTACTGAAGTAGAACACATTTAAACCGTGTAAACGCCATATTATACCAGAATCGAAGAGTAAGCCACATACTATATCGGAACTGAAATATTGTTTATATCCTAATTTAAACTGAGTTGGAAAAATAATTCTCTTTCCGGCAAAGAACTGCCTGGTCTTGGTATACCACGTGTGTCACCATGGTAAGTCGCGTATTATACAGTCATTAAAAAGATTATAGAATTTAAAATTAACTGCAGTGCTGTTTTTGACTAAGACTGGATAAGAGAGAAAAAACAGTTTTTGAACTCCGGGATTTCGAAAGCTTATTTTTCAAGCTAATTTGTTATCTACGATTTTTGTGACTTTACCGCTGCTTTGTTCCATATATATGCGCTGTCAATTTCAAATTCTCTAAGCTATCATTTCTCACATGTCCAAGAACTTTCAACTCTATTTTTGATTGTGAGTAAAAGTATCCACTTTTGCTTTTATCATTCTCCAGAATCACATTCTTTTGCCTCCAGTTTTCTCTTTCTCTGTGATGTGATTTGCTGAGCATTCACTACCATATAGGATGGCTGGTATTACGTCACAGTTCACTACTCCTTTCTTTGCTTCGATCGAAATTTTACTGTTTCTTTGTATTTTGTTTAACTTCTGAAATGCATCTGTTATGAAGTATAATTTCCTTCGTATTTTATAAGTCCAGCGAAAGCAGGGACAAAACTTTTAATACCTGGGGAGTGTTCGAACAGAAAACGGAAAGTGAGATACAAAGATCCGACAGCGAATTGGCATGGCGAATGACGCATTCCAGAAGATGAGTAAAGTATTAAGAGACAGGAAATTTTTACTAGATACAAAGAAGAGAGTACTGGATTACTATGTGATGCCTGTTCTTCAATATAGCTGTGAATGCTGGACAATATCATCAAAGATGAAGAAAAAACTTGAAGCAACCTAAATGTGGTTCTACAGAAGGATGCTGTGGATATCATGGACCGAGCATGGGAGCAATGATGAGGTTTTGGACAAGATAGAAACGAAAGGGAAATTAATATTGAACATCAGGAAGAGACAACTAAAGTTCCTGGAACATGCAATGAGGAAAGCGAGCTTAGAAAACCTGATACTAACAGGCCAGATAAAAGGAAAAAGAGACAGAGAAAGGCAGCGGATAACATATTTGCAGGGCCTGATCTAGCCTTCTTTTCTCCTTAGCTATGCTAATGTTTTGGAGTAGTTTTTCGCACTGAAGGTTATAATCGTGCTATGTCGGCTGCTAATCGACTTAACGTACCGAAAATATTAGAAACTTGGTAATCTTCAACTGAAAGCTGACTCCTTAGTATTCGGCTAACTCCCGACTAATACCAACTGTCCAGTAGTTCTACTGAACTCCAATAGAAGTCTAAAGAACTCCTATGAACTTAATATTTATTTGCGTAAAAAATACACAAATTATGGCACGAGGCCAAAACAGGGGAGTGGTTAGAGGGTGGCCTTCAGTATCTATCCTATACCTAGCTAAACACTATCACGATCCAAACACTCATTCCAATTTGCACATTCACCACAAGAACCCATCCATCACCTTTCAATTCTTTACACACCACAATACCGCATATTTGCAATGGACATCTAAAAAACGGGGAAATAAACCCATGACAATAAAAATGCATACAATAATATATATATATATATATATATATATATATATATATATATATATAAAGATTTAATGAAAAATGAGATGTTCGGAGGAGGATGAACCCAAAAACAAACTATAATGCAACAGAACTCCTATGAACTTCCTAAGAACTTCCTGTTAACTCTTATTAGGATAGGGGGAGAGTACATTATCTGAGAAATAGGTGTATTTCCCTATAACATCTAATTAGTTAATCATTTCACTACACCATCTTTCTCTAATCAAATGCACTTTCACATTTAGTTGTCGCATCTTCCACACACAAAACCTCCCAGATATTTAACAATTTTTGCAGCAGAAAGTGGATATATCAGCAAAATTATAACCGTTAACTTCAGAAAGTGGATTTACCATACAATTTTTTTTAAAAAAATTGCTTTATGCGACAGGAAGCGGTATTTTTTTTTTTTTTTTTTGACAATTAACATCATTACGGTAATAATCATAAAATTTAATTACGCTGTGAAAGGCTTTTAAACTTCTGTGCTTGTTTACTTGAAATCTATTCAGAATTTCTGAGTGAGATTTTGAGTCTATTAACAACCATTTTGTTTCTTTTCATTTTATCGTTATTGCTATCTCCTCCTCCGGCGTATCTAAAATTTGTTAAAATTACATTTTTTTCTTTTTGCAGGATGAAAAAGATCAGATTATCACGACGAATTGCTGGATTAATCAGGTAAGTTATTTTCATTTATATAGGTACAGTTAAAACAAATGGAACATTCCAATCATTACTTTAATTAATAAGCCACAAGATAATTATGTCGTAATTATTCACACCAGCCAGAAAGTGATGGCTAACGAACTTGTCTTGCAGACTATTGAGGTAACAGATCGACACTTACTACATGCATGCTCCATTTCGATGTCCCCGTGTCAAAATCATCAGTAAACATTTGTAAAGCTGTTCGGCGTAGATAAATGGACAATCAATTTTGTCTTGCACAGGGTTCCTGTCCAGGGTATATATGCCCTTTCGTGCTAGATTAAGCTTCTTCCTCATCATGTGCCCTGTCCATTCAGTATATAGGCGATCATGGTACTATACAAGTTATTGACTGCAGTATCTAAGAGGACCCATAAGAGAACCTCAACGTGGTGTAATGGTTAGCAAGCTTGTCTCGCTAGATCTAATTACAACTGATTATTTTGAGGACCCTAAAAGTTATGCCTGGATTCGTAATCGGAGGCCACAATTTAAACAACCTAAGGTACGCAGATGATACAGTACTGATAGCAGACACAGAAAGGAAACTACAAGACCTCCTACAGAAGGTAGCTGAAGAAATTAACAAGAAAGGACTAGAAATAAACTGCACGAAAACCGAATGCATGGTCATCAGTAAAAAGGGTAGGCCAAAATGCCAAATACAGGTCGGGGATACCAGAATCAAGCAGGTACAAAAATTGAAATACCTGAGAAGCGTTATAACAGAAGACGGAAAGTGCGACACATAGATCCGTTGGCGAATTGGCATGGCGAAGGAAGCATTCCAGAAGTTGAGTAAAGTATTAAGAAACAGGACAATTTCGCTAGAAACTAAGAAGAGAGTACTGGATTGCTACGTGCTGTCCGTCCTTCAATATGGCCGTGAATGCTGGACAATACCATCAAAGATGATGTAAAAACTTGAAGCAACTGAAATGTGATTCTACAGAAGGATGATGCGAATATCGTGGATCGAGCATGTGAGCAATGATGAGGTCTTGGAAATGATGGAAACAAAAAGGAAATTAATACTGAGCATCAGGAAGAGACATCTGAAGTTCTTGAAACACGCAACGAGCAAGGAGGGCTTGAGGCCAGATAGAGGGAAAAAGAGACAGGGGAAAGCAACGGATAACATATTTGAAGGACCTAATCAGGTGAATGACGGAACTAGGATTGCATGGTGTAACAAGAGAAGGCGTTCTCAGAGCCACCAGGGATAGGGAAAGGTGAAGGCCATGATCGCCTACGTCCTGAAGGGACAAGGAACATAAAAGAAGAAGAAGTGAGTCCGATCCTCACTGGGTGCCCAAAACATTCGGCCTTGTGATTAGAAAAACGACTCAGATGACCAATGGTACTATCCAGGCTAGTTGTTTCTATTTTCAAGTGGATTCATGGCACGATCCAGGAGATCAATGGTACTTTCAGGAGAGCTTTCTCATTGTTTTTCTGGTATCGGAAAAAGTTTCATTATTAAATAGCGGATAGAATGGTATTTTATTTTTAGTTTCCTTTTCAAGGAGTATTGAACATAGACAAAAATGCGGAGTTGTATTACGTTGATATTTTATATGCTTAACACGTTTGTGTTCTTTTAATGTCTTATCTCAATCTAAGCTTATAATATTATTGACCCGGCGTTGCTCGGGTGTAATGAAAGCTGTCTTGCACAGGGTTCCTGTCCAAGGTATATATGTCCTTTCGTGCTAGATTAAGCTTCTTCCTCTTCATGCGCCGTGTCCATTCAGTATGTAGGCGATCATGGTACTATACAAGTGACTAATCCATGTTCGTGGAGCTCAGACTCTTTGGACGTTGGCACGAAAGACTAAAATGCAATAGTTGTTTCCAGTTAAAGCGAAACAGTAGACTGAAAGAAAAATGAATGGATAAAAGTTAAATTTTGATTTCCTGGTATCGATATCAAATGTTATGCACTATTGTAATAACTGCATTCTTTAAACTTCTGAATATCGTTTCTTATGTCTTTGTCTATGAGTGTATCAAATTTGATTAAAATCGGACCACTCCTTCTATAAGCCGATTTATTCGATTCTCGATTCTCGATATTCATCGCGGGTACCCCGACACAAAACCTAGCCAAGATCACTCGCAGACGCTTATAGTACAACTGTGTCAATTCTCAAGAAAATCGGTTCAGCCTTTCCGGAGTCTATACGGACACACACACAGACACACACAGACAAAGTTCCATTTATAAATAAGTTTAGATTAAATAACTGCCATACTCTAGTCAAATATTAACATCTTTCTTTCAGTGTTTCTTTGGTACACTGCCATCTCTCTAATATCACAGTGACATTTTAATTACTCTAATTATATATATATATATGAATGTCTATTATGTTTAATCATGAGCCGTTCTAAATATCGTATTTTGGCTTTAATTTTAGGTGAAAATAGAGACAAAATTGTCCAATATGTGGATATTTTTTATTATACTGGTTTTAAGCTTTCGGCGCACATGAGCCATCTTCAGAGAGGTTACAGGGACGTTAACATGAAGACATTCATCATCAAAAATCATTTTATCTTGTGTTGACATAAAATTTACTATACAACGATAACAGTCACCGAATAGCAGACGCAGTTCGTAAATTTGTAATGCGGTTCTATGACATCCTACCGCGTGAGAGACCGAAATGTTAACAGAACCATATGTCTAAATGCAATATAATGTGTTGTAACCAGATTGAAATACGATTTTATTAAGTGTGGGTGGTTTTGATTTAATGTAGATGGCCTCCAATATCTGAAGGCGCTTTTTACTGTGTGTATGAGTGAGTATTATTGTGTTATCGACTAAAATCTGTCTAATATTACCTACATGGCTATGTTTTTGCTAAAAAATGTTGTATAATTGAACTCTGATCAGTGAAACTTTGACCAGCTCCTGACTATATCTTAAAGGAGCTAACTTCAATTTCGTTAAAATCCCGGACTTGGACATAGATTGTAACTGAAAGAAAATAAATTATAATTTTTCCGGCTTGGCTCAGGTTCTGTTTGTCGTATTATTAATGTCGACGACGAGTAAAAGAACATGTGAGGAAATAAAGACTGAGTCATCAACATCGGAATGACGTGACAAACGACTGTTTGAATAATATATGAGTTGTTTTTTTTTTTGTTTTTTTTGGGGGGTTTTACATAAAATTAATTCCAACAAGTGATGTTTGGTGGTAGGAAGGGAATGTGTTCTGTGTGATGAGGTGTATGCACCACATGTAAAGATATTACATTTGTATTTGGATCAAAGAAATATACTGTCCAAAAGATAATATTTATCTACTTGATCTGACCACCGAATGTTCA
The DNA here is from genome assembly GCA_037127315.1 of Ascarosepion bandense. Taxonomy (NCBI): domain Eukaryota; kingdom Metazoa; phylum Mollusca; class Cephalopoda; order Sepiida; family Sepiidae; genus Ascarosepion; species Ascarosepion bandense. Next base: position 111,417 of record JBBBDQ010030526.1, read on the forward strand.
TTCATATCGAATGTAAATAAAATAAGGCTAAAGATCATCCTTATCTGACTACCGAAGAATCGTTCTAGTTTGATCTAATCTAATCTAAATCTATAAGCGTCTGCGAGTGTTCTTAGCTAGGTTTTGTGTCGAGGTACCCCCGATAAATATCGATAATCAATAATCGAAAAAATCGGTTATAGAAGGAGTTTATTCAAATTTGATACACTCATAGTCAAAGACATAATAAACGATATCCAGAAGTTTCATGGTTGCAGTTCTTAGAATAGTGCAGATAATCGATAATATATATATATATATATATATATATATATATAAAAGGCAAGATGTTTGCGTGTGTGTCTGTTTATCTGCCTGTATGTCTGTATTTTTTCAGCCCTTTTATTTTAGTTTTTAATTCGGGTTTGGCTTTAGGTAGGTATAATAGTAGTTCTTAGTCTCAGCCATGATACCATTTACTCAGAGGACTAATTTAGCCTTCAAAATTCAGTTTACGACCAAAAAAACTTATTTGATATCGATACAAGGAAATGAAAATTTGACTTACATCCATTCATTTTTCTTTCAGTCTACGGTTTCGCTTTAACTGGAAACAACTATAGCTTTTTTAGTCTTTCGTGCCAACGTCCAAAGAGTCTGAGCGCCAGGACGATGGATTAGTTTTAAAACTTTCATTACACCCGCGCAACGCCGGGCTATACTGCTAGTCGCAAATAAAACAATATTCTTACTTGCATAGGATTTTCATCATGCTTCACGTGATAAGATAAATATATTTCCAGAAAGACTATTACTTCAAATAGAAGACAATATTGATATTTGAAGTTACTGCAGCTGAAGGTCCATATGTCTAGTTTCTTTCCATTTCTTTAGCAAAGTCCAAATTATACGTCCGAACAGATTCACGTCCATTCCCCGTCTGTCTTCAACTTTTCGCCTTTTTTTTTACTAATCATGTGGGTAAAAGGGTCTCTAATTTATCAATCACCGGTGACCGTGTCTTTCAACTTCTTAGGCGGTTGTCGGTCAGTTATATCGTATTCATACCACCACTCAGCTTAGTGGTACAAGGGAGATGTTTTCTTTCTTGTCTTATTTATCTATCTGTGTAACAATATATATATATATATATATATATATATATATAATAAAAAGTGTGAGAAGCCGTGAACGTTTTCTTTAAAATATATGTTTATTGTTTTGGTATTTATACAAGTTATGATGAATTAATTGTTCATGATTAGCGCTACACGTGTTTCGAGTTTAAAATTGACGATAGCGCCAATCATGAACAATTAATGTTTCATAACTTGTATAAATACCAAAACATTCACGGCTTCTCACACTTTTTATTTTTATACTAATTACTCTCGTTGGAACAACCCTATTCCTTTATTCGAGATATATATATATATATATATATATATATATATATATATATATGTGTGTGTGTGTGTGTGTGTGTGTGTGTGTGTGTGTGTGTGTGTGTCAGATTAAATATATTGATAACACAATGTTTGCTTTTTTTAAATAAAATCCGTTCATACACACGGATAATCTTTCGAGTAATACAATCAAAAGCTGTCAGAAATGTACTTTCAATCTCTTTCCGAGATCATCTTCAGGTGTGTGAGTTATGGTAACAATTGTAACCGGAAAACTGTGTTGGTAAAAACTACTGTAGATTTTTTCCTGCTTCAGATATAACGGTTGACAAATTGCTAGCGTTCATTAGAACGTGAAAATTATCCAAAACGGAATTTTTTTTATATGCTATAATGTCAGGGTGTTAAAGCATGTAAAAACTTCTTTTTACAAACATTTTAGAACATTACTACAGTATTCATAGCTGATTCTATTAATTGACGGCTTAAGTGTTTTAATGAATGTTGCCTCGAGAATCTGTAGTTTGCTTTTGTTGTTTTCTTGGTGTAGGATAGTTGTGTTATCGATCATTATTTTTTCTATTGTCAATGAAGACAGGAATGTTGTTGTAGATGTCTACAAATGGATGAATGGTCAGACAAATGTAAAGTAATAGATAGATAGATAGATAGATAGATAGATAGATAGATAGATAGATAGATATGAATAAATATAGTTTTAAAGTGTGCTATATTTATAGGATAAAGTGCTTAATATCAGAGATAGGGTGGATGTAAATATAAACAATTTAAACATTGAAATCAACACTCAGGGGCGTCAGGTCACATGTGTTGAGTTTTTCCTCGGATATTTATATATACGTGCTAGTAAGACATTGTGGGTAATCCTTCTAACGGTTATTTTAGCGTGAGTGTCTTGATGATTTATTTATTTGAGTAAATCTATTTGACTTGTTAATACTTTATTCTTTTGTTTTTCGATGATTAATATATTTATTACCTATTTTTTTTTAGTCTTTCGGACAACTCTAGGTATGAAACCATATTCAACGAAGCTAAGAAAGACTATGAAATTTACACACACACACACACACACACACATATATATATATATATATATATATATATATATATATAAGGTTAATAACCATAACCATTATTAGAGTAAGGATATAGCCATAACCATAACCATAATTGGCGTAAAGTTAATAACCATAACCATAATTAGATGAATCTCATATTGACTAGATATAAGATTAGAAATCTAAAATTAAAAATTTAATAGAGAAAACGGTTTCCAAACTATGATCTAATTAATAATCAAAAATTTAAAATTTAATACAAAAAACATATTCCCTAAATCCAAAGTTAAGGTTAAACATGCAAACTTAAATTAATTAAAAACACACTGCTTAAATAAAAATAAATAAATAAATATCCACGCCAACTATTACCGGCTCTTCTAAGAAATCCATAAAGATATATTATAGCCAAGAGATAATTAAAACTTACAACTGTCTAGAATCAAAGACTCTCATTAATCAACCACGTAAGAAACACCCTCACAAAAAATTCCAAAGGTCACATCCACCAACACCTCTAACAAATCACACTCTCCAAAAATTCCAACGGTCAAAGACCTATCCTGCTATCACTAACCCCTACCAACACCTCGAACAAAACTAAATAAATATAAAGAAAAAGGATTTCTCGTTCTTTACACACCCCTTGATGAGGCATTGAAGTTTCAATGCCGAAACGAGGGTACCTTTGTCGAGGTTATATATAGAATAATTATGTACATGTTCTAAAATATAATTTATAATAAATATTCAGAGCACTATATATTATATACCGAGCACTGTTTTAAATTAATGTTTTGGACGTTGTAAGAATTCTTCGTTCTGTATTCACTAGAATATATATATATATATATATATATATATATATATATATATATAACATCCATTATCCAGAACAACTTATCTAAATAACATTCATATAGTCACAACCACTTTGAAAAGTATCATGGTTACAATCAAAGCTAAAATAATAATAATAATAATAATAATAATAATAATAACTCAGAAGCCATCAGCAATATGATGGTACCTAATCGATTAGTTATAGTCTTTCGTGTCTAGAACCGTCGGTGGACTCGAGGAAATTTTTGATTCAATGACAAGAGCAAAAGATAATTACTGACTGCTTATGTCGCTTACAATTCGAGTAATCTGATGGGAAGTCACAAAAGAGGTTGTTAATGTCAGAATCATATGCCGATCACATGACCTTTGCCATTACTTGATAAACTTTAGCATATATAAAGTCATCTGATCCTTTATAAGTGCAAATACGACTGCAACAGTATTTAGAGACTTCATTTTTGAACACTAAAAACTAACAAGCTTATTGTTCTATTGTTTCGAAATAATTTCCACAGCCGATTTATTTTTATGCCATGTCCCTTCGGGGTGTTAGTGATGGTGACTCTCCCCAGATTCATTTTTTGTTACATTCTTGAGAAAGTTTCGCGAGAGGTTTCAAGCTGGTCGCTCGATGGTTTAGAATTCAGTTGTCCTAGTCAAGAGAGCCTAGTTTATCATGCTATTTAACACATAGCAGGGAGAAAAAGTGATTTTTTTTTTTTTTGCTTTTCTCAACACCTACAGCGCAAAAGTGAATCGAACATATTATTCTGTAATTTGGATCAGGAATTCAATTTCCGCGCCAATATCAGACAAAATAACTGAATTTTTATCTGTTCTTAAAATGTAGGAATTTTAGTAATAACTGAATATGACTGCAGTATTAAATATGATGGGTACCTTAAAAGAATAGGGTGAATGAATCAGATGTTGAATGTCGGGGCTGGGGAAGTTCTACTTCTGAATCCTTTTTTTTTTTTTTCACTGATCCTTCGATAAACTGAACTTTTAGTCATTTTCTTTTAATTTTAAAAACTCAATTTTTTTTTATTCGTTTTGCTTGGGCCTATTTTTTTAAGAGACATTTAGACATTTCTGCATATTAGACACATATAAAAAAAAAGAAAATCAAGAGAAATTATTTTTTCTGGTTTATTTTTAAAATGAACATTGTTTTTTAGGCAAATTATACAACTCAGTGCAATAACATGTCTTAGATTAAATCTTGAATGCAAAATTTCCTATTTTGTTTAGCTTTCAACTTCAGAAAAATGTCTATCAGCGGGATAAAGTACCAGCCCGACCCCCACAGTTCTATGCATGATGATTCATTTTAGTGTCAAATGTGAAACACGCTTGGGTGATCATGTCTCGAAGGAGACATATTTGACTGATCAGAAGATTTTTCCGCAATAAATTGCTATTACTTTCAACAGTAGACTGGTTGCCAACCAAGACTATGATCTGTCCCGCTATAAAACCTATAGCTGGAGAGAGAAGTGACGGATTGATACCTTTCCCAAGGGTATTTGCGTGTAAGTGAATGCAAGGAATTCAATCGGAATTCGAACTCGACTCTCCGATCTCTTGTTCCGAGCCGATATCCACTGCACTCCAACGCACATGATGATTACCCAGACAATTTACTAATGCAGATAATACGATCTTTTAATTTTTTACAGTAAGGTTTTCCCTGTACAATGCCAGGGAGCCACCCAAGGTAGAGGTTACGTTTAGAAGTAGTTTATACGGATAAAACAAGTTAACGGTTAACTCTAAACATAAAATAAAGGTTGTATTGGTGATTTTTACGCATAGATTAGACGTGGCACAAGTCCAAAAGTATGAGTCATTTAGTAAGAATCGAACTCACTTCTTTTTCTTCTTTTTCTTCTTCTATATGCCGTGTCCCTTCAGGACGTAAGCGATCATGACTTTCCACGTCTCCCTATCCTTTGTAGCTCTTCAGCACGCTTTCTTCTGTTATCCAACCCAAATCCTGCTTTGCCATCCACCCGCTCAGTCCCTTCAAATATGTTATCTGCTACTTTCCCCTGTCTCTTTTTCCTTCTATCTGACCTATCAGTTATCAGATTCTCCTAGTCTTCCTTCCTCATCACATGTCCAAAGAACTTCAGTTGTCTCTTCCTGATGCTCAGTATTAATTTCTTTTTCATTTCCATCCTTTCTAAAACATTGCTCACATGCTCGAACCATGATATCCGCAGCATCTTTCTCTTTTGGTTACTTCAATGTTTTCTTCATCTTTGAGGATATTTTCCAGCATCCACTGTCATATTGAAGAACAAACATCACATATCAATCCAGTACTATTTTGTTTGTTTCTACCAAAATTCTCCTGTTTCTTAACTTCTGGAATGTGACTTTGCAATGCCAATTTGCCTTTGGATTTCAAAATCGCAATTTTCCGTCTTCCCAAGTACTTAAATTTTTGTACTTGCTTGATTTTAATTCCCAACCTGTAATTGGCATTTTAGGCTCCTCGGTTTGCCGATTAATATACATTTAGTTTTCTTGTAATTTATTTGTTGTCCGTTCTAATTGTTCTTGCGAGATGATTTTGCTAAACATGGCACCACGTCGACTTGCCCGAGGTGAGATTCTAGCGATCGTGGAAACATGTTCTTAGAAGTCTGTGACAAATATCAATGGTTCGTGGGGAGAAGCTGTTCGAGTGGAACTTATTCCTCGCCGAATACAAAAAAAAACTTAGGTAGTTTACTTCCTTGTAAATGGCATGGCGGACACGAAGGTTAGACATGGCGGAATCAAGGAATGTATCCGGCACATTTTAAACCGGGTAACTGTCGGATCACAGAACATAAGTAATCATAGAAATTATACGTAAAAAAAAAGACGCTAACATATTACCAATTCATTCCGCATCTGATGTGTAATCAAAAGTAGTCAGTTAAGTGCAATACGCGATACACGCTTGGGCGATCATTTTCAACTGGAATTCGAACTCGGCTCCCCGATTTCTCGTTCCAAGCAGGTGTCCACTGCACCACAACGAACATCCAATCAAAAGTAGAACAAAGCTTAAAAGAAAAAAATAAACATGATGCCATTAATGCTTCTAAATAAATTTTTTTATTGTTTCATGCAATAACCAGGGTCATAAAGGGTCGTTACAGGGGGTTCAATTCTCCCTCACTTACTACTTTTACTAACTCGAAAAGAAAACGATATCAGTTGTCCATTTTGACCGTGGTTCTGGGGAAGGGGAGTGAACTCACTCTCTGTTACAATAACCTGTCCGTTTCCAACATCCAGCGGCTTAGAACAGGAAAATCTTAAGACCGAATTTTTACCTAGGGTCACATATTGTGAAAACCCATTGACAAATAATTTGATAAACTAGCTTTGATAAATTCGCTTACTTCTTCCAACAAAAGTGATTTGCGCTGTTTGCAACCTGAATCTGTATTTTCCAATTTTTATCCCTTCGGCTACCTTTCCCGACAAAGATAATTTTGTACTCATTGTATCTTGAATTCTGTATTTTCCATTTTTTATCACCTCGGCTATTTTCCTGACAAAAATAATTGTATTTTCCAATGTTAGAGAAATGTCTTCTCATCTTGAAAATCACTTAAGGAAGATATAAAATTTGTGTGTATGTTCCTTTTAACCAATCAGAATAAAGATTCACTTTGAAATTTGGCCAGTAATTTCTATTTTGGGGGGAAACACATACTTTCTTTTCTTCTCACATACATAAATAGCAAACCGATGTTTTTTTGTATTTAAATGCAAATCATTTTCACAAACAATATCAACATTGCCTGATGACGAGATTCTATCTCGAAACATAGTAATTTCAGTGTGGCAATATACTTTTAATTCATAATCATATGATTATCTTATGCGCTACAATATTTATTGTATTAAGCACTGTTTATAAAAAAATGCCAGGGAACTCAAAGTCGTAAAATCTTGGGCCCTCTTTACCTGGATTTATATATATATATATATATATATATATATATATATATATATATATATTGGCTTGTGCTTTCAAATCCTCACTATCCAGGCTTGATCCATTTCAAAGCAAATACATGAATTTATGGGTAGTGAATTATTTTGCACATTGCAATTTCTTTTATAAACAGAAAACGACAGAAACTTATTGTTTCTTCAATGCCAAATGTTCAGGCGAACTACATTCCATTATGCCACTAGTTCAGACCTTCACGTCTTAGACCCGTTATGCCACGGACAGCGTCAAATCATCGCAATTCACATAGTCTCCCATTGGTAAGGACGAATTTCCACTCAGAAAGCTGTTCTATGCAATAGATGTTTCCTCGATCACTACAATACTGGATTCTTTAAGCCTACAGTCAACACTTATCAATTCTATTTATTCCTTTTTATACGTCTTATTCCTTCTTTATACGCATTTACAACAACCTCATTTAGTAACCGCCCTAGCTTGAGTGGCTCTTGGGCTTTGTATAGTGCAAACAATAGTATAAAAAGGATTGCCGTTTATGTAGTGCCTTAACGACTATAATGCGATCGTGACGATATGAATTATTAAAAGAAATTATTTACAAAATGGATTCTGAAAAGTAATTCATAAACGAGAATATTTTTTTGCCTTTTATGCCTTTTAAATTCTATAAAACTGGTGGTAGACGTTAATATTTCAATTCTTATGCAAGCCGTTATTGAAAATCATTCACAGTGGAACAGTTTTCTTGAGTACTAAAAATGTTATCAAAATTATCTAACATTTACATATAAATCAGAATTTTAACAAACTTTTATGTAATTCTATCTTGTCTGGAATCTCCAGCTATTCTGATCGAGATAATATCGTTAAATCAGTTCACATTATTTTTTTTTAATCAGAAATTGAAAAAATAAAACAATATCAGACATAATTTAATGATGTAGCTTCGTACATACGACTGTTTAATATAAAGAAGCAGACGCGTCTTTCGTCTGTGATTGAAATCAAAATATTATTTCTTCAGTTCAAGCCAACAAGTAAAAAAAATGATCTAATAGGCTGGCATATGGCAGAAAAACGATTCGAATAAAATCTATTTAGAACGAAGGAAGCGACGAAAGGAAAGAAGAAAGAGTATGGATGCATGAATTTAAAAGGAATATATGTGTGAAAAAAAAGAAAGAAAGAAAAATAGAATGGATAGATCAAATGAAAAGCATATATTCTTCTTCTTTTATGTACCATATCCTTTCAGTTCGTAGGCGATCATGGCTTCCCACTTCTCCTTCTCCCTGGTGACTCTGAGCACGCTTTCTCCTGTTTTAAATGTTGAGAAGGGGCAAAGAATTTCTCTAATATTAACAGGTGAAGAGGCTCATCCCTTGTTCCCTGTTTAGGATGTGGTTTCCGGTTTTCTCTTTTCCAAGCTTTCACTCTTACGTAGCCCCCTGTACATCAGTGGCGTTACCGCCTTGCTCATGGAGATATGATTAAAAAAAAAATATCAAATAGCTTAATAAAAAATGTGTTTTTATTATTTTTGTACTTGTTCTTATTCAAAGCATTTATTCAAATGAAACTGTTCTTTGTATCTTATAAAAGAAACTTGTTTTTCTAAAATTCTTTGATAAAACCTTAATGAATTATGCTGCAAAACAATGAAAACATAACTGCTTTATTTTATAGTTCTTTGGTAAGAAAATAAGCAGAAAGAGACTTACTTCATATTAGGGGGTTAATAATGGTTTTACAATAAACAGTTACATTTTCATCATATTTGAGTTTCACAGTCACAAGATGTTTCCAGCCATCAGTTCTTGTATTATATTTACTTATCAAGATCAACAAAAAGCAGGACTGACAACCCAAAATAGTCATCCACCTAATCAGGTCCTTCAAATATGTTATCCGCTGCTTTCGTGTCTCTTTTTCTTCTCTGTCTGGCCTGTTAGTATCAAGTTCTCAAAGCTCTTCTTTCTCATTGCATGTCCCAGGAACTTTAGCTGTCTCTTCCTGATGCTCAGTATTAATTTCCTTTTCGTTTCCATTCTTTCCAAAACCTGCTCACATGCTCGATCCATGATATCCGCAGCAACCTTCTGTAAAACATCATTTCAGCTGCTTCGTGTTTGTGTGAAAAAAAAAAGAAATGAACAAATACACAAAGTGTGTGTATACATAAAATATAAAGCAAAGTACAAGTACGACGGGCATATTGTCACCATATTTATTTATTTTTTAATTGCATGCACGTTGTTTGCTTTTAGATTGTTTACTACACGGTATAGGATGTGCGTTGAAACGACAAATCGGGGAGCCAAGTTCGAATACCAGTTGAATTCATAGCATTCACTTACACACAAATACCATTGCGAAAGCTATTAATCCGTCTCTTCCTTCTAGTTATCGGTTAAATAATATGACAGACTGGGTTCTATAACCTTGGCTGGTAACCAGTCTATCGCAGAAAGCAATGGCAATCTACTGCGGAATAATCTTCTGTCCAGTCATTCATGTTTCTTTTGAGACATGTTTGCTCAAAGCGTGTACCACGTATGGCACTTAACTAACTTTAAATTTAACTAAATTTGTTTTGATCGCTGATTTTTATTCGAAAAGAAACAATGTTGATCTAAACATTTCGTGATAAATGAATATATAGATATTAAGAAAGATATTAAGGCAAACGATTGGCCTTTAGCTTTATATTCTTTCAAAATAAATGGTATCACTGTTGTTTTAAAGTTAGCTTTACTACTGTAGCGTATTCGATTCTCACTGGTTGATCTAAACGTATGGTCTTTACCGCACAAGACTACCGCAGAAAGAAATGGCAACCTACTGCGGGATAATCGTCTGCCCAGTCAGTCGTGTCTTTCTCGAGACATGATCGCCCAAAGCGTGTATTACGTATAGCACTTAACTGACTGACAACAGGGTATAGTAGATTCAGTTGGGCACCGTCTGTGAGATAAAGTGCAACATGACGCAATTCACTCCGTCAGACATTTAGAAAAAGGCATGCTCGTCATTCGCGCCAGAAACTTCAATACGATCTTTACAGATTATTTGGGTGTCAGTCTGAGAACAATGAAGAGTATTCGAAAAGAGATGGATGAGTCTAATGATGATTATGAAAGTGTTTAGAGTGATAACTAGTGATGAAAAGCTTATGCCCCTATTCATCTTACCTCAGGGCCTCAGATTCAACAAGGAGGCTGATCAAGTGTCTTGAGAAAATGGTGCTGCCGAGAGTCAAGAGAGTGGCTGATGGAAGACATTTTGTCTTGCTACTGAACTCTGCACACATAAGGAAAACTTGTTTCTGAAACCACAACATTTGGTCACACAAGTCTCCAGACTGCAACCCCACTGATTATTATGAGAATATAAGAGGCGGTTCCAGGCTCCTCACAACATCCTAATTACAGGTTTGCTGCCGGATGCAGTTTACTGTCACCCCCAGGAACAATGTTGATAGTAGATGTTGAAAGGAACGTTAATGAATCTCTTGAGAAACTAATGAAGCAAAGCTAAATGGAAAAACTAAAAATCAACGACAAGAATACGTTGTTATGGCTGTTGGCAAAATGTTAGGCTCAAACAGACTAAATTCATACCAAAATCAAATTTGTACCATAATATAAATATCTGGGAAGAGATTAAACAGGGGACGGAGGGTGCCACAATAAAATCTGAAATCTCATTAGAAAAAACAAAGTTCATTTTAAAATCTAAGCAGAGTAATAAGAAACAGAAAAAATCGTCACTGAAAACAGTTAAAAATGTACTGAACTGCTACGTATTATCAGTCAACATATATGACAGTGAATGTTAGACATCATTTTAAGAAACAGAAAAAATCGTCACTGAAAACAGTTAAAAATGTACTGAACTGCTACGTATTATCAGTCAACATATATGACAGTGAATGTTAGACATCATTTTAAGAAACAGAAAAAATCGTCACTGAAAACAGTTAAAAATGTACTGAACTGCTACGTATTATCAGTCAACATATATGACAGTGAATGTTAGACATCATTTTAAGAAACAGAAAACATCGTCACTGAAAACAGTTAAAAATGTACTGAACTGCTACGTATTATCAGTCAACATATATGACAGTGAATGTTAGACATCATTTTAAGAAACAGAAAAAATCGTCACTGAAAACAGTTAAAAATGTACTGAACTGCTACGTATTATCAGTCAACATATATGACAGTGAATGTTAGACATCATTTTAAGAAACAGAAAAAATCGTCACTGAAAACAGTTAAAAATGTACTGAACTGCTACGTATTATCAGTCAACATATATGACAGTGAATGTTAGACATCATTTTAAGAAACAGAAAACATCGTCACTGAAAACAAATGAAAAATGTACTGAACTGCTACGTATTATCAGTCAACATATATGACAGTGAATGTTAGACATCATTTTAAGAAACAGAAAACATCGTCACTGAAAAGAAATAAAAAATGTACTGAACTGCTACGTATTATCAGTCAATATATATGACAGTGAATGTTAGACATCATTTTAAGAAACAGAAAACATCGTCACTGAAAACAGTTAAAAATGTACTGAACTGCTACGTATTATCAGTCAACATATATGACAGTGAATGTTAGACATCATTTTAAGAAACAGAAAAAATCGTCACTGAAAACAAATGAAAAATGTACTGAACTGCTACGTATTATCAGTCAACATATATGACAGTGAATGTTAGACATCATTTTAAGAAACAGAAAACATCGTCACTGAAAACAAATGAAAAATGTACTGAACTGTTACGTATTATCAGTCAACATATATGACAGTGAATGTTAGACATCATTTTAAGAAACAGAAAAAATCGTCACTGAAAACAGTTAAAAATGTACTGAACTGCTACGTATTATCAGTCAACATATATGACAGTGAATGTTAGACATCATTTTAAGAAACAGAAAACATCGTCACTGAAAACAAATGAAAAATGTACTGAACTGCTACGTATTATCAGTCAACATATATGACAGTGAATGTTAGACATCATTTTAAGAAACAGAAAACATCGTCACTGAAAAGAAATAAAAAATGTACTGAACTGCTACGTATTATCAGTCAATATATATGACAGTGAATGTTAGACATCATTTTAAGAAACAGAAAACATCGTCACTGAAAACAGTTAAAAATGTACTGAACTGCTACGTATTATCAGTCAACATATATGACAGTGAATGTTAGACATCATTTTAAGAAACAGAAAAAATCGTCACTGAAAACAAATGAAAAATGTACTGAACTGCTACGTATTATCAGTCAACATATATGACAGTGAATGTTAGACATCATTTTAAGAAACAGAAAACATCGTCACTGAAAACAGTTAAAAATGTACTGAACTGCTACGTATTATCAGTCAACATATATGACAGTGAATGTTAGACATCATTTTAAGAAACAGAAAACATCGTCACTGAAAACAGTTAAAAATGTACTGAACTGCTACGTATTATCAGTCAACATATATGACAGTGAATGTTAGACATCATTTTAAGAAACAGAAAAAATCGTCACTGAAAACAAATGAAAAATGTACTGAACTGCTACGTATTATCAGTCAACATATATGACAGTGAATGTTAGACATCATTTTAAGAAACAGAAAAAATCGTCACTGAAAACAGTTAAAAATGTACTGAACTGCTACGTATTATCAGTCAACATATATGACAGTGAATGTTAGACATCATTTTAAGAAACAGAAAACATCGTCACTGAAAACAGTTAAAAATGTACTGAACTGCTACGTATTATCAGTCAACATATATGACAGTGAATGTTAGACATCATTTTAAGAAACAGAAAAAATCGTCACTGAAAACAAATGAAAAATGTACTGAACTGCTACGTATTATCAGTCAACATATATGACAGTGAATGTTAGACATCATTTTAAGAAACAGAAAACATCGTCACTGAAAACAAATGAAAAATGTACTGAACTGTTACGTATTATCAGTCAACATATATGACAGTGAATGTTAGACATCATTTTAAGAAACAGAAAACATCGTCACTGAAAACAGTTAAAAATGTACTGAACTGCTACGTATTATCAGTCAACATATATGACAGTGAATGTTAGACATCATTTTAAGAAACAGAAAACATCGTCACTGAAAACAGTTAAAAATGTACTGAACTGCTACGTATTATCAGTCAACATATATAGCAGTAAATGTTAGACATCATATCAATACTAAAAAAGGCTTGAAGCAACAGA
>JBBBDQ010030526.1:132500-175000 GCA_037127315.1 Ascarosepion bandense
AGTGAACCGAACTTGAAGACAATATGGCGTCCGTTGGATAATCGACGTTATAATTTGAAAGATTTAAATAATTGCTGGATATGTTTTCGCTTTAAATGAAATTACTATTCATTAATTTGATTAATAATTTTGAAATCACAAACTTTTTTCATATTTCTATTTTGTAATGATATATTGAAGCTGATTAAATTTTAGGTTTAGAAATTTGAATTAAACTAAAGTGTTAATATCGAAGAACTATACTAGCGGGAACTTATACACTTTTAAGTCCAGCCTAAAGCAGAATAGTCAATGGGTAGGAACCATACAAAATCTTAGTCACCTGGAGAAGCAAACCTTAATAAAAATAAAAACAACTGAGCATCAATCCTCTAGTTGCATAGATAGACAATATAAAATTGATTTGTCTGGTTAACGTCCTATCAACCACCTGTGGGTCATTTAATGCAAAAGTGTAATTTTCTTGCGAGTCTGAAAGTAGTAAAATATATATTGTAATGGACGATGCGTCCTTTTACTAGTTTAAGTTTAACGAGTCGACTCGACGTAACATGGGGTCATGATTTAAAGCAGGATTTAAGAAAGAACAAAAAGGCGAAATTAACGAGAAAAACAATATTTTAACAAAGGTTACATAGGGTTGAGAGCATGCATAAGCAAGTAAAATTAAGGAAAGAGAAGTTCTTTTTCTAGCTGAAAGAATGGTTTGTACAATCGTTAAGATTATCGTCAAGAGTCCAAAGTTCAAATCCTTGATGAAATTATTCAGACAGAAAACAAGGTTCTGTGTCTGTGTATGCGTTTAGGCAAGAAAGTCAGACAGAAGACAAATTTCTGTGTCTGTGTGTGCGTTGAGTAGAGAGAGAGAGAGAGACTTACATGCGAATGTAGTAGTCTTAGGCAGTCTGTGGATTTCTACTGACGAAGGTTGGAAAAATTGTGAATTTATGTGTAGAAAGTTATTTTATGTAAGGTCCAGTTTGAATGAAAGTTAATGTGCATAGTGTTAATGTCGGTGAGAAGAAAAATAAAAAAAATTTGCGCCACTAATTGCTACCCGCAATTAGTGCGCTTGTGTTTGTGTGAGTTAGGGAGACATGTCTCTCTTGCCCCGGGACGAAATCCTAACTAGCGTACCACGTGACGTTCCTCGCTTTTATTAGCATACGTTTACGCGGGAAACTAAGTTATCACGTGAACGTTGAATCACCATGTATGTGTGTGTGTGCGTGTGTTTGGGGGGGTGTCAATGTATCAAACCCCACAATATGTTATTCTGCTTAACACAATTGAATTCATGGTAGATGAAACTCAGCTTTTGTGCATTACATGTTTCTGTGAACATAATTAACAAGGAAGCGGTAATATGTGCGTTTTATGCTGTGATTTTTCTTTAATTATATTTTGAAATATAGTTTGATTGTAGGATCTTATATGGTTTAATGTCAGGAAAGAGTAATTTTAGGTTGGTTGTTTGCTTGATTTTGTTTAGCGGCATATCATCCTTAATAGGTCACTTAATCCCAAATTTATTTTGAACACAATAATACAGGATTTGGCATGCTGGCCTTCTGTGCAAGCTCCAGAGCGACGTTATTTCTGGACGATTGTTTGATTTAATCTTATCGTTCTTATCAAATCGGGAAATGAAGGTCGTTTTAAACGATCGAGTTTGTAAATCATTTCATACTAACGCAGCTGTCTCTTAAAGCATCTATTCTAGGTCATACGCTTTTATTGATCTTCATTAATGACCTTCCTGTTGTAATCAGTTCCCAAGTAGGCGTCTATGCAGATGACACTACTATTTACTTATGTATCAATAGGAAATCTGGCAAGGCTGACAAAGTAAATCTGGGTGCTGCCTTTCAAAAGGACCTAGAATCTGTGATTGAATGGGGTATGAAATATCTCGTAAATCGTAAGGCCTCTAAAACGAAGCTGCCCTCCTTTAACCACATAGAGAAACTTTCCATCCTATTATCAGAATGGATGAACCTAGTCTCATAGAGAGCAACACACTGCGCTTCCTTGGCCTTACTCTCTCAACCGACCTCAATTGGTACGACTACGTCTAATTTATAGCTGCATCTACTGCTAGAGAGTTCCGGTCACCGTGTCGGGTGCATTGAGTACTGTTGCCATATAGGCCCTCTGCTATTCATCTTGAGGTTCTCGAAAACATCAAAAGGAGGATCTGCAATGTAATCGATCCTGAATTGGCAGCACGCTTTCAGTCAATTTCTCACCGAATTAATGTGGCTTCCCTCTGTTTTTTGCTACAAGTATTTTCACGGCTATTATTCTAATGATTTTCTTTCCCAGGTGCCACAACCACAAGTATTTACGCGTGCTACTAGACTGGCATCAAAAGTTCCACCCATTTATTGTCGAGAGAGTTAAACGTAAAAGCTCCTTCTACTCTTATGGTTCTTTTCTCGCACTTTCCGTTTGTGGAAGTCACTTCCGTTTACTTCCTTCCCAGATAGCTACAATCTCTAAAAGTTTAAATGCAACGTCAGTTGCCATTTTCTATCTCATTAATTCTCAATCTTTTTCTTTTTTTTTCTGCAAAATCTTTTGTATTTTGTCTGTCTTTCACTGTACCCACATGCGCAGCAGTGACAATGCTGCCTTGCTTGAGGCGAAATGATTATAAAACACACACACACACAAATATTTATATATATATAATTTATAAAAGATTTTAGATTATTACAATGGGTAATACATATTTCACCGCGTCTTGATGTCATATCGCAAATGGTACAACATTTGATCCTCAAAATATCTACCCCCACAAAAAAATTATTTTCTTTTATTTGATCTTACATAGACGATCACATGAACTCCAAAGAAAGAGGAAAGCAAGGATAAAGAAAAGATAGACGATTGAATAATGTAAAGAAGAGACAAAAAGGGGAAATACATACATATATATATATATATATATATATATATATATATATATAGTGAACGTAATTCAAATACAGACAATGTATTTTTGTTAATTTTACCATACGAGTGGGCCTGTACTGTCAAAAGATTTATATCGATATACCGTGGCAACATATATATTAATATACTTGCTATTAAGTACCTTTCATTAACACATAAGAAAAAATACAAACCCTTGAGCGTGACGGGAGATAGATAGATAGATAGATAGATAGATAGATAGATAGATAGATAGATAGATAAAGATCATAAAGTCTGATTTTTTTTGCTATAAATATATATGTAATTTTACTCTAAATATGTATAGTTAGTAATATCTTTATATAAATATATATTATCATTTTTTTACTATAGAATCAATTTTTAGTCTCTTATAGCGTTTTGTATTTTGGGGGGCATTCACTTTTTTCCCATATCCGAGGCCCTAACATTTGATGCCATGCATGCTCAGGTGTCCCTGGAAACATCGCAATTAAGAAGGGGTTTCACGCTTTTCGGAACCACTAATCTCCCGCTAGATTGCCTTGCTGCCAGATGTAGTTTATCGTCATACCAAGGACTAGATAAGCAAGAACCAACGGACGCAGTGATCGATGGTGGACACAGTCAGTTAAGTGTCATACGTGATACACGCTTGGGCGATCATGTCTCGAGAGAGTCATGACTGACTGGGCAGAAGATTATAGGTTGCCATTAATTTCTGCGGTAGATTGGTTGCCAACCAAGGCTATAGAACCCAATCTGTCATGTTATTTACCCCATAACTGGAGGGAAGAGACAGATTAGTAGCTTTTCCAAGGGTGTTCAAGCGTAAATGAATGCAAGGAATTCAACTGAAATTCGAACACGGTTCCCTGATTTCTCGTTCTGGGCCGATATCAACTGCATCACCACACATATCCAATTCTAGATTATCCATTTCTAGTTACCTGAATACAGAGGTTGCTTTTGGTAGTCGCGACCACTACTCGTGAATTTTACCTAAAATGTAAGTGTGAAAGTAATTGAAAAGAAAGATGATTACTAAAACCATTATTTTATCTAGATTGATTCATACGCCATCCTCTGATATATAAGAAATCTGGGAACAATGAAAGTCCAAGAAATAACTATGAATGTATCAAACGAAAAGCTTTGTTATTCTTCTTCTTCTATGTGCCCTGTCCCTTCAGGACGTAGGCGATTATGGTTCTCCACCTCTCCCTATCTCTGGTGGCTCTTAGTATGTTTGCTCCTGTTACACCTCGCAAACCTCGTTCCGTCATCCACCTGTAAATGACCTTCAAATATGTTATCCGCTGCCTTCCTATGTCGCTTTTCCTTCTATCTGGCCTGTCAGTATCAGGTTCTCCAATCTCTCCTTCCTCATTGCATGTCCCAGGAACTTCAGTTGTCTCTTCCTGATGCTCAGTATTAATTTCCTTTTCGTTGCTATTCTTTCCAACACCTCATCGTTGCTTGCATGCTCAGTTCACAGTATCCGCAGCATCCTTCTGTAGAACCACATTTCTGTTGCTTAAAGTTTTGTCCTCATTTTCGGTGACGTTATCCAGCATTCACTGCTGTATTGAAGAACTAGCAATCCTAAAAATGTACGGGTGAATAACTCAATAAACTTTGATTTTTCACACTTATTCCAGCTAAATTTGGCGGGCTTTTTGATATTTAATGCTGTTTTTAATAATTGCTTCCGCTGTGGATACTCGTGTTATGAAACGATACATAATTATATTTATACATATCTACTTATTCGTTGGGCATCTTGGCGTGGTGTAATGGTTAACAAGCGTGTCTCGCTAAATCCTATTAGTTTGATCCTTAATGGGTGCCCCATATTTTCCGCTTTGTGTCACATCTAAGCTGCTCTTTGAAAATGTACTAATTTTTCTTCTATGAGCCATTGTCTTGCAGAAAGTTGGCGATCATGGTTCTCTGTAATTCACTATCTTTTGGTAATCTATGTCTATGAAAGTGACGAGGGTAGACGTCGTGTAAGTATTTGTTTGTTTGATAGATTCGACTTAGCGTCTGCATTTTGCAGTCTAGCTCGACGAGAGTTGCGCTCAGATATAGATCAAAGTCTTAGAACGCTCACGACACCATGAAATTTTTCAGAAAGCCAAAATTAGAGGTAGGAAAATATATATTATCACCCCACAAAGTCAGGGATCAGTTTATGTAGTGATCATAATATAGAATAGATCACCTCACTTTATATTATCTATATCTATATATGTTGCCCCTCCCACTTCCACCGTCATCCAATAGAGACATTCTACATTGTTATCTATTATATAATAATTCTGCTTGTTCCTTCCTTAGTTAGTTAGTTACTTAGTTCCTCCGTCCGTTACGCCACTGAAGAAAGATAACACACTTACTCACTACACGAGCTTTTCCTTCCCCTCTATCTTTTTATAAATGCTACTCTCCTCAGCCTTTCTCTCACCTTTGCCAAACGAAAGGGTAGTAAAGAGTGAGAGAGTAGGAGGAGAGAGCCTATAGCATCACCGTAGCAGTAGCAGCTTAAACTGGTGGTCGAGGTAGTAATTGTGTGTGTATATGTGTGTGTACTGTACAATATAGTAAAAAATAGGAAGGTTTGTTTACGTATCTCGCGACCAAATAACGAAATTTCTGGCCTCTACACACTTGGCCATTACTCAGTTGGACTTTTCTGTTTATAATGGACACAAGAGCCATGATTTTTTAGTAATAAATCTTTTTTCTCTTTCAAAATCTCTCACAAAATAGCATACAGTTTTTTGGTTATGGTCTGTGCATACGCCGCTTAATATAATATAAGATTACAGTAAAGTAGCTTCTATAGACATTACTTTTATAGATATTTTAATAAAATTACACTCTGTGTTATCGTTATTTTATTATCCAATACCTTTATGTTTGAAGACGTTAATATCGTTTGTAGAATGACAACGTAAAATGATTCTTCTGTGGAAAGTCCACGGGTTCCGCTAGTATCTATAAAAGTAACGGGAGTGGACGTTGCATAAGTATTTGCTATGTAAATTCATCATATGTTTTTTATTCATATTATTCCTTAAACTGCCCGGGCTAAACTGCTAGTTATTTAATAAAGTTTGTCATTTTCTAATAACTCTTAAACGCTGGTGTGCCACCCATTTACACAAGTTCGTTGGGTAGCGTATATCTTGTTTCCTCTGCCCCACATTTTTTCCCAGCCGTCTTTATTATGTACCCTAGACATTTGATAGGTCCCTTTTTGTCAATGACTCTTAGTGTCCTTGTGTTTCCAGTATTTACATTATTCGGATTATTGTCCTCATCTTTATTGCTATTTGTACGACGTTTCGGCCGTTGTACGCTCCGGCTTTCTCCAGGTGCTAGGAATTTTGAACCGAACCTTTTATTACAATCACTATATCATTCTCATTCCTTGCGTAGTAGTAATGCCACGATTGGAAGTCATGAGTTATCCCCCTCTAACCCTGCAAATCACTTGTTCACCACAGTTGTAGCCTGGTATTGAACTCACAGCACTTTGTGTCAAGTCACAGAAACTAACCAACGTCTATATCCACTGAGCCATGTGAAGAAAGCCGGAGCGTACAACGGCCGAAACGTCGTACAAATGGCAACAAAGATGCGGACCATAGTCTGAATAATGTACATTCCGTAAATACTAGCTCATCTCAGAAATATAGAGAAATCCTTTTGTTTCACTTTTCATTGTCGATTTTTCCATGATCTGTACATATTTGTTATAACTCGCTACAAACATTTATAATATTTTTCGACTGACTTCAATGGTTCTATAACGAACACTCTATCAGAACTCCATAGGAGCTCTGATCCTGAACTCTCTTTGAGTTATAGGCGTCTTGTCTAGTTTATTTCTGATTCTCAACATCTTTCAGAAGAACCACTATTCTGCTGCTTCAATTTGCTTCATTTGTGAAGAGATTGTCCAGCATTCACTGCCATATAGAAGGTCTAATATTATGTGAGAGTTCAGTACACTTCCCTTTGTTTCTAACGAAGTTTTCCTTTCCAATTTGTATAGCATTTAGAAGGCATCTTTTGCTAACCCAGTGTGCATACAGATTTCAGTCACCTATTTTCTGTCCTCTGTTAAACCACCACGTCCCACTTGTTTGATTTTGGTATTTCGATGTGACTGACAGAAACTGACTTGCGATGTGAAACATCTTAAAGATTTCAGATCCGCTTAGAATACAATTTGTAACCGACGTTCTTTGGAGTAGGAATTTACGAAAAGCAAATAATCTTTACTTAATAAATAAATCCTGGCCAGACATTTTTTAATCCCGACCATGGCTTTGCAAGACGTCCGCCTACACATTTCAGACAGCAATAGACAACGTTCATCCTAGATATATTTTCCACACAGCTTGCTCCTAAGTCGTCAATAATGTAACGAAACGCTGAAGCCGGCTCACGGCAATATTATTTTCTTCAGTTCTGTTTCTTTTGCATTTAGTAAATTCTTACCAATGCTACAGTATTCTTTATATTTTTCTATTCGTATCTACACCACCGGCCATAATTATTAGGCCACCCCAGTTTTTAAAAAAATTAAGTATTTCATACTATTTTTTTTAATCGTATCACCCCGAGCAAGGCGGTAATGCCACTGATGTGCAAGGGGCTATATAAGAGTAAAAAGATCAAGTAGAAGAGAGTGAAGAGGAAGACGAACCAGTTGGAAAGAAGCAAGAGAAGGATGTGAATACATGTGTGATGACAGTTGCAAAGGTGGAGAGAAAGGAAAGGATATAACTGGTGGAGAAAAAACTAGAGTCAAGTGGTTAATAGATGAGTATTGACATTGCATTTAAATTCCTGGAGGTTGTAGCCGTCAGGTAAGCAAGAATATGGAAGCGAGTTCCACAGGCGGGAAGTGCGAGAGAAGAAGCTGCAGGAGTAGAATTGTTGTCTGCATTTGGTTAATCTAACTGAATGGGTGGGACCCAGTTGCCAATCTGGTTGCACGAGTAAACACCTGTTGCAGAGGCACCAGTGACTTAAGTTCGTTGGAGCAGAAGCCATGAAAGTATTTATAGAACAGACACAGGGAGGCCACATCTCGTCGGTGGGAAAGTGGAATATTTATTGTCAAGTGGATAATTCTAAATGAAAATAGAATGGTTCTTTTGTTATTATTACTTTTATCATTTTTTCAAGGCATCCAGGAAGCCTTTGCTTCGGCCAGCCAATAAGAAGAGACTGGCATGGGGAAGAGATCACAAAGACTGAACACCAGAACAGTTCATCAACAGTTCACATATTATAGTGCAGTATTAAAAGAGAACCATTCTATTTTCATCTAGAATTATCCACGTGGTAATAATTACTAAAAATAGTATGAAATACATAATTTCTATTAAAAAAATAGAGTGGCCTAATAATTATGTCCGGTTGTGTATGTCTTGATGGTTTTTATACACTCATATTTTACATATTTATTATATGCACATACGTACCCTGATTTTATACCCAAGTTCACGTACGAAAAACTGTGTTTCAACAGGAAATGTTTGTAAGCCCTGAAGTTAGAGAGGTCACTGAATTATTTTTTATGAATGTGAAAGTAGGGAAGCAGGAAGTATTGTGCGGACATGAGAAGAGATTGAAGCATGACCAGAATAGGTTAAGATTGTAGCGTTCTCTTGAATTTGAAGGTTCATTGAAACAGCAAAATATGCTTTCCAAAGCTTAAACAAAGTATTAAGAAACAGGAAAAATTCATTACAAACAAAGAAAAAAGTACTGAACACTTACATAATATCAGTCCTGTTATATGCCAGACAATCTTCTCACAGATGAAGAAGAGAACTGAATCAGTAGAAATGTGGTTATACAGAAGGATATTGATAATGCTATAAATGGAGACCACTGTCATTGTTCCGCACTACACCGAATTATTTGCTCAAGATTAATTTTCTTAAGACCAATTAAGTCAGTTAAGTGCCATACGTGATACACGCTTTGGGCGATCATGTCTCGAAAGAGACATGACAGGGCAGAAAATTATCCCGCTAAGTTGCCATTGCTTTCTGCAGTAGACTGGTTGCCTGCCAAGGCTATAGAACTCAATCTGTTCTATTATTTAACCCATAACTGAAAGGAATAGACGGATTAATACCTTTCCCACTGGTATTTGTACGTAAGTGAATGCGAGGAATTCAACTGGAATTCGAACTCGGCTCCCCGATTTCTCGTTCCGAGTCGATATCCACTGCACCACAACGCACATCCTAAGACCAATATCACCAAATTAGCCATCTTTTTACTTGGAGAAATAGTTTCCCGTCGTCTTGAATAAACTATGGCCTGTGTTGACTGCCTTTGACAAGCATTATATCAGGTATTAGTGAGAAAGTCTGTTCAAGATTGCTGAGCTTGGTTTATGAACAACAGCTCAATCCATGTAGTTTTTAGGGAGCTTGGTCCAAAATGCTTTCCTAATAATGAGACATCACTCAACTGGCTGGTGATGCGAAGGGCTAACTGGGTCAGCAGAAACCTTTCTTTTTCTTCAGCGAGATTGGACAATTCTCCTAACTGCGTCCGATGCGGGGAATCGTTGGAGACTCTGGCTCATGCCTACTTCCACTGCAAAGGTCGTAGTCCCGTTCTGCAAGTTTATTCAAGACATCATGTTTCGATTGCTGGGCAGAAATTTCTCGAAGACAGTTTTGTTTGTAGCAACGTGGTCCCATCGTTAACTAAGGATGAGCGCTGTGTGTTATTGTGCTTGCTATGTGTTATAGAAATCGTGACATGGGCGATGCGACAAGAGGAATTCTCTCTAGACGAGGTCTACCCCTTTCCCACTAATGTTTTTCTTTAAGCTGATGCTGAAAGTCAAGATCAGGCCGGAAAGGCGTCAACTTCAGCAGAATTTGGCAAAAGGTTAGTGAGATTTGCGCGTATCTGTTGGGTAAAAGAAACGGACACAGATTGGCATTTTGATAGCGCTTAGAAACCCGGATATTGGGAACTCTGTACTAAATATTGACAACTCCGCCCAAAATGGTTTAGTTTAGATTTGTTTTTATTTCTATTTTTATTTTTTTAACCAAGTTAACTTAGCTAAGGGATATATGCTCATTGGCCACTTGTATTTTAGACCCTACTTTTTTGTTTAATTCCCCCTACCCTCCCCACTTAGGTGACTAGGAATGTTAGTTCTCTGGTGGATGCAGGGTACTTTTGATTTTTCTGAGTGTTTTTCGTATCTGTTGTGTCTAGGTGAGTGTGTAATTGTATATTTGGTCGAATAACTGGTTTTAATTTATCCAAAATAACTGGTTTTCATTTATCCAAATCCGAAATAAATTTCGTCCAGTTAATTGGTATTTCTGTAACACTAAAGGATTTTCATTTTAAAAGTTGTTATTTTATTTCCTACTCCTCACAGACAAATTGTACATATGGGACTACTTAGGACTTCATAGAGTTTTTGAAGTATTATAGTGTTTGTTGTAAGAATGTTAAGTACAAATGTGGTGTTTTGGTGCAAGGAATATTGTCTAGTTTGTTTGGGTCAGTGTATGTGTTTAGATATTTTTTATACATAATACAGATCAAGACCAGCATTCTCTGTGCCCACGTTTGCCATTGTGCCAGTTTTTGTATTTATACAACAATCAATATTACTCCTACGAGACAGTTACGAGAGAGAAGAGTAACGAGACAGCTACAAGACTGTTAACCGTGAGCCAACTTCACATACAGCTACAGATTTCAGCAAGTCTACGTAGACCTCAAGCAGCATTATATTTCTTGATTTTGTTATCTTCGTTTAACGCAACGAAGACAAAAATCTTAGGTATATTTTCTTTGGCGTGACATCTGTCATTCTATATAGCGGAGAATACTGGACAATCTCATTAAAAATTAAGAGACTTTCAGCAGATAATAAATTCGGTTTTTGTCTATATTTCTGACATCAGGTAGTATTTACTGTATTTATATCATTCGGAATATTGTCCTCATCTTTGTTGTCATTTGTACGACGTTTCGGCCGTTTTATGCTCCTACCTTCTTTAGATGCCAGGAATTTCGAACCGAACCCTTTATTACAATCACTGGGGTATATCAACCTCATTCTTTGCGGGAAGCCTCGAATGGAACTGAGTCATGAGTTATCTCTCTCTAACCCTCTAAGTTGTTTGTTCACCACTGCTGTAACCTGGTATTTAGCTCACAACTAAGTCAAGTCAGAAACTGTGCCCTTAAGGACAAGAAGAACTGAAGTTTTAGGACTTATAAACTTAATGTCCAGTAACTATTTTTTTTACCTGAGTTCATATTGAATTTTTTTAATGTTAATGGTTTTCTTTAGTATTTTTCATATTAATGGTTTTATCTAGTACTTTTTACCAGAGCTCATATTGCAATTTTGACACTAATGATTTTCTCTGGCACTCTATATAACTGGTTCCTATATTATGTTCATCTCTATGCTAGGTCGGCTTAGGAGATTTTTGAAGCCTAGCATATGTGCTGACTCCTTAAGTTTACGTAGTTTCTAGTGGCGTTCTCTATCTATTATTTCAACTTCATCCAACATACACGGAAGGGAGGGTGCATGAGAATAACAACTCTCAGAAAACAGCCTCGGTCTGTCTGCCCTATGTAAAGGAGTTATTGGAGAAAATACAAAGGATCTGCGGTCCATATAACATCAAGACGATCTTCAGAAGTGGTTCTACACTTCGCAGGTACCTTCCCCGAGTAAGACCCCCAACAGAAAAGGACATGGCTAAGGACCGTGTGTACGCCATTCCATGTGGTTGTGGAAAGAAATATAAAGGAGAAACAGCCGCCTCCTTAAGGTAAGGCTACGAAAACACCGCAAGGCCGTAACACGAGAGACATAGAAAAATTGGCATTCCTGGTTGTGCTAATAATTTGAACAGAGGCGGGGATTCAAGACATCCGTATACCACAAGCCACCATTCACCGGACAATACCTCAACTTCAACTCTCACCACCCATACAATGCAAAGAAAGGGGTCCTCCGCTGATTTCAACATCATGCAGATATCATAAGCGGTGATACAGAGTCATACAAACAGGAAATGGCCAGTATAAGCAGTACCCTGCAACGAAACAGTTATCCAGGGTACATTCGCAACAACTCCAACATACACGGAACGGAGAGTGCATGAAATAACAACTCTCAGAAAACAGCTACGTTCTGTCTGCCCTATGTGAAGAAGTTATCAGAGAAAATACAAAGGATCTGTGGTCTATATAACATCAGAACGATCTTCAGAAGTGGTTCTACACTTCGCAGGTACCTTCCCCGAGTAAGACCCCCAACAGAAGAGGACATGGCTAAGGGCTGTGTGTACGCCATTCCATGTGGTTGTGGAAAGAAATATAAATTGTATTAACTAAGTCAAGTAAATAAATGCATTAATGGCCTGACGCTCGTTTGAAAAAGGATAATTGACAGGGTAGATTATTAGAAAAATAATTACTTGGAGGGATGATGATAAAAATAATACCTCACGCGATGCTTGAAAAATAATTTCTTGGAGGGACTATTAAAAATATTTGCTTTTGGGAGAAGATGAAAATAATAATAATTTGGGAATGATTAAACAATAACTGCTTGTTTAAAAAGGAATAATTGACAGGGTCAGTCAGTTAAGTGCCATACGTGAAACACGTTTGGGCGATCATGTCTCGAAAGCGACATGACTGACTGGGCAGAAGATTATCCCGCAGTAGGTTGCCATTGCTTTCTGCGGTAGACTGGCTGCCAACCAAGGCTATAAAACCCAATCTGTTCTGTTATTTAAACCCATAACTGGAAGGAAGAGACGGATGAATACCTTTCCCAAGGGTATTTGCGCGTAAGTGAATGCAATGAATTCAACTGGAATTTGAACTCGGCACCCCGTTTCCTCATTCCGAGCCGATATCCACTACATCACAACGCACATCCAATTGACAGAGTAGATGATTAGAAAACTAATTGCCTAGAGGGATGATGACAAAATAAAATCTCAGGCGATGATTAAAAATAATTTCTTGGGGGATGATTAAAAATAGCTGCTTTTGGGAGAAGATGAAAAGAATAATAATTTGAGAATGATTAAACAATTATTGCTTGTTTGCAAAGGAATAATTGATAGAGTAGATGATTAAAAAATAACTACTTGGGAATGATTAAACAATTATTGCTCGTTTGAGAAAGAATAATTGACAGGGGAGATGTTTAGAAAAATAATTGCTTGTTGGGGTATGATAAAATAAATAATAGTTTAGGCGATGTTTAAAAATAATTTCTTGAGGGAATGATTAAAAATAATTGTTTTTAGGAGATTAAAAGAATAATAATTTGGGAATGAAAAAAATAATTGCTTGGTAGATGATGAAAAAAATAATAATTTGGAGGATGATTAATATAATTATTTAGGGAATTATTAAAAAGATAATTGCTTGGTGGATGATGAAAAATAATAGATTAGAGAATGATTTTTAAAAAATATTGTTTCGGAAATTATTAAAATGTAATAGCTTGGACTGATTTAAAAATCTAAATTTAATCATCTGACAAGGTAATTATTTTTTATTCATCTACAAAGAAATTATTTCTTTACTAACAAACAGAAGGCTTCCAATACAGCTATTTATTTGACTATAATTTACCGTTGTAATTAACCTGTAATCATAAATGCTTGTTTTGGCATCGATTCGCACAGACTCACTGTTTCTCCCGAAATATCTTGCTGCCATGTTTTTGAATTTATCTAGAGTCTCGGGATTCGTAGCAAATGTACCAGACCAGATGTGACAGATGTACCAGACCAGATGTGACAGATGTACCAGACCAGATGTGACAGCAATATTCAATGCTTGGACGAATGGTAGACAGACAGATAAATGCGTAACATAAGAGTTTCACCAGAGTTTACATTCGTTCTTTGTAACAGAAAAAAAGATTTTAAAAAAGTCTTGACTCGCTTTACAAATACGAGAAGAGTAATCATTATTGTTTCCATACTCAAGACACTGATACTTGTTTTGAGCTGCGCACGAGATAGTTGATTCACCTCTAAGTCTGATGTAGAGAATTTCAATAATAAACAAGACCTTCGATTGTCATTGAGCATGTTTTTACATAAAGAGAGGGAGAGAAGATACTCATATCAGAAGGAAAGAATGAATGAATGAATGAATAAATGAATGAAGGAAGGAAGGAAGGAAGGAAGGAAGGAAGGAAGGAAGGAAAAAGAGTAAAAGATCTTTGAAAACCTCAGAAGAAAAGGAATACATTCAATTAAAGAAAGAAACAAACAAAAGAAGCAACAATTAAATAGAAAGTAAAAGAGAAAAAAAAACAAAATATATTTTCAGTGCGAAAAAGATAAATACCCAAGAAAAAATAGTGACTGATTTATAAAAATTCCATTAATTTCAGCCGTTGCACGCTCCAGCCTTCTTCAGGTATTTCGAAGAAAGCGTCTGAAGAAGGCCAGAGCGTACAACAGCCGAAACATCGTAAACCAACCAACGTCTATATCCACTGAAGCATATGCACTTGAGGATATAGGCGTTGATTAGTTTCTGACCCAATGAGTTCTGAGTTCAAAACCAGTCTACAGCAAAGGTGAACAAATAACATAGAGAGTTAAGTTAAAGGGAGATAAATACATGGCTACCAGAAGTGGCACAACACACGGAATGAGAACGATATACACCTGTGATCGAAATAACGAGTTCAGTTAGAAATTCTTAGAAAGTGAAAGAATCCGGAGCTTACAACAGCTGAAACGTCGTAAACATGACAATAAAGATGAGGACAACAGTCCGAAAAATGTAAATAATGACCATGGACCAGGTTGAGATAGATAGATAGATAGATAGATAGATAGATAGATAGATAGATAGATAGATGTTAACAGAATGAAACAGATAGATAGATAGATAGATAGATAGATAGATAGATAGATAGATAGATAGATAGATAGATAGATTAAGGAAGACATAGATAGATAGATAGATAGATAGATAGATAGATAGATAGATAGATAGATATGAAAAATTTCAAATAGATAAACAGATAGTTAGATATGCAAATGTTGAGACAGACAGATGTATATAAAAATGTTTTGAAAGATAGATGAGATAGATAAATAGATTGTCAGAAAGAGAGGTAGATAAATAAACTAATTAGAAAAATGTTCACTCATTATCCGGCAATGATTTATATGGGGAACTGATAGTCGTCTAAGTCGTCTCTTAAGATTTTTTATAAACATTTTCTAATTAATTTATTGCTCTCTAATTATTTTGAGAAAAATTCTAGTGGCTCTCAGAATACGCTAAATTCTTATATTTTCGCGCATTTTATGTCATTATTGGATTATTATTATTATTATTATTATTATTATTATTATTGTCGTTAGTATTATTATTATTATTATCATTATTATCATTATTATTATTATTATCGTTAATATTATTATTATTATTATCATTATTGGATTATTATTATTATTATTATTATTATTATTATTATTATTATTGTCGTTAATATTATAATTATTATCATTATTATTATTATTATTATCGTTAATATTATTATTATTATCATTATTATTATTATTGTCGTTAATATTATTATTATTATTGTCGTTATTATTATTATTGTCGTTAATATTATTATTATGTCATTTTTCATCATATTTCGATATCTGCTTTGGTCTCACTACCAACCAAGTCTGCGGGGAGACCTAAGGCAGGTCGTGGCGTGTTGTTATGACTCCATTTCATGTTTTTCTATCTTCCCTATCATCCCTAGCATTGCATAGATAAAGTTTTCCTTGGTGTGTGGGCTGTACTTAATAAGACAATTTTTTGTATATCTCTTAAGCTGGGGTTTCCAGGGATTCTTTCAATGTGTTGTTTTGTTCCATTTTTTATCATTCCAAGTGCACCTACTATCACTGGCACAACTCTTGTTTTCAATTTCCACATTTTTTCTATTTCAATTTCCAGGTCTTTATATTTTGACAGTTTTTCAAATTCCTTGATTGCTATGTTACAATCCGCTGGACAAGCCATATCAATTAATAGACAAGTTTTCTCCTTCTGGTTTTTAATGTCTGGCCTGTTTGCTTCAATTTTTCTGTCTGTGTAGATGGTGTAATCCCATAGAATGGTTACATCTTCTATTTCTGTAACCGGTGCTGGGTGATGTTCATACCAGTGTTTGTTTACAGATTTTCCATAATGTTTGCAGATTGTCCAATGTAAATATTGCCCAACTCTATCGTGGCGATTTTTATATTCATTTGGAGCAAGCACAGAACAGCCTGAGATTAGGTGGTCTATTGTTTCTTGGTGTTTATCACAAAACCTGCATTTTGGATCCATATTATTATGCATAATATTTGCCTGAAAGTTTCTAGTGAAAAGACTTTGGTCTTGTGCTGCAAGAATAAAGCCTTCAGGTTCAGACTTTAATCCAGAGGCACGTAACTATCGATGAGTATTAACTTTGTCAACATTGGATTTATTGGCACGTTCTGGATATTGGCCATGCAGCGGTTTGTCTTGCCAGCGCTGTTTCATCTGTTCAAGAGCTTTATCTTTGGCTATCATTTTCATATTTTTTGCCGCAGTAGTTGGTTCTTGGCTTCTGTTTTGCTTTTCTACAGAATCTACTAACTGTAAATCTTGTTTGTATTTACTGCCTTCTTTTATTATTGAATATTTTTTCTTTCTTTCTTCATGTTGCCTTACTAATTGTAACATCCAATCCTTTGTTCTTTCTATGTATGTTAGTAAGCCAATAGTTGTTGTCTTGTATGACAATTCCAGCTGAATAAGACCTCTTCCACCTTCTTTACGGGGTATGTATAGACGGTCTACATCAGCCTTTGGATGATGCATCTTATGCTTAGAAAGAAGCTTTCTTGTTTTAGAATCCATTCGCCTGATGTCGTTTAGAGTCCAGTTTAAGATGTTGAAGCTATATTCGACAACTGGGATTGCAAGGCTATTAATGGCCATAACTCTGTTCTGAGAATTCAATTCAGTTTTTAATATCATTCGTAGCCTTCTATAGTACTCTTGTTTTGTCTGTAAAATCTTGATCTTTTCTCATAGCGTCTTATTCTTTGAGCCTTCAGTTGTATTTTTTGCTTTATTTTTTCCTTAGTTGATAGGACTTCATTTTCATTTCTAATGTTGTATTTTCTTTCGACTTTTCTGCTTTTCCTAGTTCTTACATTTATTCCTCTACTCAGTTCATCCAGTACTGATAGTTCACTTCTAAGTTGTTCGATTTCTTTTTCTATTTTTCTTTTCCAAGGTGGATCTTCATGTCTGCGAGACTGCCTTGTTTTTAATTTGATGTTCAATTTTTTTGTTGTTGCTATTGCTGATCCATATATTGCTTCATTGAGATTTGTATGAGTGTCTTCATCCAAGATTAATTTGAATGCTGCATTGTAAAGTTTAATAGTTCGGAGGTTATGCATTGTTGGTTGTAATTTTGGGAGCTGTTCTCGTTCCTCCATTGTAATATTTTGTATTTGACTTAGATGGTTCTTTATTTCTATCTTGGCTTCCTGTATATTGTTCTTATTTTCCGTCAAAAAATTATGTTCGATGTGTTCTGAACTCGTTTTATTTTCGTCTTTTAACTGACTCAGATCATATCTTTCCAGCATTTTTAAAATTACAGTGATTTGTGTGTTTCACGGTTTCTACATTATGACCTGTGGCTTGTTTGATGTTATTACTTTTTATTTCTGATTCTGATTCCGGTTCCTTTTCATATTTTGTTGATTCGTCTCTTCTGGTTACAATTCTTTTAATTTCATTAATTCAGCCTTTTCAAATTATTGTCGTTAATATTATTATTATTATTATTATTATTATTATTATTATTATTATTAAATATATAGATACATATTAATAGACTGAGATAGATACATACATATATAAATATGAAAAGACTGAGATAGATACATATATATAGATGTGAATAGACTGGCTTAGATTCATACATATGTATCTATATGTACATATAAGCTTGTGAATGCCCTGAAATAGATATAAACATACATACACACATAGATATGAAAAGATTTAGTTAAGAAGGTTGGAAGAGAAAA
Source organism: Ascarosepion bandense (assembly GCA_037127315.1). Taxonomy (NCBI): domain Eukaryota; kingdom Metazoa; phylum Mollusca; class Cephalopoda; order Sepiida; family Sepiidae; genus Ascarosepion; species Ascarosepion bandense. Next base: position 150,611 of record JBBBDQ010030526.1, read on the forward strand.
ATAGAGAGATCAATATCAAAATCTTGAGATAGATATGCAAATTTTCGGGTTGATAGACAGTAAGAAAAATTTGAGATATAATGATATGAAAAGGTTTTGCTACACAAATTAGTATGAAAAACTGAATTTAGATAGATAGATAGATAGATAGATAGATAGATAGATAGATAGATAGATAGATAGATAATTATAAACAACAATATAGATTAATTGATAGATATGAACAAACTTAGCTTAATAAATATTTATAAACATCATGAAAAAATAAATAAATTGATTGATACCTATAGACAGACTGAAATAGATAGATAGATAGATAGATAGATAGATAGATAGATAGATAGATAGATAGATATGACCAGTCATAGATAGATAGATAGATAGATAGATAGATAGATAGATAGATCGTATTTGTCTGCATTTCTGAGATAGGGTAGTATTTACACTATTTACATTATTCGCACTATTGTCCTCATCTTTGTTGTCATTTCTACGACGTTTCAAACGTTGTACGTACAACGACCAAAACGTCCCGGTCATGGCAACAAAGATAAGGACAATAGCCCCAATAATGTAAGTAGTGTAGATAGATAGACAGACTGACAGAGATATGCGAAAGTTAGATAGAAACATAAATATGAAAATGTTTCGATAAACAGGAAAATAGATAGATAGATAGATAGATAGATAGATAGATAGATAGATAGATAGATAGATAGATAGATAGATAGATATAAAAATGATATAGAGAGACGAATTGACAGAAAGAGAGAGAGATAAATTAATTAGAAAAATATTCACTCATTATCTAGTAATATTTTAATGGGGAAACTGATGGGCGTTGTTTCGCAAAACTGAGCAGTTGTCTCATAAGATTTTTATTAAACATTTTCTAATTAATTTATTTCGCCGTAATTATTTCCAGAAAAATTCCAGTGGCCTTGAGAATATTTTAAATTCTTATGCTTTAACATATCTTCATAGGTCATTCTTGAGTTGCATTGTTATTAATATTACTACTCCCACTACTACTACTACTATTAATATTATCATTAAAAGGCTAAGATAGTTACATAGATTCGTACATACATACATACATATGAATAGACTGAGATAGATTCATACTTACATACATGGAAATAAATAACCTGAAATACATAGATACGTACTTACACAAATAGACTGAGATAGATACGAAAAGGTTGAGATAGATACAAAAGATTGGAGTCAGATTGACTGTAAGAAAATGAATAGGTTAGGTAGATATGAGAGATTGATAGAGATTGACATTAAAAGACATTAGATAGATAGATAGATAGATAGATAGATAGATAGATAGATAGATAGATAGATAGATAGATAATGAAAAATCTTCGATGGATATTAAAAGAACAAAATAGATAGATAGATAGATAGATAGATAGATAGATAGATAGATAGATAGATAATGAAAAATCTTCGATGGATATTAAAAGAACAAAATAGATAGATAGATAGATAGATAGATAGATAGATAGATAGATAGATAGATAGATAGATAGATAGATAGATAATGAAAAATCTTCGATGGATATTAAAAGAACAAAATAGATAGATAGATAGATAGATAGATAGATAGATAGATAGATAGATAGATGTTAAAAGAATGAGAAAAATAACTAAAATGAAAATATAAATGCGTAGAGTGATAGACAGATTGAAACAAAGACAAATACATTGATTAGAAAAATGTTCACGCATTAACTGATAATAATTTAATTGCGGAGCTGATGAGCGCAAACATTTGAGTTGGCTCTGGCTTAGATAGATAGATAGATAGATAGATAGATAGATAGATAGATAGATAGATAGATAGATCTGAAGTAAAAGATAGATAGATAGATAGATAGATAGATAGATAGACATTAACAGAATTAGATAGATAGATAGATAGATAGATAGATAGATAGATAGATAGATAGATAGATATTCTTCTCCTATGTGCCCTGTCCCTTCAGGACGTAGGCGATCATGGCTTTTCACGTTTTCCTATCCCTAGTGTGTATGAGCACGCTTTCTCCTGTTACACCATGCAACCCTCGTTCCGTCGTCCACCTGATTAGGTCCTTCAAATATGTCATCCGTTGCTTTCCCCTGTCTCTTTTGCCCTCTATATGACCTGTATCGGGTTCTTCAAACCGTGCTTCTTCATTGCATGTCCCAGGAACTTCATTAGTCTCTTCCTGATGCTCAATATTAATTTCCCTTTTGTTTCCATCATTTCTAAGACCTCATCATTTCTCAAATGCTCGATCCATGATATTCGCAGCATCCTTCTGTAGAACCACATTTCAGTTGCTTCAAGGTTTTCTTTCATCTTTAATGATATTGTCCAGCATTCAATGGCATATAAATTTCTAAATAGTCCAGTGTTTAACTCAAATCACGGATTTTCCCTACTCGTTTCCTTAGCAAAACCGAGCTACTGTCTTTTTTACTTGATATATTTCTTACCTCGTCTCCTTCCTCTTAGCGAGCTTCGCAATACTGCCTATTTGATGACTCTGACCACGATGAAGTAGCTTTTGATATTTCGCTTCAGTCATCAATTAAGCAGGAACCCACTATCCACAAGACTTCTTTCCGTTACCAGCAGGCGGATTGGAATTTTTTCGGAGCATGCCATGGACTGGCATCTTCAAATTCCCAATTGTAGATTGTGCTACTAAGGTCTCTTCTTGAAGTCGGCATGGACACTTTCATCCCTTCTCGGAAATATCAGATGAAACCTCAATCCTCTCCATGATTCAATCCAGCATGAGATAAATATGCACAGACAGCGATATAAGAACAGACTGATAGATAGATAGATAGATAGATAGATAGATAGATAGATAGATAGATAGATAGATAGATAGATAGGTAGAGAGATAGATAGAAACAACAAAATAGGTATGGACAAACTTAGCTTGATAAATAACCCGGTGTTGCTCGGGTGTAATGAAAGCTTCAAACTAACCCATGGTCCTGGAGCTCAGACTCTTTGGACGTTGGCACGAAAGACTAAAAAGCAATAGATGTTTCCAGTTAAAGCTAATCCGTAGAGTGAAAGAAAAATGAATGGATGTAAATCAAATTTTGATTTCTTTGAATCGATATCAAATAAGTTTTTTCGTCGTAAACTGAATTTTGAAGGCTAAATAAGTCCTCTGAGTAAATGGTATCATGGCTGAGACTAAGAACTACAATTATCCCTACTTAGAGCCAAACCCGAAGCAAAAACTTAAATAAAAAGGGCTGAAAAAATACAGACATACAAGCAAATAAGCAGACACACACACAAACATCTTGCCTTATATATATATATATATATATATATATATATATATATATATATATATATTATCAATTTTCTGCACTATTGTAAGAACTGCAACCTTGAAATTTCTGAATATCGTTTCTTATGTCTTTGACTATGAGTCTATCAAATATAACCCGATTTTTTCGATTATCGATTTTCGATAGTTATCGAGGGTACCTCGACACAAAACCTAGCTAAGAACACTCTCAGACGCTTATATTACAACTGTGTAAATTTTTAGGAAAATCGGTTCAGCCGTTTCGGAATCTATAGGTAACACGCAGGCACACACACAGACACACGCACACACATACACCCACACACAGACAAAGTTTCATTTTTACATCCTGAAAAAATAAATACATTGATTGATCGCTATAGACACACTGAAATAGATAGATAGATAGATAGATAGATAGATAGATAGATAGATAGATAGATAGATTCAAACAGACTGAGAACGATAAATTTTCCAAAGCTCCTAGGAATATGAACTACGTTTTAATGTTTAAATTCTCATAAAATGCTTAGAAGAAATGTAATTGTGGAAAATCATTTCTTGGCAAAGATTTCCTTCTCAGATTGTACAGCGCTAAATAAGAGCGAAACGTCTAAACTTCAACAGTACCCAGGGACCTCCGCGCAGTCTGGCAACTCTTTGTGTCTGATCTCGTCTGACTTGGCTTGTGCCTCTCTGGAGCGTCAAGTTTGGCTAATATCCGCTTGCCCTAACATCGCGAAAACAGACGATGCCAACAGATGTGATTTGAAGACGGAGAGATTAAAGCCTGATTTGAACAATACGATTCGACTGCTAAAAAGTCAGATGGAATAAATAAAGGTAGGAGAGTTACGGGGTTGTTTTAAGAGATTGTGGTGAGATTAAGAAGAAAGAACGCTAAGCATACTTAAATGTCTTCGTTTTATTAGTTATAATGTCGAACATCGTTCTACGTTCTGTCGTGCGGGTTTCGTTTCGTCCGCTTTCGGTACAATGATGCTGAAAAACCGGTTCTCTTTAAATCACGTAAATTAAGCAGCTCAAGTCAGGTGAGTACTTGAATGAGTGACTGACTGGGGGGACACCGAGTATTGTAAGCATCCTCGTACAATCCGTAACATGTTTCGGCTTTAAATAACTAACGGAGAGTTGATAAACCGTGAAAAATCAAACACAATATTCTCTGTCTGCTTCATGCATGTTATAGTGCATCTCTTTCAATTCCTCCTCCTGATTTTTGGCCGCAAATTTTTGGGAGAAATAAACTTAAACCGCTAAAACCCTTAATATTCACCAATAGCTACTAATAGTCAATGGTGTCATTTCCATTCGATTTATTATCGCCCTTACTGGCATTGTTTGCCGAGAGGTGCGCAATATGCTAATATTCCTATTTCTTTAGGACAAGTTTTTTTTTTTCTCGCTGCTTCCAACAAAGTGCAGGACGACTCATCGCCGCCAACTCAACACAGACGACCCAACTTCACCGACTGAATTCCAGAACAACCCATCAGCAGCCAGAGTCAACTTAATGACATGCAACTCGATATTTTGTATTAGTGCAAGAACTCTATCACCTGGGGATCTTTTTTTTTCTTTTTTTTTTCTTTCGACCTATCAATCCTTATGGGATCATTTAAGGTCATAACCAATGATTTTTGGGTAAGCTTATTTTATTTTACAACATTTTTCTTTTTCGAGTATCAAGATTCATTGGGATTTGTTTTTTTTTAAAAGCAGGGTCTCCAAGTCATACCCTTGTTATTTAACCCATAACTGGAAGGAAAGGACGGATTAATACCTTTCCCAAGGGTGCCAGTGCGTAAGTGAATGCAGAGCATTCAACTGGAATTCGAACTCGGCTCACCGAGTTCTCTTTCCGAGCCGATATCCACTGAACCACAACGCACATCCGTCACTATACGCTTACAGCACCTGGTATTCCCAAGCGATCACCAATTTAAGTATTGACCAGGCTCAACGTTGCTTAACTTCGGTGATCGAGCGAGAACCGGTGTATTCAACGTGATAGGCCGCAATCAGATGGGGATCTACAAGATGTTATCTGTCCCGGAAAGGGATATATATATATATATATATATATATATATATATATATATATATATATATACTGCGAGGTAGTTTAGTAGTTAAGGCAAATGTAACCGGGTAGGCGTAATAGACGGTACTCATCGTATGCAGTATCCTGAGACGTTGGCGTAGTCACTAGTGTAGACCAATAGTCATAGATCTCCTGTAGACTTCTTGTAAATTTCTAGTGGCAGATCTCTGGACGTCCTCGACTTAGTCTATATTTATGGTTGACACCAGCCAATCACATTCCTGTAAGGGGGAACCAAAGTGTTCGTTCATTACGTATTCATTACTTCAGGGTGTGATATAGGGGGCGCTAATGGTTTTTCTTTGGCGTTTAATCGATTTCCTCATGACTGGAGCATCTAGTGTTGATCCCAGTGTAACCTAAGATCCATTTGCTAATACGTCACTTATTACTGCACATGGACTTTCAATGATGTATTCGGCAGGGTGTTTCAAGCGGCGCTTAGAAAATCAACAATCTATCTCAGGCTATTCTATCTATCTATCTATCTATCTATCTATCTATCTATCTATCTCATACTGTTCATATCTATCTATCTATCTATCTATCTATCTATCTATCTATCTATCTCATTCTGTTCATATCTATCTATCTATCTATCTATCTATCTATCTCATTCTGTTCATATCTATCTATCTATCTATCTATCTATCTCATACTGTTCATATCTATCTATCTATCTATCTATCTATCTATCTATCTATCTATCTATCTATGCCAGAGCCAAATCCAGTGTTTCGTGTAACAACGATCATCAGTTCCGCCATTAAATTATTATCAGATAATAATAATAAGTGAACATTTTTCTGATCGAAATTCGTATTCAACTTTATTTTTTTCCTCTTTGATTAAGAATTTCCATTTTCGGTGTGAAAAACATCATTTCTTTTAAAAAAATCTGGGGTAGGTTAATAATTGTGGTCGGTAGTATATATATATATATATATATATATATATATATATATATATATATATATATATATATTCTTTCTGTCACACTTATGGATGGAGAAAGAGACGATACCGAGAGGCGTCGGCTTTGTTCATTCTCTTTACTACCAGTTATTAAATTTTACTACCAGTTATTAAAGTAATGAATGCTCTTGCCGCGCATTTGCTCTTTAACAAGGCCTCATTAGTTTTTGCAAAAATTATATCGTCGAGCATATATATATACATACATATATATATATATATATACCTGTCAACCTCATGGAAAGAGAAAAAATAGCGAGAAGCAACCGCTAAGTCTATTAGAGAGACAATAGCAAGGCAGCATCAGCACATTCTCTTTACTACTAGTTATTAAACTTTACTACCAGTTATGAAAGATCTTACTGCGTGTTTGATCTTTAACAATGTCTTATTATTTAATTTAATTTTTGCAAAAATTATATCATCGAGCATTATAATAAAAATATTATATATATATATATATATATATATATATATATATATATATATATATATATATATATTAAAAAAGGATTAATTCAAAGATGTTGAATGGCCATTTCGATATGACGATCCCCACGGGGAGCGACACATCACCTCAGCAACATGTGTCGCTCCCCGTGGGGATCGTCATATCGAAATGGCCATTCAACATCTTTGAATTAATCCTTTTTTAATATATATATTTGCTCTGTAATATTTTATTACATGGAGCTCTCTTCCTGTATCATTTTTTAATATTAAAATAAATTTTTAATATTAATTAGGATCGGGTTTTTTGGAATTTACCTTCCTGCTTTTTTCCCTTGGATTGAAGTATCTGAATTAAAATATATATATATATATATATATATATATATATATATATATATATATATATATATATATTATGCTCTCATTACGATTGAGCTCTCTGGAGAAGAAAATTTTAAAAACATTTTCCACTTTTGCTATATGCGTGACTCTTCAGAAATGAATTGAGTTCTCTCGGTGACTGACGTTTGTATACACTGCTTACATACAAGACGTTAAAATTTCACTCCTCTGACTGACACCAAATAGGTTGAGTTTCGATCCCGGCCAGAACAAGTGGATGTGTCTAGCTACACTGATGAACTGTGATACAGCGAAACAGGCTTGTATGTGGGTGACTAATATATATATATATCTAAAACATTTCCCTCCATCAGGATCAGAGGGTTGGATCATTTTTTTTCTTATATCTTAATGTAAGATACTCAATAGTAGGTACATCAGTATATATGTATTGCCGTCATTTTATACGGCATATCCATATAATTATTGTGCCGTCATTTTTGACAGCTCAGGCGTATATATATATATATATATCTGACTGACTCCAATTCGGTAGGGTTTCAATAATGGGTTAAAAGCAATCGAAGTCTAACCGTATTAATGAGCTGTGATACAGCGAAACAGATTTATTTGCGGATGTCTCTCTCTCTCTCTCTCTCTCTCTCTATATATATATATATATATATATATATATATATCGAAATGATCATCCAACATCATTGAATTAATCCTTTTTTAATTTATATTTGCTCTGTAATATTTTATTACATGGAGCTCTCTTCCTGTATCATTTTTTAATATTAAAATAAAATTTTTAATATTAATTAGGATCGGGTTTTTGGAATTTACCTTGTTGCTTTTTCCGCTTGGATTAAAGTATCTGAATTAATATATATATATATATATATATATATATATATATATATATATATGGGAGTTAGTCAAGACTAGCGAGATAGTATCTGCAATACTATTTCGCTTCTCTTCTCTAACTCCAACTTTTATTTTAATCTTCCTGTTATAGGTTTTGAAATTTCTGTAAACTATGCGTTCAAAATAAAGCGTTAGAAAATCTATAATGTCTGACGATACTGAAAGGTTGAAACCATACAGGCATAATTGGCTGATCTTCCTGATTTTAATATATATATATATATATGTGGTGAGAGAGACAAACAGACAGGCAAACAGACAGACAGAGTGTCAGAGAGAGAAAGTGAGAGTGAGCGAGATAGGCTTCCCAGAGATAAGAAATCTTGAATTGAAGAAATTAAACTGCAATTGACTGGAAAAAAATGTAAATCAAGCAGAAGTTCTTTAATAACAGTTTTATGGTAATTGATCTGATGATCATTGTATTCACTTACGCGCAAATACACTTGGGAAAGGTATTAATCCGTCTCTTCCTTCCAGTTATGGGTTAAATAACAGGACAGATTGGGTTCTATAGCCTCGGTCGGTAACCAGTCTCCCGCAGAAAGCAATGGCAACCTACTGCGGGATAATCTTCTGCCCAGTTAGTCATGTCTCGAAAGAGACATGATCGCCCAAGCGTGTATCACGTATGGCACTTAATGACTGACTGCATAAAAATCATGACTAAGGCGGCTACTGGTCATAAAGTGGGGGATCGGTTTTTTATTGTTATGAAATAATAAACTGATCCCCCATTAATTACTACGTAATAATGCAATACATCTCTTCTCCATCTAGCTATAAGTCAAATAATAGAACAGATTGTGTTCTATAGCCTTGGTCGGCAACCAGTCTACCGCAGAAAGCAATGGCAACCTACTGCGGGAAAATCTTCTGCCCAGTCAGTCATGTCTCTTTCGAGACATAATCGCCCAAGCGTGTATCACGTATGGCACTTAACGTACTGACTGACTCGATGGGTTCTAGAGCAGTAGTAGACAGGTGACTAGTTCTCATCTAAAAGCAACTGTAATTCCTATGCTAACAGGTTTTTTCTCGCACTTACTCATAGACAAAGACATAAGAAATGATATTGTGACACTCTCTTTTGTATTCTTGCTTTCCAATTAAGTATATTCTTGTAAAATTTCTCTGGTTACCATTTTATTGTTCTCGGTGGGATGAATTCAATTTATACCAAAAAGATTAAAATATACTAAAATTTCGAGCAAATTACTTATGAATTTCGTATGAATGGATTATCAGGGATAAGGTGGAATATTAGTGTCCGACGTTGCTTAGAACTACAAGTTAGGGAATTGCGTAATAGCGGTGCCAAAACAAGCATCACTGTTTCAGAAGTCCTGCACATTTCATTCTTTGCTTATCCGTTACATTAAAGGATTCTATAACTTTCCATAACAGCAGGTCTCACATTTTTCATTTCGGTGTTTACGCGCTCTTCCAACAGAACAACAAAGAGAAGATAACTCTTGTATCCTGGTTCAAGCCTTTAAATGTCGCTTCATTTTTCAGTTATCTGAACTTATTTATTAATGGAACTTTGTCTGTGTGTGTATGTGTGTGTGTGTCCGTTACCTATAGACTCCGAAACGGCTGAACCAATTTTCTTGAAACTTTACACAGTTGTACTATAAGCGTCTGCGAGTGTTCTTAGCTAGGTTTTGTGTCGAGGTACCCCCGATAAATATCGAAAATCGATAATCGAAAAAATCGGGTTATAGAAGGAGTGTCCGATTTTAATCAAATTTGATACACTCATAGACAAAGACATAAGAAACGATATTCAGACGTTTCAAGGTTACATTTCTTACAATAGTGCAGAAAATTGATAATATATATATATATATATATATATATATATATATATATATATATATATAAGACAAGATGTTTGTGTGTGTGTGTCTGTTTATCTGCCTGTATGTCTGTATTTTTCAGCCCTTTCATTTTAGTTTTTGCTTCTTGTTTGGCTCTATGTAGGTATAATCGTAGTTCTTAGTCTCAGCTATGATACCATTTACTCAGAGGACTTATTTATCCTTCAAAATTCATTTTACAACAAAAAGAACTTATTTGATATCGATACCAGGAAATCAAAATTTGACTTACATCCATTCATTTTTCTTTCAGTCTACGGTTTGGCTTTAACTGGAAACAACTATTGCTTTTTAGTCTTTCATGCCAACATCTAAAGAGTCTGAGCTCCAGGACCATAGATTAGTTTTAAAGCTTTCATTACACCCGAGCAACGCCGCGCTAGACTGTTAGTATTCTTATAACATCGTTTTTCTTTTTTATTAAGTTGACTCAAGCTTATCAGTTTTTTGCTGGTTATTCAATACTAGAAAATATTTTTAGATAATAAGAATTTTTTTTTTTAGATGTTAGTGATTAAAATATTAGCATGACTGATGCTAACCTCCAGGAAAGTGATACATTGCACCTTCTCAGGTTTACGTTCTCTTCTGACACAAAGTAGAAAGACTGTATTGCGGCAAATTCTAGTTCAGAGTTTGAGTTTAAGTTTTGTTTAATGCCATATCAACCTCTGTGGGTTATTTAATGCCTAAAATGTGGGTTTTAAGGTATTTTTTAATGTTAGGTTATAGTGAGAAGGTTGATTTGGTCAGATTTTAATGAATATTTTTTTAGAAAACTGAAAATGTCTTCTAGCTTTGTGTTCAAAAATATTTTGCTGAGAACAATGTTTTGCCTTCAAAAACGTGTTATGCTAATATTTTTTCTTAAAAAATATATTGTTGGTAATATTTTTCCTTCAAAAATGTATATTTTTCTATAAAATTCTATTTTTATGTATATATTTCTATAGAACTTTATTTTTATACTTTCATAGTGTTTTGACTCCAGTTTGGGGGCTAACTATTTTCCGATAGCTGGGACCATAACAGGTGCTACCACTCCAGTCATGGTGAACCTGGGAACAATAGCAATTAAGATGTGGTTCCATGCTTCTCACAACCTCCCAATTAGAGGCCTTGCTGCCGGATGCAGTTTACCGTCATGCTCAGGACTTTGCTAGGCCAGCTGCTAATAAAGGCTGTTCACTGTGTAATGCGAGACAATGTTTATCTCAAAAATATATCTATATCTACTATTCGTCTATGATTGGAATATTACTGCTACATACGGTTTGGTGTCCCTGCTATTTACCTTGAGTTCCTTGATAAAATCCAAAGAAGAATCAGCAATATTATCGGTTTTAGTCTCGCATATCAGATTCAGTTACTTTTCCACAGCCGAAAGATTGTCTCTGTGAAATTTCTTTTATCTATAAATCTTTCATGGTTGAATGAGCTCTTCGTTTCAGTACATAAACTATGAATTTAAGCGCAGTTCTCGACTGGCCTCGAGATCTCATCAATTTAAAATGGAGATGGCTACATGTAACCGTACTTTCTATGCTAACAGTTACTTTTCGTGCACTTCTTGCTTATGGAATTCACTTCCAGCTTCATGCATTCCAGCCAACTTTTTAATCTGCAAAAAAATCAAACGCAACATCAATCGCTATCTACTGTCCTTCTCATTAATATTTACTGTTTTCACTCATTATTAATGTTCAGTTACTAATTCCTCCACGCTGTGTAACCTTTGTGTCTTAGTGGCTTTACTCCCTTGCATTAAGTAGTACTGATTCAAATAATAATAATAACAATGGAAGTTTTTCGTGAATATTTAATTACATCTTTTACTGCTGAATAATTTGTCCAGAGCTCCTACTTTATATCTAATTTATTTAAATAATTCATTTATTTTTAATTTTACATTGAAGTATATCTTTTATATAAACACATGTGAACCTCGTGTTTCCACTGCAAAAGCAGCGCGAGACATTTGATAGGCCGGGGCAAATGAATGACAGTGCGGGGTTTGGGAGACAAGAGACAGAAACAAGTGGAGGTCCATGATCGCCTACGTCGTAAAGGGACACAGTACATCAAGATGAAGAAGATCATTCACTGGTAAAAACTATTGTCAAATATTTCAAATAATTACGAATGTGCGTGAATTTCGGAAACTAAAATTAAAATAAAACTAAGGCTAGCTCCCGTACACTAGCGCGGCTAGCTAATACCCTGCTGTAGTTTTGTTTTCAATCGTATCACCCCGAGCAAGGCGGTAATGTCATTGATGTGCAGGGAGCTACATAAGAGTAAAAAGATTAATTAGAAGAGAGTGAAGAGAAATACGAACCAGTTAGAAAGGAGCAAGAGAAGGGAGGGAATACAGGTGTGATGACAGTTGCAGAGGTGGAGAGAAAGGAAAGGATATACAGGGTGGTGAGGAAAGAACTAGGGTCAAGTGGTTAAGAGATGAGTATTGACATTGCATTTAAATTACTGGAGGTTGTAGCCGTCAGGAAAGCAAGAATAAGAAAGTGAGTTTCACAGGCGGGAAGTTCGAGAAAAGAAGCTGCAGGAGTAGAATTGTCGTCTGCATTTGGTTGATCTCACTGTGAATGGGTGGGATCTAGTTGCCAATCTGGTCGCACGAGTAAACACCTGTTGCAGGCACCATTGACTTAAGTTCGTTGGAGCAGAAGCCATGAAAGTATTTATAGAACAGCACGTTTTGTGTCCGGTCAACAACCGTAGGGTCTACCTGTGCTTTATACTGCAATAATGCTGGGTGGACCTTAGTTACATTTTCTGAAAGAGAGCGTATTATCTTGCGTGATCAACAGTCTAAACCACCTCGTCAAACATCGACGAGTTTCATTTACGCTATTTCACTCACAAGGCTTGGTTCAACCGGTGATGCTATGTCGCAAGATAAAAAGCCAGCAAATCGACCAAGGTAAAATTCGAACCCGGGTATCATGGTCAGAGAGCGAACATTGTAACCACTCATTCACGTGCCCAAAGGAGTAATTATCCACATTATATAATGACTGCTTCAAATTTTTCAGTTAAACCCAGTCATTATCGATGTAACGATTCGGATATTGTACTTCTGGTTTTTGTTGTATTTGATAACATTCTGGGAAATTCGAACAGGAAATTGAATTGGATTAAATTTCATTGAATTAAATTCAATTTAATTTAATTGAACAGCATGTAGAAGCCTTTGATTATGAAAGGACAAGTATTAGATTAAAGTCTTCCAAATTCTAATGCCAGTTCGTCGTATGGAGCAAAGACCGAGTGGGCATAAACGCCGGTTAAATGTATGCCGTTGAATTGGCAATAGTGATTTTAATCTAATATTTTTTATTCTCTGACTGAAAGATTACGTAACTAATTTATTTTCTAACAATAAGAGGGCAATCTAATATAGTAAAAGGCGTGCAATGCCTAATTCAAAATTCCCAGGCTTCTGTAGAATATTGAAATATAAGACAGCTTTTTACGACTGCAATATTGACGATGAAAAAAAATAGAGGAGATGATAGGCAAACGTAAATGAAATGCTAAAAGAAGCCTAAACTAATGAAAAATGTTCGTTAAAATTGAGCCAACATTGAAAAGATAGAAAATATACTTTAATTTCATTTTAAAACTTAACAAAAAATTAAAGTCCATTTTCTCTTTGTTTTTCTTTTAGGTGTGAGAAATGTGTGAATAACAGAATGATTATAAGTACAGAAAATGAAATCAGTGAATTAAGTTTAAATTCCAGTCTAGTCTACTGTGCTTACTTTAATATTAATGCCCTTGGGAAAAAAAAAACAATCCATTCCTTGTTCCACCAACTATTTTATTTCTATTAATCTTTTTAAAATTGCATGTTCTATTAACCGTCAATCATTGCTGTTGACAACGTCCCCGCTTTTGTAGCCATAATCCATGGTTGTATCCTTCAACCCACTCCTAGTCTCTGTTCCCCACCAATCAGTCAGTCAGTTAAGTGCCATAAGTGAAACACGCTTGGGCGATCATGTCTCGAAAGAGACATGACTGACTGGGCAGAAGATTATCCCGCAGTAGGTTGCCATTGCTTTCTGCGGTAGACTGGTTGATATACTTCAATGTAAAATTAAAAATAAATGAATTATTTAAATAAATTAGATATAAAGTAGGAGCTCTGGACAAATTATTCAGCAGTAAAAGATGTAATTAAATATTCACGAAAAAATTCCATTGTTATTATTATTATTTGAATCAGTACTACTTAATGCAAGGGAGTAAAGCCACTAAGACCCAATCTGTCCTGTTATTTAACCCATAACTGGAAGGAAGAGACGGATGAATACCTTTCCCAAGGGTATTTGCGCCTAAGTGAATGCAATGAATTCAACACGAATTCGAACTCGGCTTCCCGATTTCTCGTTCCGAGCCGATATCCACTGCACGACAACGCACATCCCCACCAATACATCTAGATAAACTCATTTGGCAGTTTGCACGCTCGTTCCCTGTTGCCTTCATGGTCCTGGATATGACGGTAAACTGCATCCAGCAGCAAGGCCTCTGATTAGGAGCTTATGAGGAGCATGGGACCACTTCTTAATTGCTGTTGTTTCCAGGTCTACCCTGACTTGGAGTGGTAGCACTTGTTAGGGTCTCACCTATGGGCAAATAGTTGAACGCCAAACTGGGGTCAAATTCCCCATAAAATTATAAAAATATACTTTTACTGAAATATATTCATAAAAATGTTTTTTATAGAAAGATTTACATTAAATATTACCAAAAATACATTTTTGAAGGAAAGAAATTATTGCCATAATACATTTTTGAAGAAGAAAAAATTATTGCCATAATACATTTTTGAAGGGAAAAAAAATTATTACCAGCAATACATTTTTAATAGAAAATTAGATGTCTTCAGTTTTCTAAAATAAAAACAACTTTTTCATCAAAATCTGACTAAATTTTCTCGCTATAACTGAACATTAAAAATACCTTAAAACCCCACCTTTTTTGGCATCAAATAACTCAGAGAGGTTGATCTGCCGTTAAACAAAACTCAAACTCAAACTCTTGCCTACATTATTTACTGTGAGTAAATCAGCCGAGTCGTTTTTTTTTTCGTTATGTGTCCCAAAAGCTTCAACTACATGTTTCTGATTCGAAAAGAATCATTTCTATATTCCTTAAACCTTCCTTGTTGGTCACATACTCAGGCAATAGTGTTCTCTATATCCTTCCTATGTAGAGCCATATATCTATTAGGAACTCTTTTCTTCGTTTCTAAAAAAATTCCTTATCTCTTAACAGTTTAACTTTTCGGAGTTATCGTTCCTTCCATGCGCCACACTATCAGTCGGCAATTTTCTAGTTCCCTCCACTCGATTGCCGAAAAAACAGCATAGCATAATGTTAAAATTTTATCATCAAAATGTTTATGCTATTATTAAGAGAAAAGATGAAATTATTTAAAATATTTAATCTTTTCTAACACGTTCGAAATTCCAATTTCTTTTTTTGTTTTCCGTCAGCGATTCATGCTAACTTTACGTAATATGACTATTAAGCAAAACGTAATATTACGCAAGTAATATTTGTTTCAAATCAGATTAATTTAACTTTAAATTTGATAACTTTCCAAAATTAGCGAGAGTAAAGTGTGTATTTTATTTTTGAAAGATTTTAAATCTGAGATTTAACTTTTGAAAAATGAGTCGATCACTCAAGAAATGGCCGAAAAATTGAAATTTTTTAAAAAGTCTCAATTTTTTTATGGCAATAAATATAATTTCTGTTTTTCATACACCCAAGTATTGTGCTTAGTGGAACTAGTAAATTTAAACATTTATCTTTCAATGAGGCTAAAACTTAAGTTGCAAGGAAAGGTTTTTTATTTTTATTTTTAAAAATTCAATTTGAAACTTAGGTATCTAAAATGAAGTGGAGGTACCTAATTATAACGTTACTAGCAGTATAGCGCGGCGTTGCTCGGGTGTAATGAAAGCTTTAAAACTAATCCATGGTCCTGGAGCTCAGACTCTTTGGACGTTGGCACGAAAGACTAAAAAGCAATAGTTGTTTCCAGTTAAAGCGAAACCGTAGACTCAAAGAAAAATTAATGGACATGAGAAAAATTTTGATTTCCTGGTATCGATATCAAATAAGTTTTTTCGTCGTAAAATGAATTTTGAAGGCTATCTACCTACTTAGAGCCAAACCCGAAACAAAAACTAAAATAAAAGGGTTGAAAAAATACAGACAGGCAGTAAACAGACGCACACACAAACATCTTGCCTTTTGTATATATATATATATATATATATATATATATATATATATATATATATTATCGATGTTTTGCACTATTGTAAGAACTGCAACCTTGAAACTTCCGAATACCGTTTCTTATGTCTTTGTCTATGAGTGTATCAAAATTGATTAAAATCGGACAACTCCTTCTATAACCTGACTTTTTTTATTATCGATTTTCGATATTTATCAGGGGTGCCTCGACACAAAACCTAGCTAAGAACATACGCAGACGCTTATAGTACAACTGTGTAAATGTTCAAGAAAATCGGTTCAGCCGTTTCGGAGTATATAGGTAACGGATACACACACACAGAGACAAAGTTCCATTTATAAATAAGTTTAGATAGATTTGGAAATGTAGTTCGAGACACAAAATCAAATAACTGCATAGAGGAAAAAGACATAAAACGTAGAGCGGAACAAAAATGGCTGAAACTCAAATGACTTGACACAAAATTACAAAACGATACTCGTAAAGCGGGTGAAGAAGAAAAAGTAGGAAAGGCTTATATTTGTGAGTTCATCAAGGCGATGTGTTGGTTGCGGCCCCAGATAAAAGAGTTACCTAAAGCCAATAAGGTTAATGCTCCGGCCTGACCTATTTAGTCGATGTCAATGTTTGTGTATGTCCAATATAAATTGATTAAATATTTGGCCGAATTATTACAAAGTGCATTGAATATGTATTCAAAATATTGTATTAAGAATTCATCTACATGTGGTAATTATTTACAAAATTCCCATTTTCTTCTGACGACATATTAATGCGTTCGTTTGACATTGGGAATTAATTTCTGTTCCATTTCAGGAAACTAGATAGATAGATAGATAGATAGATAGATAGATAGATAGATAGATAGATAGATAGATAGATACTGGATAGGCAGCGATAGACTGATGGATGTTGGATAGGCATAGATAGATAGATAGATAGATAGATAGATAGATAGATAGATAGATAGATACTGGATAGGCAGCGATATATAGACTGATGGATGTTGGATAGGCATAGATAGATAGATAGATAGATAGATAGATAGATAGATAGATAGATAGATAGATAGATAGATAGATAGATACTGGATAGGCAGCGATATATAGATAGACTGACGGATGTTGAATAGGCATAGATAGATAGATAGATAGATAGATAGATAGATAGATAGATAGATAGGCAGCGATATATAGATAGACTGATGGATGTTGGATAGGCATAGATAGATACTAAATAGCAGCGATATATAGATAGACTGATGGATGTTGGATAGATAGATAGATAGATAGATAGATAGATAGATAGATAGATAGATAGATAGATACTGGATAGGCAGCGATATATAGATAGACTGACGGATGTTGAATAGATAGATAGATAGATAGATAGATAGATAGATAGATAGATAGATAGATAGATAGATAGATAGATATTAAAAAGGTCGAAGCAGATAGATATAACTAAGGTCGAAGGAGATAGATAAGTTTTACTAACGTCGAAGCAGGTAGATATATAATGACGCAGTGTGTGTTCATGGTAATAGAACAGTAGTCGATGTATAATATCAGAGCTAACATAGGTACTACCTAACGAATATAGAATTTGTTTCTCGCCATTTCAGGCTCATGGCAATCGTCATGTTCTAATTCGGAATTAATGTTATGAAATTTCAATATTGATATCTATCTATCTATGCCTGTCAGTATCTTTATACCCTACAATTAAGATTTTGGGGCAGTCAGTTTGATTTTTATAATTACTTATATATATTACACTTACACACACACACACTCACTCACATATATATATATATATATATATATATATAGTCATCCGCAGACAGATCTGTTTCGCTGTATCACAGCTCATGAGTACGGTTAGACTCCGATTGCTTTTAACCCAGGATTGAAACTACACCGAATTGTCGTCAGTCGGCGATTCTACCTCTGAGCTATGGGCGCTCGGTAGAAGAAGGCAGGCTTTTTAGCGTGTATATATTATCATTATACACGCCCAATAGCTGAGACTGTTCTAATTCATTGCATTCTAATTCAATGCGTATATGCTAAAGTAGCTACTCTTTTTCAAAGTCTACCAGTCTTCCAGAGTGCTCAATCAAGGTGTGAGACCGTAAATAGTCATCCGCAGACAGATCTGTTTCGCTCTATCACAGCTCATGAGTACGGTTAGACTCCGATTGCTTTTAACCCAGGATTGAATCTCGACCGAATTGGCGTCTGTCGGCGATTCTACCTCTGAACTATGGCGCTCGGTAGAAGGAGACAGACTTTTTAGCGTGTATATTATCATTATACATGCCCAATAGCTGAGAGTGTTCTAATTCATTGCTGAATGAACATTGCGTATATATCCAGATGAAGAGAACCAACAGTTTTACAATTCCGAGTTCTCTGGTATTTACTTTTAAAAAAAAATACTCAATACAAAAAATATTGTAGAGCATTATATAATTATTTTATCTAGTGACTAGACTATATTCCTTGGGGTTCCTTAGGTGGATGTGGTAGGGGTGGGATGTCTATTCTGTACGGAGTATTTTTGTGTATTTCAGCATGGTTTTTTTTTTTAATATAATATAATTGATTAATCTGAAATTGTATATTTAATCTTGATTTTGAATATAAGAAATTGATTTTCTTCGAGTTTGGGGGCCATTTTTTTCTTTTAATTTTGATTTTTCTAGAACGGAATATTTTTGTATTTAAGTAAAGTTTTAGCGGATATATTTTTAATCTAATTCAGAATATTAAGCCTTGCTTTAGAATTTTGTAATTTGATTTTTTCTATAAAAAAAAATGTTTATTTAATCTTAATTTTGAATTTAGGGGATCGATTTTTTTCTTTAATTTTTAAAGCAATAAAAACAAACAATAAAAACGTACATCCCAACAGCTAATGTGATTAATCATTCATTTAACTTCGCACTCTATTTCCTTCAAAATTCTAACGGTCAACACAGAAGACATATTCCCTTTATTATCAATAACCCCAACCAACCTCACACTAACAAGGAACCAAATATAGACAGCGAAGATTTCCACTCTTCTTCATTCATCCTGAAGAAACATTGGACACCCAATGTCGAAACAACCATATAATTGTAGAGGACACACATATATAAAAAAAACATTATGTACATGTTCTAAAATATAATTTATAATAAATATTCACAGCTCTATATATATTATATATCGAGCACTGTTTTAAATTAATGTTTTGGACGTTGGAAAAAATTCTTTCTTCGTTCTGTACTCACTCGAATATATATATATATATATATATAGATAGATAGATAGATAGATAGATAGATAGATAGATAGATAGAAATACTGTAATTGTTGTTACAATGTTTTTAAATTCATAGTATCACTACACAAACATTTTTCATGTTTCGAAGCCAGCCTATTATGTTTTTGGCTTCTTCCTCGGGTGATTTTTTAGAAATGAGAATTATCTAGTTGAAAAGTCTGTTTATTTGTGTTGGATTTGTTATTTTTGGGTGTTAGAAGGGTTGGTCTGTATTTTGCGTTCCGTTGATCTTTTTTAAGGTCTTAGGGTTAAGTGTTTGTTTTTGGCAGAGTTCAGTATAGTTTAATCTATTAATCTTGAGAGGGCTGATGCTGCTGGCGCCTTGCGTGTTGTTATTTGGTTTAGGGGTTGGTAGGTGTTGTTTTGTTGTGGGGTTGGTTTCTCCTTCTCTTCTATATATATATATATATATATATATATATATATATATATATATATACATATACTAGGTGCGATTGGTAAATTGTCGCAATTATTTTATTATATCAAATATTCTTTAGGCTGAGTCTGAGCTCCGGATTAGTTTTAAAGCTTTTATTACACCCGAGCAACGCCGGGATATACTGCTAGTTAATAATAAAAAAATTCCGGTATTTTACATCCCCTTCAATTTGAAGATATGTTTCAATTTTGAAAAATATTACCACCTTTAAATTTAGCAAATATATCCTTTAGAGATGGTAGGGAATATACATGTGAGAGGAGACTGTAATTCACTCCAATCGAAAAACGTGCACATAAACGAATCGTGTTATTTTTCTTTCTGATATAAACCAGCGACATGGTCCATTCGGTGTAAAATATTTTTCTAATAACTCAGCAGATTTATAACCTAAATAATTTGGTGTTGTTAGATTCCAACAGAGGAAAACATCTTTCTTTTATGCTAAAAAACTGGTATCACATTTACTCAGTATTTACATTATTTGGACTATTGTCCTCATCTTTGTAGCCATTTGTACGACGTTTCGTCCGTTGTACGCACCGGCCTTCATCATGTCCTGATTTCGAACAGAACCCTTTATTACAATCACTGGGGTATATCATTGTCATTCTTTGCGTAGTAGCATGCCACGATTAGAAAACATGAGTTATTTCCCTCTAACCCTGGAAGTTACTTGTTCACAACTTCTGTAGCCTAGAGAACCCACAAGTCTAAGAGGCAACGTCTATGTCCACCAGGCCATGTGTCCTTAAGGACACTTGAAGTTTTGTGACTTATAAACCTAATGTCCACTAATCTTTTTTTTTTTGCCAGAGTTCATATTGCAATTTTTGATGTCAATTGTTTTCTCTAGTATTTTTGATGTTAATGGATTTCTCTAGTATTTTTTACCATAGCTCATATTGCAATTTTGACACTAATGATTTTCTCTGGCACTCCGTATTACTGGTTCCCATATTGTGTTTATCTCTATGCTTGATCGGCTTATGAGATTTCTGAAGCCTAACATATATGCTAATTCCTTAATTTTACGTAGTTTCCAGTGACGTTCTCTATCTATTATTTCATTTCATCCCATAAGAGGCGGTGATCCCCTTTCTCCCTCCATATGTGGTCAGCTACGCCTGATTTTTCTTACGGACTTGCGATGTTTTTGTCGTCTTATATTTCCAGTGATTGTAATCAAGGGTTCTGTTCGAAAGTCCTTGCACCTAAAAAAGGCCAGAACGCACAATGGCCAAAACGTCGTACAAATGTCAACAAAGATGAGGACAACAGTCCGAATAATTTAAATACTGTAAATACTCCCTCATCTCAGCAATATAGACAAATAGAATGATCTATTATTAAACGTCGTACAAATGGCAACAAAGATGAGGACAATAGTCCGAATAATTTAAATACTGTAAATACTCCCTCATCTCAGCAATATAGACAAATAGAATGATCTATTATTAAACGTCGTACAAATGGCAACAAAGATGAGGACAATAGTCCGAATAATTTAAATACTGTAAATACTCCCTCATCTCAGCAATATAGACAAATAGAATGATCTATTATTAAACGTCGTACAAATGGCAACAAAGATGAGGACAATAGTCCGAATAATTTAAATACTGTAAATACTCCCTCATCTCAGAAATATAGACAAATAGAATGATCTATTATTAAACGTCGTACAAATGGCAACAAAGATGAGGACAATAGTCCGAATAATTTAAATACTGTAAATACTCCCTCATCTCAGAAATATAGACAAATAGAATGATCTATTATTAAACGTCGTACAAATCGCAACAAAGTAGAGGACAATAGTCCGAATAATGTAAATACTGTATAGACTACCTCATCTCAGAAATATAGACAAATATCACATTTTTTATATTAAAAATACCTTTGACTTTGTATATCTTCCCAACAACTCTGAAAAAATATTCGAAAATGTATGTTTTAGCTTATCCAGTGTTTCTATAGTATGTAATATTTTTCTGTCTTTTTATAGATCGATAGAGAGATACATAGATATATAGAGAGACAGATACTGCATAGCCATAACAGCTATATATAAATACTGGATAGCCATATGTACAAAAATAGATAGATAGATAGATAGATAGATAGATAGATAGATAGATAGATAAGCATAGAAAAATAGATATTTAATAAGAAAAGATAAATTGATTGATATAAATTGATTGACATATAGATGCTGCGAAAGCATAGATAGATAGATAGATAGATAGATAGATAGATAGATAGATAGATAGATCTGAAGTAAAAGAGATAGATAGATAGATAGATAGATAGATAGATAGATGTGAATTAAAAGAGATAGATAGATAGATAGATCTGAAGTAAAAGAGATAGATAGATAGATAGATAGATAGATCTGAAGTGAAAGAGATAGAAAGATAGATAGATAGATAGATAGATAGATAGATAGATCTGAAGTGAAAGAGATAGAAAGATAGATAGATAGATAGATAGATAGATAGATAGATAGATGTGAAGTAAAAGAGATAGATAGATAGATAGATAGATAGATAGATAGATAGATGTGAAGTAAAAGAGATAGATAGATAGATAGATAGATAGATAGATAGATAGATAGATGTGAAGTAAAAGAGATAGATAGATAGATAGATAGATAGATAGATAGATCTGAAGTAAAAGAGATAGATAGATAGATAGATAGATAGATAGATCTGAAGTAAAAGATAGATAGATAGATAGATAGATAGATAGATAGATAGATAGATAGATAGATAAGCAACCGATACCGAATAAAATAAATAAGACGATAGAATTCGATATAGACATACTCTCAAATACTATGAACAATGACACAGACATATCGAAAGAATCTAAAATAGAGATGCCACGATTCGGCAATATATGGACCCAGAATTATGAGCAAAAGTCATTGTGAACTCGTTAGCAAAACAATGAATGCCATTAATACAGCCTTTCTAGCCAACGTCAATACTTGGTTCTTGTTTGCACACTTTGCCAAAAAAATTTTCTTGCTTGTATTGTAGACGCATTTGTCATAAGTTTGCACAAAAGTAGTCTGTCGAAGAATATAGTTAATGTTTACTTATGATTCTTTTACGTTTCCCGTCACCACTGGTTTCAGCCTTTCATATACCTACTCCACGTCATAAAGAGAATCAGTAAAAATGACTTGTCTTTTTCTTATTCCTTTTATTAAATGAGAGGCTCAAACATGGTAGCATCAATTTTACGTGGTACCGGGAGAAAGATATTCAGAGAAACACATAACGACACGTTGGCTTATCATTCCACCCCGTGCGGACTAGACACTATAAGGACCCTGGGTTCGGATAGAGTGCCACCTCTTCAAAATTTTTTGTGACCCACTATCGACTTATCTGGTCTGATATCCAAAACATAAACAAAAGTAATTCGTTACTGTCAGAATTCAAGATATTCTGGTCAATCGTTGGCCCCAAATCTGCATTCCGTATCTTTGCCGGTAAAGACATCAAATACATGCTTTCAATAAAAGGATCACAGAAAAAAAGAAAATTCTCAGAAAAACTACATAAAAAAAAACATCTGTCTGATCGGGAACTTTTAAATCGAGTTAATCTCTTATTCTTTCCGTCAGAAAATGAGTTATATTTTTACTTTACTGGTTGTTTTATCAAAGTTATACAATTCCTTTATTTTCTACGACTCTTTTATTAAGTCTGTCTTATTCAAGAAAATAAGTTTTAATTTTTATATATAAAATTCTGTGATTTCCGTTGGTCCGTTCTTCGTGCCTCACACTATCTAAAATAACCATACATTGACCGATTGTAACCAAATTTTGGCGGGAAGTGCAAACAGGTAAAGGAGTACCAGTGTGCGTAACTTAGTACAATAAATTTTTACTAATTTGGGGGAAAATATAAATTTTATATTATTTAACATACAAAATAATCACACTATTTTAAAAACTATTTAATGATTAAAATAGCAAACACTTATTTCATAAAAATGTATGTTTTTTTTTTTAGAAACACTCTTGTGTTTGCATATGTATCCTGTGTTTAAAAATCTCTATTTATTTTAGTCCGGAAACAATTTATTTTCAATCAGTTCCTTCGACTTTTCACTTTTTGCGATGTGCCACGGCCTTCTACTTATTTTATTGAATTATTTTTTCTCTTTTATTTATTGAACACCTTCTTCTTCTTCTTCTTCTTCTTCTTCTTCTCCTCCTCCTCCTTCTTCTTCTTCTTCTCCTCCTCCTC
>JBBBDQ010030526.1:180000-202500 GCA_037127315.1 Ascarosepion bandense
ACCCTTCTGTTAGCTTTTCGATTACTGGTCTTTATTAGATTGACACATCTAAAAAAATTGTGTAAATGAATAATATAACGGGGGAATATGGGATTATAGAGATGGAAGATTTGGAGAGCCATGTTCACGCACGTTTTGAATGAACACGACGCAGAAAAGAAAAGCTATTTGTCTATATTTCTGAGATTAGGTAGTATTTACAGGATTTACATTATTCGGACGTTTGTCCTTATCTTTGTTGCCATTTGTACGACGTTTCAGCTGTTGTACGCTCCGTTCTTCTTCAGATGCTTGGAATTTCGAACCGAACCCTTTATTACAATCACTGGGGTATATGAACTCCATTTCTTGCCTAGTGCCTCTTCTGGAAGTCATGAGTTATCTCCCTCTAACCCTGTTAGTTACTTGTTCATTACTACTGTAGCCTGGTATTGAATTCACAACGTTTTGGGCCAAGTCACAGTAACTAGCCAAAGTCTATAAGGACACATAGTCTAGTGGTATAGTGGAGTGATGAGTTCAATACCAGGCTGCAGCAGTGGTGAAGGGTAAATGGAAGGTTACAGGGGTAAATGGAAGGTTACAGGGGTAAATGGAAGTAACTCATGATTTTCAGGAGAATGAATGGAATTCATATAACCATATTGTAATAAAGGATTCGTTTCGAAATTCAAAGCCTCTAAAGAAGGCCGAAGTGTACAACGGCCGAAACGTCGTACAAATGGCAACAATAATGATGACAATAGTCCGAATAGTATAAATACTGTAAGAGAAAAGCTGTTAATTCAATCAACATAAAAATTGAGTATGGTCTGTATATGTTTTAGGTGCGATGTAGTAACCATTGCGCTCTATCTTATTCGGAATTATATTTCTCTTCTTGTCAAAGCATTACTGTCGATGTACACTCTGGCCTTTGTTCTTTGTCTAAGACAAGAATGCATAGTGACCAAAATATTCTGATAAAAATCAAAAACTAAAAACTTTGTCTGAATAAAAGAAAAAACAATGAATATTTTCATATTATTTAGTACGCTTCAGTGGCGCACAGACGAAAGGAATTTATATTAGATGTCTATACGTATATATATATAGAGAGAGAGAGAGGAGGAGAGAGAAAGAGCGAGAGAGAGAGAGAGGGGAGAGAGAAAGAACGATGTGTGTGTGTGTGTTTGTATGCATATGTACCAACTCTCGCATATATATACGCAAACACAGATACGCATTTATATATATATATATATATATATATATATATATATGTATATATATATATATATATATATATATATATATATATATATATATATGTTTGTGTTTGTGTGCATATATATCTGTGTGTGTACGTGTGTTTGTTTGTGTGTATTTATGGAGGTCATATATATATATATATATATATATATATATATATATAGAGAGAGAGAGAGAGAGAGAGAGAGAGACGTGAGTACATTAATTCCACGGCGTAATGAGGAAATGCGTATAAGTTGTACACAACAAATCTTTATTTTGCAACATAATCTCCTGCACTTAATCCAGTGGATAATGTAAATTACATATATCGAGACATCAAATCACAATTCAACTGTACTAAAGTCTCTATATCAAGCGGACATTTTCTCGAAAGTAGATAGATAGATAAATAGATAGATAGATAGAGAGAGAGAGAGAGAGAGAGAGAGAAAGAGAGAAGGAGAAAATTTTTTTAAACTATTATAGATATAAAGAGAAGAAAATAAATACAAAGAGAGATATTGAAAAACTATCATAGATATAATGATTAGATAGATAGATAGATAGATAGATAGATAGATAGATAGATAGATAGATAGATGAAGAGAAGGACATAGATAGATAAATAGATAGATAGATGAAGAGAAGGACATAGATAGATAGATAGATAGATAGATAGATAGATAGATAGATAGATATGAAGAGACTGACATAGATAGATAGATAGATAGATAGATAGATAGATAGATAGATAGATAGATATCAAAAGAACACGACAGATATAAAGATAATGAAAAACTGTGATATAAAGAAAACAAGAGAGATAATAAAAAACAGCATTTCATAAAAAATAACAATAAAGATGGACAAGGACAGAAGAAAAACAAATAAACTGAATAATGATAGATCATGAAAAAAGAACAAATTGAAAGACAATAAAAAAAGGAGATAGATAATAAGATGCGGTGATATACATAGATAGATAGATAGATAGATAGATAGATAGATAGATATGAATAACACAGAAATAGATAGATAGATAGATAGATAGATAGATAGATAGATAGATAGATAGATAGATAGATATGAATAACGCATAGATAGATAGATAGATAGATAGATAGATAGATAGATAGATAGATAGATAGATAATGAAAAATCTTCGATGGATATTAAAAGAACAAAATAGATAGATAGATAGATAGATAGATAGATAGATAGATATGAATAACGCATAGATAGATAGATAGATAGATAGATAGATAGATAGATAGATAGATATGAATAACACAGAAATAGATAGATAGATAGATAGATAGATAGATAGATAGATAGATAGATAGATAGATAGATAATGATAAAACTGTGATATATACAGGGAACAAGGTTGTCGATTTTCTAAGCGCTGAATATATGTGTCACAATGTCAAGTGAGATATCTAATTAAAACCCTGTGATAGATATAAATATAACAACATAGATATAGTAGTTTTATAGCATGGCATTGTTCGGGGTTTTTTAGTGGTTATGTTTAAATGGTAAAATCAAGTGCTTATTCAAATAGCTCCAGTATGATGTTGCCATGGCGTGTAAGTTGAAAAAATGCGAAGTAAATATTGGGTCTTCTTGTATTTGTAAAACGAGATTATGCTTTGTCAATAATTGGGAATGATGTATGTACAATTGGAACAACGGAGGCGGAAATTACGGGAGCCTGTAATATGATGTGATGACGTTGTGGCGCAGATAAAGTGGATGAAGAAGTCCCTGCAACGTCGGAGGAGTTGGTACCTTTACAGATCACGTGAAATTCTTATGGCATATCATAATTTAGAATTTACAAAAATGACCCGAGTTTTTTTTGGAATACAACTAATCGTTTCGAAGAAATAAACAATTACCCAAAGCAATATTTTCCATTAATTTTTGCCACACCTTGCGTGTCAAATGAAATTTGTGTTCGCATATCAAGGCATCATACTTTGATCTACCAGTGATTCGATTTTGGTTGAATTTGAGTGAAGCGTCTTAGAGGAAC
This sequence comes from Ascarosepion bandense, assembly GCA_037127315.1. Taxonomy (NCBI): domain Eukaryota; kingdom Metazoa; phylum Mollusca; class Cephalopoda; order Sepiida; family Sepiidae; genus Ascarosepion; species Ascarosepion bandense. The sequence continues at coordinate 183,272 of JBBBDQ010030526.1, forward strand.
GCGAAAATGACCACCCGATATTATGTTTGTCGTGGATTTTGGACGAACCCTTTACGTTAATTTAAAAATGTTTTGTGTACATCAAAGTTACGCTCTTTGATCTACGCGTTACCCGATTTTCGTTGAATTCGATTAAGGCGTGTCAGAGAAGAAGAATTCGTAAATTGTAAGCGTTTATGTGATTTCTGCCATCCTCTCTAAATCGAGTCGAAAATTTTTTGCGTACATCAAAGGTTCATGACAGGATCGACAAGGGACACAATTTTAGTTGAAATCGGACCAAGGGTTTTGGGGGAGGAGAGTTCATTCGAATGGAGACACACAAACACACACAAACACACACAAACACACACAAACACACACGCACACACAGGCATATCCATTTTTATACGAATAGACAAGGAAACAAGAACAAGATAGATATCCAATGAAAACCAACAAGATAGATATACAGATAAGGAAAAGCTGTAATACAATATATATATATATATATATATATAATAAAGATACTAAAAAACTGGGAGAAATCATGATTTACTGTCCAAAATATTCATCACAGGCATATTAAAAAATGTGCATTGTTTTGTGAATTAATACGCACACACACATATAAATTTTATTTATATAAAATTACTTTTTTAATGGATACTCTTATTTGAGTTGGAAGTCTTATTATTACACACACACACACACACACACACACACACACACACACATATATATATATATATATATATATATGAACATGCCCTGTGGACATAGAAGAATCCAAAGGAGTATCCTTTACATATAATGGTAGGATAACTCTCTACGAGAGCTCTAAACATATATGCATATAAATACATATAGAGCAAATATAAGAAAAATTAAGACAGACGCGTTATTTCATGGTAATTCGGAAGTATAGGCCTATTTCAAACGCGCCTTCTTCAGCTTCCGTCTTTATTCAACGAAGGATTCTACATGAATGGGCTTCTTGTAGAATCCTTCGTTGAATAAAGATGGAAGCTGAAGATGGCTCGCCTGAAATAGGCCCACACTTCCGAATTACCATGAAATAACGCGTCTGTCTTAATTTTTCTTATATATATATATAGGTATAGATTTCCAGTCCGTAAACGGTGAGGATAATCAAACATGATTAGCTGAATATAAAATATTAAGTGTTATATCTATATAGAGAGTTCAATGGGTGTTATTCAGAGCAATATGATATTTATAAAGGAAAACTCAACACGTCATTTAAATTGGTTATAAATTATAATTCATTTCTATGAGCTTAATTAGCTCATTTTATCAGACCACACAAACTAAATGGAAGGAATATTGTGTGGTCTGAAGAAATGAGCTAATTAAGCTCATAGAAATTAATTATAATTTATAATCAATTTAAATGACGTGTTGGATTTCCCTTTATATATATATAATCTTGAAAAACTTTTGGATATGCAATAAAATATCCAAACATTTTTTAAATATTATATTACTTTGTTAAATTTAATCAAAAATTAAACATTGAGCTCATTTCAGTTTGTCTCTATTGAAATTTACCTGACAAATATACCTACGTTATATATATATAGTTAAATAGTACATTAAAATTGCCACTGGCCTCAATTGTTTGAGAAATATCTATCTTCCGGCAGAAATCGAACCTGAAAACTCCCGCACTGGAGAGATGCTGTCTTGAGACCAGACATGTCTTTACCAATCGACCCACGGAAGATTTCATGGGAGTTCACTTTTATATAGGTATTCTCCGGATTTTCATCGAACGATTAATGTCTGCTTAGATTGTATCCGAATGTAAACAAACTCAACCGAACTCAACATTACGAAATTATATGAAAATTTACGAAACTGGCATTAGCCGACATATTTGAATTTTTATTTGTTAAACATTATTATTAAACAAATAAAAAAATTGATATTTTACAAACGATTAAGGCCAGTTGAAATTATAATGTAGTGCTTATATATATATATATATATATATATATATATATAGTCGAGGCAGAAAAATATATAGTGCTTATATATATATATATATATATATATATATATATATATAAGCACTATATATTTTTCTGCCTCGACACACTATATATATATATATATATATATATATATATAGTGTTTCGAGGCAGAAAATTTTTTTCTAAACATATACTGTTAAATATAAGAGACAATGAATGTCTATTATGTTTAATCATGAGCCGTTCTATACATCGTATTTTGGCTTTAATTTCAGTTGAAAATAAAGACAAAAATTCTCCATTTGAATAATTTTTTATTAACTTGGTTCTATATATACATGCACGTGTGCTTGTGTATGTGTGCGTGTGTTTGCGCTCAGTCATTATTTCTTTATCCATTTATCTATTTATCTATCTTGTACAAAGTTTTTTGATTAAGTACTTAAATTCCTGCTCATCTTTACGACCACAGTGTAGCATAAGATATTCCGTATATATCGTAAAATCAAACAGTAGTCATGGCTGAATTTAACGCCGACTGCTTTTAAGCTCGTTACTTTCCGACGCGTTTTCACTATTTTTTCTTCATTATTCGTAAAGGTAAGTTTGATGTCTCTGCTTAATTTTTGGTTATTCCTCTACGGACCACTTTTATAACCAGTTTCAGGTAGTATTATTTCAATAGAAACCAGTAACTGTCTTTCTGGATCAAATTCTAACCTGAATGTTCCATCACCGAGTGGATGTTATCGTATTTCTCTGGACAACGTGAACAAAATACGACAATTTGGATATGGCTACAAGCAACAAAAATTGGTCTCTGATCAAATTTATTAAAATATGTTAAGTTCCGATTGCTTAATTTAACAAAATATGAATACGAACAATATCATTTTGCATTAATGCGGGTGTCCATCGGGGCTCTATCCTTGAACCTACGTTGTTCTAAATCATGGTCAACGATCTTCCCGGTGTCATTAATTCCCAACCTTGTATCTATGCTGGTGACCCAACTAATTAATCCTGTCTTAAGTTTGATTGGTTCGATAAAGTGAAATTTTTCAAAGAACCAACAATCAGTTGTTAAATGGTGCAAGATATGGCTTCTTAATTTTAATAACTTCAAAACGAAACCCGTAGCAGAGAACCATTTTTACCTTCTTTCAATATGGCTGATTCTCACCTTCAGGAGAGTGATTCACTGTACCTTCTATGGATGACGTATTTCGCTGATATGAAGGAAAAAGATTATATTGAATCAGTTGCTAGGACTACTAGGAAAGTTGGTTCACTGTGCTCTACCTGACAATTCTCTTCGACAGAATCTATCTTATAAAACAATCATTCGGATATACATTGGATATTGCTGTTACATTTTGTCTGGTGCTTCTGTTATGTACAATCCTGTGCAAAAGTATTAGGACAAGAACTATTTTATCTTTTATGAGGCATCAAAATAAAGTTTAAAATCACCTCTGTCCTAACACTGTCCTAAGTATTAGGACAAAGGTGATTTTCCTAAAAACTTGACTGAAACTCAAATATAGGTTGAAAAGTCAAATAAATTGCTAATAAATATTGATTATTTAAAACTAGGTGTAAAAGAAATGTATTAAAAAGAAGTTATATTTAGTCTTCCTATTTTCTATTAAACAAGTTATTTTGAAACTACTCATTATTCTATTATCCTTGGATATAACTGGCTTTTTCCTTTTCCCCCCTCTCAAATTATTAAATCTAATGTTATTTTGCAAGACACACTTTGGAAACAAATAAAAGCTGCTTGGCAGAAGATACCATTAAATACATTGAAAAAGCTGGTGATGTCAATACCTGACAGAATGAAGGCTGTGATCAAAGCAAAAGGCTATTATACTAAATATTAAATTTATTTTGTGACAAGTATTTTTTCTTGTTAAAGTATTTGTTGAGTCAATCAAATAAAACTACTTTAATAAATTGTTTATTTCCTGTCAATATACCTCATAAAAATGAAATAGTTCTTGTCCTAATACTTTTGCACAGTACAGTATATAGAGATACATTCTAAAAAATCTGCAATCTTATCAATTCTTATCTGGCATCTCGGCTTTATTCACTTTCCCACCGCCATAGCATAGGTTCTTTGAGCCTTTTCTAAAATCTATTTGCCTGGTAATTTTTCTGGTGTGTTTAACTCTTTGGCACATCGAATTTGAGCTCAGTACTAGATTGGTAACTAGGTTTCATCATTTTACAGTCCAAATTACTGGAAGTTAATGTAAATTTATATGGTTTTTCCCTCGCAATTCTCGCTTGTTAAAATCTCTTCCAGATTGCATTATAAACAATTTTGAATTTCGAAGAAATTTTAATGCAATGTCAAAAATTATCTTTTAGCTTCTTAATTCCTGTTCTTTTACAATTTCCGCCGTCCTTAATTTGATAACACTGGTCAACAAAAATGAAAATGAAATGCTGTCTAGATACCAAATATCTACTTTAGCTAAATGGAGGGTCAGTCAGTTAAATGTTATACGTGATACTCACTTTGGGCAATTATGCCTCGAAAACACACGACTGGGCAGAAGATTATCCCGCAGTAGTTTGACATTACTTTCTGCGGTAGACTGGTTGCCAGCCAAGGCTATAGAACCCAACCTGTCCTGTTATTTAACCCATAACTGGAAGGAAGAGACGGAGTAATACTTTTCCCAAGGGTATTTGCGCGTAAGTGAATGCAAAGAATTCAACTGGAATTTGAACTCGGCTCCTCAATTTCTCGTTCTGAGCCGATATCCACTGCACCACAAAGTATATTCAAATTTGAGGGTGCTGAATCTGAAAATGATCTTATTTTTCTTGGTTAGCTACCACTTTTGCTGTACAGATATGCCTCATTTTTTTTTTTCATTTTTCATTTTTTACTATATACATAATATTGACTGATGGAAATATTTCTCAAAGTAAAATCGCGAAACCTCTTACTTGCTTCCCCGACAGCTACAATCTCCAGGAATTTAAATGTAAGGTCAATAGATATCTCGTATCACACTAACGCGCATCCATTCTCTCAAACTCTCTTCCCATCTACTCCATCCCCATCCTCGGTATCCTCATTCGTCTATCACCCTCCTCCCGACATTTCCTATAACTAACCACTCTTACTCATCACTTTCCCCTATGTAACCCCCTGCGCAACAGTGGCAGTGGAATGCCTTGCTTGGGTGAAATGATTTTTAAAAAATTCGTACATAATACCAACAAATATTGGTCTGCTTATTGGGAAATACTATTTTTTCAAGAACAATAAGGCTATAAATCTTTAAGAATAACGAGATTGAATATAGCAAGACTAACAAGTATTTTCATCAACTCATTTAATAAACTGACAGCAGAAATAAAACCTTCGTGAACATAAGAACTATGGGGAAATTTTTCTCTTTCTTGATTGCAATGTTCAGTGTTATTTAAGTCCCTTTTGATAGTTCAGCAGTAGAATCCATTGCTAAATCCGCTGCTATGAAAGTCGGTTCTCTGTGTAGGGCCCGGAAGTTTTTTCCGTCTAAATCTATCCTGCACATTTACAAATCTACCATCCGCCAGTGCATTGAATACTGCTGCCATATCTGGTTGGGTGCCCCTGCTGTTCTCCTCGGGCTTCTCGATAAGGTTCAGAGGAGGGTCTGTAATGTGATAGATACCGACTTGGCAGACCGCCTGCAGTCTCTCTCCCACCGGCGCGACGTGGCTTCCCTGTGTCTCTTCTATAAATACTTTCACGGCTTCTGCTCCAATGAACTTAGATCACTGGTGCCCCCTAAATACGAATTTGCACGAGATACTAGATTAGCAACTAGATCCCACCCTTTGAAACCGATAAAATGCAGCCGTAACTTCTACTCCAACAGTTTCTTTCCTCGCACTTCCCGACTGTGGAATTCTCTTCCAAACGATTGCTTCCCCGACGGCTACAATCTCCAGGAGTTTAAATGTAAGGTCAATAGACACCTCCTAACACACTAACCTGCTCCCATTCTATCAAGCACTCTTCCCATCTGCCTAAGCCTCATCCTCGCTATCCTTACTCATCTGTCACCTTTCTCCTGACATTCCCTATGTCTAACCACTCCTTCTCTTTACCTTCCCCTATGTAGCCCCATGCGCAATAGTGGCAGTGGAATGCCTTGCTTGGGGTGAGATGATAAAAAAAATGAAAAAAAAGTCATTTGTTCCACGGTCCCTGGCAGCGCTTTCCATTATTTTAATATCCTGATTGAAGTGTTCTTCTTGCTCATCACTCACATCACCTCAATTATCCGGAAATTTATCTAGATGGCTATGTAACAAATTAACCATAGTATTTATATTAGCGTATTATTAAGCTTATCATTTAATTTAAATTTTTGAAAAACTTGGTACTTCTATTTCAAAATTTTGAACTCTAAACAATTTTTTCTTATAAAAATAGTTTATTTCAGATGACCTTTCTCGCTTGCCTTTCGACGGCGGCCTCCATCTCTTCGGTGGCTGGCGTGAGCTTTGCTGTCCGGTTTTTCCGGCCTTCGTGGTGACCGGCTTCGTTCGGTGTCGTCGAACCTGAAATACCGCCACTTCCGTCGTTTCCTCGCTCACCCAATGAAAAAGAGGACGGTTCGCTCGGCGGCCCTCTTGCTAGCGCCAAGGGCGCGGGCCCCCGACCAATTGGGGCCCACACTCGATCCTTAGCCGGGGACCGTGCTGGGCGGGGAGTTTGACTGAGGCGGGGAATTTGAATGGACTGGTACGTCTGTCAAACGGTAACGCAGAAAATTGATGGGTTTCTACAATCTTTATTAACTAAATGTTGCGATCTACCAAGATCGTAAATTGATCTTTTTTCCAAAAATGAGCAATTTTAGTACAGCAAGAACGGTAGCTAACCATGAAAATCTTAGGTCATTTTCGGAATCGACACCATCAAATTAGCTATAAAACAAATTTTGTTTCTTGGCACTGAAAATAGTGTTGACCAGTGAAAGCCGTTTCTCATATTTTTCACACTAAGTAGACACATTACCTTGCGTCTTAAGGGCTTTATTACCTTGCTTAGTTGTTGTGTCCTGTTGGAGTCAGGAAGAAAGACAGGAAAACAAAACCAGTGTATTAGAATAACAGAACATATATATAAAATAAGAGTGTTATTAGCCAACTGATAGAAATGTCGGTCCGAACTGTTAAGTTACACCGCAGCTCGACTGCAATATTTAGTTGGCCTTCCCACTTAAGGCAACATGTGACACAAGATCATTTTTATGTGGGTCTTCCGGGCCATATAGCCCGGCTAAAAATATCTGTCTATTGTTACCCAGTCGTGACTCTACGCTTCGGCGGAGCCACAACTGTGTTAATGCTCCCCCGCCCCGAAGGCAGACAGCGCTCTCCACCCGAAGGCAGTTACTTACTGCGAGGCGACTGCGCCCCCAGGAAGTCTCGCAGGTTAGTATTTATGAAGGAGGAAGAGTTCATTCTAATGTAGATTAGGCACCATAACATTAGCTTAAAATTATTAAGATTTCCAAGTTGGGTTATTCAATGTCTCACATGTCTTACTAATGACAGTGTTGTATGTAACACAGTTGTGGCTCCGCCGAAGGGTAGAGTCACGACTGGGTAACAATAGACAGATATTTTTAGCCGGGCTATATGGCCCGGAAGACCCACATAAAAATGATCTTGTGTCACATGTTGCCTTAAGTGGGAAGGCCAACTAAATATTGCAGTCGAGCTGCGGTGTAACTTAACAGTTCGGACCGACATTTATATATATATATATATATATATATATATATATATATATATATATAACCACAAAAGAATTATGAGAAAGTTAGACAAAAGTGTAATTTATACGTGAATATAAAATAGGCACAGAACAGCGTGCAGTCAGTCAGTTGAGTGCCATACGTGATACACGCTTTGGGCGATCTTGTCTCTTTCTAGACATGACTGACTGGGCAGAAGATTTTCCCGCAGTAGACCCGTTACTAACATTCCTAAATACCCAAACTGTGCTGCTGTTCAACACACAGCTGGAGGGAGAAGAGATGGACGAATATTTTCCCAAGGGTATTTGTGTGTAAGTGAATGAAACAAATTTGAGTAGAATTCGAACTCGGATCTCTGAGTTTTATTCCGAGCCGGTATCCATTGCGCACCAACGTACTCACTTTCAAGAAAAATAGACACAGAAAAGTGAGTGTGCACTTTAGTCAAAAATTGGTTGTAGACTCAAAAAGTAGACACAAGTTCTGATTTATATCCGACGATGCACATATTAAAGTCAAAACTTGGTATCTTTTACAGTCAATGTATTCTCAGTCCGCCGATGAAGACACTCAAAGTATGGGTATCTTTTCTGAAATTTCATAAACAAATGACTTGCTACCCTTGTCCGGGTATGCTCATCTGTATATAAAGATTAGATAGCACATAAATACCAAATCCTTTTTGAAGGCACTTTTATAATTTAATTGCCACTGGGTCAACTGTGCGAACCTTAGTTACAATTTCGAGAGCAGAGCGTAATCAGCAGTAGAACAAGATACTCGTTCACGATGATTTTGAACTTCGTACTTAAAAACCATCGACGGGTCAACACATGGCATATACATCTTCTTCTTCTTCTTCTTCTTCTTCTGTGTACCTTGCCCCTTCAGAACGTAGGTGATCATCACTTTCCATGTCTCCCTACCCCTGGTGGCTCTTAGCACGATTTCTCATTTAAACTACGTAACCCCCGTTCTGTCGCTCGCCTGCTCAGGCCCTTCAAATATGTTATCCGCTGCTTTCCTCTGTCTCTTTTTCTCTCTATCTGGCCTGTTAGTATCAGGTTCTTCAAGCCCTCTTTCCTCATTGCATGTCCCAGGAACTTAAGTTGTCTCTTTCTGATTCTCAGTATTTATTTCCTTTTCGTTTCCATCCTTTCCAAAACCTCATCATTGCTCACATGCTTGGTCCATGATATTCGCAGCATCCTTCTGTAGAACCACATTTCAGGTGCTTCAAGTTTTTCTTCATCTTCGATGATATTGTCTAGCATTCACTGCCATGTTGAAAAACTGACATCACATAGCAATCCAGTACTCTCTTCTTTGTTTCTACCGAAATTTTCCTGTTTTAATACTCTACTCAACTTCTGGAATGCTTCCTTCGCCATACTAATTTGCCTTTGGATATCTGTGTCGCACTTTCCGTCTTTTGTTAGAACACTTCCCATGTATTTCAATTTTTTTACCTGCTTGATTTTAGTATCTCCCACCTGTATTTGACATTTTTGACCGCACTTTCTATTCAGGTACAGTAATTGCTGAAATCAGGGTGTGTCAATGCGTTGTCATGGTTAGTAAGCTTATCCCGCTCGAACCTATTACAATTGAGTAGTGACTTCAATCCTTATACTTTCGCCCCTGTGCCACATCAAAGCGGCACTTAGAAACTTATCTTGGGCACTTTTACGTGGTATATTAGTTAGCCAGCTTACCTCGCTAAAATCATCACAATTGATAAGTGGGTTCAATCCTCACTCGGTTCCCCATGTTTTCGTCCTTGTGTCACATATAAGCTGCGCTTAGAAAATCACCAGTAATTGCTGAAATAGTATTATAAATAAATAATCTTGAAAAATCGTCTATAGCTAGATTTAAACCGTCGTGTTATGGTCGAAAGCTAACGGTCACAAGCATATCAAGGATATTTATGCGAAGTAAACAGGATCTCTGCTGAAATTCGAACTCTTTTTCCAAATTCAGTTTTGGTGAAAGACTTCAATTATTTATTTACTGAGAAAAGATCGGTTTGACTTAATTTTAATCACCCTGTGTATGTGGCGTAGTGGATATCGGCTCGGAAATCGGAGAGCCGAGTTTGAATTCAAACTGAATTTGTTGCATTCACTTACGCGCAAATACCCTTGGAAAAGATATTAACCAGTCTATAGTTTAAATAGAATGACTGATTTTGTTCTACAGCCTTGACTGGTAACCAACCTATCACAGAATGTAATGGTAAATTACTAACTGGAAAATCTTCTCCCTCGTCAGTCTTTCGAGACATGATCGCCCAAGTGTGTATCACGTATGGCACTTAACTAACTTAGTGTATTTTCACATGCCTGCTAACCATCAAGATAACCATCAAGATGATTACACGTCGATTCGGGAATATTTACATTTTCAAATCTATGGACAGATACGGGTTATCTCTTCTAGATCATGAAAAATGGACAATGATAAACAAAAATAAGACTATGAGATTATTGTTTGATTGATACAATCGACCTGCAGTATTCCCAGGTCTGCTTCAATATCAACACATGCTCTGACCAACAATTCAAGGATGAACGGCAAGACTGGACAATTTTTCACATAAGATTTTAATAAGTAACAAAATATTAAAATAAAAATTATGTCTAAGTATGAAGAAGGATGTCTAATGACCTGAATCTCAACACATATATTTGGATACCCAACGTAATCGAAATAACAATTTACAACACATATCAACAAACATGAACGAATACAGGCGAATACGAATGCAAGATATTAATACAAAATAAAAATGGGGAGAACCATATAATTTATAAGCACATATGGTATGATGTATGTGGTAACATAATATTCGTGGAAGTGTATGCGTGTTCTAACATGGATCTAAGAACATAATAATATCTTTATATCAGTTCCTTCTCTCTTATTTTACTGTCTTTTCTCAGAGGAAGAGAGAAAAATCTCTCTTCCTCCTCTTTTTTTATACAACTTCGGACTCAAACACAGTTCACTTGAAATGTATGTAGCTATGACTGTCTCTATTTTCTTTCAGTTGACTGTTGTACTTTCAGCATACAAATATCTGAAATATCCTCACTCTTCATTATTCATTTATTCAAACAAGCGTCGTATTTTCTGCACTCGAACAATTCTGCGGTTTATTATCTTCAATATCTCTACCTTCATATGTTAATTTCTCTGCGTTGCTATATTTCTTTCTTTTCTTGATAAACAGCTCGGCTTCGCTTTCTTTCTCTTCTTTTAACAAACAGGAATCAGCATGCAAATAACATTACTGTATCTTCTCTTCAATATCCCTTCGCCGCTATCTTTCTTTCTTCTTTGAAAACAACAATTCGGCCTCGTCTTCTTGTTTTAACGAATAATAATTTATAAGTTCTTTTTTTCTTATTCGGAGTTGCTTACGCTGAATTGGTCAAATTACGCTATTATCTCAAATGCGTTTTCTTTCTCGTGCATCATTTATCAGCGCCCAGCAATCGTGACTTGCTAATTCAAGATTTGATCTGCAACTGATTTTCAAACTTTGCTTGCCACGTGATTTGTTTTTGGCGCGAAATCTAGCTCCTGCTGTTTCACGACCTCATGTTTAGCTTCTGATATTTCCTGTCTATACCTTTGTTACTAAGGGTATCTGGGTCAACCAACCTTGGCCTGCTATCCCAAAACTGACTCTAGGCTCCCACGTGATCATCTCCTTGTAACCACGCGGAGACCAATCTCAATATATGTGTGGAGGTGTGTGTGGCTATCTATATCCTTAACAGACTCGCTAGAAGTAGTCTAGAATAACTGCTTATTAATCTCTCTCTCTCTTTCTCTCTCTCTCTCTCTCTCTCTCTCTCTCTCTCTTTCACTGGCCAGTTAAGAAGTCATACAAACAATGTCATTCCAGAGGTTTCATATCTCATAATAGCAGCACCACATGTACTGCAATTATGGTAAAAGTGATGTGTCTAAGGCAAGATACCCAAACGAAGCTAATCTCTCATGAAGTTGGTTTAGAATTTAGAATGTTCCTTCTTCAAGACTTTTTGCTACCTAAAAGCAAATGAATCCAGTCACTGCTATTTCGTCAGGGAGGTAGGAAAATTCATTCATACTTTTTCCAAAGTTACTTATGCGAAAATGTATATATTAAACTGAACCGAAATTCGAACCCGACCTGGCGATTTACCTTCCCAGTCCTTAACCATAATACATCCATGAAATAAATTATTACAATGCAAACAACTAGTAGTCTAGATTTAACTACAACGTTACATCTTCAGGACGTTGGCTATCATAGCTCTCCACAATTTCCTGTGTTTTGTAGCGCTTCAAAAGAGTGTGTATTTTTGTTATCTTCTCAAAACCTTGTTCCGCCATACATTTAATCAAGCTCGCTAGGTAGGTTCTGTTATGTTTTCCTCTGTCTCTCTTGCCTTCAATCTGTCCTGTGAGTATCAAATTTTCCAATCCCTCTTTCCTTATTATGAACTCTAAAAATTTCAACTATTAAATACATGTGTCCTCTATGTTTTCATTTTCTCTAAAACGTCGTCTTTGCTCACGTATTCCGTCCATGGTATTCTCAGTATCCTTCGGTAGAACCACATTTCTGCTGCTTCGTCTCTTCATCTGTGAGGTTATTGTCCAGCATTAACTATCATATAGGACGACTGATATTATATAACATTTCACAAAACTTTATTTTGTTTGCTTTTTGTTTCAAACGAAATTGTCTCTTGTCTTAATATTTTGCTTAACTTTCGAAAGGCTTCTTTCGCTAAACCAATGCATTTTCATACATCAGTGTCGTACCCTTCAGATTACGAGTTTTATAAGCTACAAAAATTTATCCTCATGCAAGTCTTAAGATTTGAATTTAATGTCGATGTCCGGTGCGACATGCCATATAGGAGAAAATATTTGTTTCTAACGAAATTTTCTTAATACTTTGCTTATCTTTTCGAGGGGATCTTTTGATAAACCAATTCATCTTCAGATATATAAAAAACTGTATTTCCCTAACAAATTTAAGTTCTTTTCTAAAAGAAAAACAAAAAAAAACCTTATTAGGAATGGTAAGACATAATCAAGCAAGACTCAGCCACTGCCTAAAAAATTTAAAAGGGAAACTCATTTATTACACAATTACAAAAAGGTATAAATGCAAAATTTGCACAAAAAATTCCTTTTGGGCGCCTGTCATAGTAGGATAACAATTTCTGATAAAAGACTGCCTTCGAAAAATGGAAAAAAATACAGTTTGGTAAAAAGACAAGGAAATGGCAAAAAACAAAAGAGTTGAAACATTCAAGAAGGCAGTAAAATACAAAGAAAAAAGCACCCACATTTTTCTGCACAACAAGCGTCTCTGTTACAGTAATATTTTAAAAGTCTCTTTTAAAGCTAGACTGTTCGTGCTTCGTAAACACATCTTAAAATTCGTTTTCAAGAAGAGAACATCAAGCCGGCACCAGTTTCCATCATGTCGCAGAGAGACTAATGAACTAAAATTTATTCGCAGAGGAATTTTAATTGAACTTCAAAATACTTTAATCACTATTCAGCAGAATGGAAACTGGTGCCGTCATGATGCTCGCTTCTTGATGTCAAAGTCGTCTTCCACCTTAGTTTGAATCGTCCACATGATCTAAAAAGTCTTTTCTTTACCTCTACTTGTGGTCTATATATTTGCAAATACGAACTCACAAGAGCCCCACTTCACGTTGTTACTCGAGCTTCAAACCACGCCTCTCATTGCTCATTATCTACAAAATAGATAATTTTCTATAGACTGGAAATAGATCGGTAATTTTTTTATTTGTTCCCCGAAGGCCTTTACCCCTTCATATCTTTCCAAAACATCCTTATTTCCGTGCAAATGTATATGCTGAACTCAAATCGATAATTGTTTATTGAAGAAACCTAGCTTTTTTGTTGTTAACGACCAGAAAAAATCGAACTTCTTCTAGTTGTTTATCTCACCCCTAACCGCCATTGAAATCTCTCATTTACTGCAGAATGACTTCACGAAATAAAATAAATCCTGTAGTAATTGCACAAAGGAAGTAAATAGGCCGAAATAAGAATCCTGCGCCTAAAGTCATTCTGCACTAAATCAGATATGAGAACCATAATAAGGGTTAAGATAGTTCGATTTTTTTTATGGTCGATAAAATGAAAAAACGTAGTTTTCTTCAATAAACAATTATCGGTTTGACTTCAACATATAAATTTGCACGGAAATAAGGATGTTTTAGAAAGGTTTGAAGGGGTAAAGGCATTCGGGGAACAAATAAAAAATTTACCAATAGATCCTTCAGAAATTTTAGCTGGGTTTAACCACTGAGCCTAAAAAAATATACAAGTGTACAATTTTTTTTTTAACAAACTGTCTGGCCTTCATAAAAGAACACTTCTCTAAAAAATGCGTATTTATAAAACAACCTAAACAGTTAATTATTTATTCAATGCTAACATTTTTAAAGAAGTAAAAATATTTTTTATAGAAATCAGTGTCACAGCTTTCAAACTAGGGGGTTTAAAACTGCAAAACTTGAATCTTATGTAAGTCTAAAAATTCAAATTAAATGTCGACATTCGGCGCCACAGGAAGATATTTGATCATTTCACAGAAGCAAATTACGCTGCAATCACCGTTTTCATTTCAGTCTATTTTGTTGGGAGGCTGTGCAATTTCAGAGAAACTCATCAGGATTTCAATCACGATCATTTCAAAACGAATGCTTCCATCTCCAGTTTAACAGGCGTCTACAGACTTTTTTTGTATTTTTATTAAAGCTAAGTAAAATTGAGCGCCTATTACGCCAAATTGTCCAATTCTCAAACGCAGTCGAATAAACACGAGCACAAAAAAGAATGAATTCTTCAAGAAAAGCCAACAGCGCGTTCCAGCCTATTCCGCCCAGTAAATACAGAAACGAGACAATGAAATACGCAACAGAAATGACAAGGATGATTATTTCAATACAACAAACAATGAAAAGAAACATTCTTTAGAGTTAAGTGAATGGCTCTATTTTTTTGAGTAAATTAGCAAATGTGAAATCTTGTCATCATTTCTCAGAGAATTATGGATTGAAGTGTGTAAAAACGAGAAAGATACAAGTCATACAAAATAGATTCATGAAATTTGTTCTGAACAACGATCTCTTTTTTATATAAAGTTTCTTATTTCATGTTCTCCATTTTTACTGTTTCATATTATTTTGTGGTGTGTCTATTTATTTCCTATAATCACTTAAGCTGTTTCGATTTATCCCAGCAACTGTAATTTTGCTTGCAAATCTTCTTTCTGCGGGTTCAAAACCAACGTTCGAACGATTCAAGTGTTACCGTTATCTGAGCCTGGTTCAAATATTAGTCGAGTTTGTTGTGTTTAATTCGGTCAAACAGCTTTGGAAATTGTGCAAATACGGCTTTCTAATCACCGTCTGGGTTGAATAGCATTAGTTGGTAACACGTCAAAAAGGAGAATTCTGCATCCAAACTATTGTTATCGGTCTACTCATCAGGACAGACTGGATTCTCTCAAGATAAAGATACCTGTTTTTCGACAAAACGGCGTCACTTAAGGTTCCTGTTATTGAAACATTCTTTTATAAGCTTCGCTGTTGATTTAATTCGTCTCTACATATATATATATATATTTCCGCCGGTAAATTCTGATTTTATTTTGAGTATAAGTTGCCGATGATACGTAAAATCTCTCTTAGGGATTTCATGTAAAAATGATCATACAATGTTTTTGAACTTAAAAATTTATTTTATTTTATAATTGGCTCTGTAATTTAAATATTAATTACATTGAGCCCTCCACCTGTATCATTTTTTAATATTGAAATATTAATATTAATTAGGATCGGGTCTTTGGGATTTACCTTCCTGCTTTTCCTTTTGGAATAAAGTTTTAATATATATATATATATATATATATATATATATATATATATATACTAAGCATGCCCATAGAGGGATGCATTCATTCATACATATATTATATATGCTTATTTAAAATATGGGAGCGTGGCCGAGTGATTAGAACGTTCACTTTCTGACCATGAAGCCTCAGTTCGCATCTCACCATGATCGATTTGTCAGGAAAGCGATTTATGTATAATAACGGTCTGGAAAAAGCGGTCTCAGCGTTCGGCACCTTTGGTAAGTGCCTGGAAACCGAAGAGTGAAATTTGAGGAGACGTCGATGGTTGGGCTGGCACGAAGTCACAAAACATTGTGACCAATGGTTTGGGTAACCTGGTTTTGTTTAGACTGCTTTTTTTATGGTAGATAACGCGCTTTCTTCCAGAAATTGTTACTAAGGTCTGCTCAGAATAGTTGCAGTATAAACCACAGATGGGTTGTGTGGATGTTGAACAAACAACACAAGAATACCTTAGCAGACAACTACAACGGAGATTAGCTAGCCACCCCGGGTATCCTCTACTATGAATAGGCATCATATATATATATATATATATATATATACAGATATTTAGTGTATCGAGGTAGCAAATAATTTTCTAAACATATACTGTTAAATATAAGAGACAATGAATGTCTATTATGTTTAATCATGAGACGTTCTAAACATCGTATCTTGGCTTTAATTTCAGTTGAAAATGAAAACAAAAATTATTATTTGAACCTTATATATATATGGATATCACCCTCATTCCATTCATGTTCCATTGGTGAGAGCAACTTTTTCCGCAGACTACTGCTCTGTGGAATCGATTCTCAATATGATGCTTTCCCGATCACTAAAATTTTCAAGTCTAGACTTAACCATTATCTTACCCACCTATCTACATCCACTGTGCCCCTTACTCTGTAAACCCATATGTAGGGCACCTCTATGTGGTGTAATGGTTAGCAAACTTGTCTTGCTAGAATCATTAAAACTGAGTAGTAAGTTCGATCTTCACTGGATGCTCCATACCTTCGGCCTTGTGCTGTAACTAAACTGTACTTAGAAAATCAATGCCTTGTAACTATCTACCTTGAGTCGGATCCGGGCTTGTACAAGGTGAACTATACTGTAAATAAAAAGAACCTGCAATGTGTGAAACAATTTTCGAGTAAAACAATCATGTGTCCCTGAAGAAGAATGGATCAGCATCATTTGATATTGTTAAATTACAGATGTTCAATCAATTTTTCTTTTACGAGTCGGATACGTTAACAAGGGCTAAGGAATTCAGCACACCTAGTAAGCTTACTGCGAACCGGTTCATTATAATGTTAGTTTTCGTTTGTAAGTCAGACGGAAAACTTTGTAGTAACCACTACTATTGTTGCCTTCATTCTTCTCTACCTGAACATACAGGGAGTGGACAAAATAATGGAAAAAACCTAGTAACATAATAGCATAATTAGGAAAATTTGATTTAACTATCAAAAGTATATCTACTTTTATGTTTGTTGATTTAATATTGGTAGTACTTTTTTTTTAATTTTTAGTTTATTTTTTTGTAGTGGGGAGCTAAAATATTTTTTACAGATATTACTTAAATAAGTTTGTTAATATCAACAGTCAGGACTGTTTAAGAATTTTAAGTGATCAATTTCAGCCTAAGGTTCGGGAACTGTTTTCAAGGGGAAATGACATCTTTCAGGATGATAATGTACCCAGTCATACCGCTTATGTTGTAGTTGAATGGCACTAGAAATAATCTAGTGATGTAGAATATCTTATCTGGCCACCACAGTCACCATAAAACATCATTGAATATTTATGATTAATTTTAGAAAAAATAAGTGGAGTCAATATCCTCTACCATCATTATCGAAAGAATTGGAGACTGTTTTAGCCGAAGAACGGATAAAAATTCCTTTGAAACTATTCAAAGTTTGTACGAGTAGATCAAGCTCTAATTACTGACAAATGTGATCCTACGCTATATTAAAATAAATTTGCTTGAAATTTTAAGTTATTTCCATTATTTTGTCCGCCCCTAGTATTCATAGCTTTGTTTCATTTAGTTTGAAAACTTTTGTTTAATTTTTCTGTTAATTCTTGAGGAAAATCTCATTAGAAACAAGATTTAATGTCCTATCAGTCCTCCCACGTGACAGAAAATGCTGTTCTTTCTCACAGAAGAAGAAGAAGAAGAAGCCATCTAAGAAGAAATTTCTTGTCTCTGTCATTATCTTTCTTCAACCATGACAATCACAGTTGCACTTGGATTTTGTCCTAAAATGTCTGTGCCTAACAATGTTACACACGTGCGCATTTTTAGTCGCTGCTCTAAATGTTAAAGTACACAAAATAATGCCTGATATTCGAAAAATCGCATTCAAGTATGCTTTTAACAAAAGTATCATGTTAAAGCTAAATCTAAATGGATAATATTTTTTTTAAATTTCAAGCGTGTTTAATAAAAGTCAAACCACAGTCAGTCGAGACTAAATTTTCTAATCTATAAACTCGGAAGTGTTTTAACAGATAACTTCTGCTTTCGATGAACTTAGCTCCCTGGTTCCCCCTATATATGAATTTTCTCTAGCCACAAGTTTAGCAACTGGGTCCTACCCTTTTATTGTGAAACCAATAAAATGTAAACGCAAATTCTATTCCATCATCTTCTTCTCTCGCACTTTCCGCCTGTGGAATTCCCTTCCGCTTA
This sequence comes from Ascarosepion bandense, assembly GCA_037127315.1. Lineage (NCBI taxonomy): Eukaryota > Metazoa > Mollusca > Cephalopoda > Sepiida > Sepiidae > Ascarosepion > Ascarosepion bandense. The sequence goes on from JBBBDQ010030526.1 coordinate 201,692, forward strand.
TTTGCTTTTCCGACAACTACAATCTCCAAGAATTTAAATCTAAAGTCAATAGGCATCCGCTTTCTCACTTACTTTCATCCTCTCTCTTATGCTCCTTTCTCCGTCCACTCCACTCTCATCAGTATTCTTATCCTGCTCTTACCCACTTCCTGACATCCCCTATAAACTGTTACTTTTTCTCATAACTTTCCTCCTGCAAAACAGTGGTAGTAAAATGCCTTGCTTGGGGCGATATGATTATAAAAAAAAAACGAAAAAATTGACACCAAAATCACAAGGTGCATAAAATTACCATATGATACATCCAAAAACTGCAAACAGAATTAAGAAACCATTAAATTTCGTCAGAAATTAATTTTTAAAAAGTGGTTGGTTGGTTATTTTTGTTTTATGGCATATCAACCTCGGCGGGTCATTTATTGCCAACTAAATTTTATTTATTGCTGTTAATACTTTTTTCTTTCAACAATTGTTGTTTTTATATCAGTTTTGTGTCTAGTAATACTTTTTTCTTTTCGAGTATCAAGATTCATTGAGATTTGTTTTTAAGGGCAGTTTCCCCAAGTCCTACCCTGTTGCTTAACCCATAACTGGAAGGAAGGGACGGATTAATACATTTCCCAAGAGTATCAGTGCTTAAGTTATTACAGGGTATTCAACTGGAATTCGAATTCGGCTCACCGATTTCTCTTTCGAAGCCAATATCTACTGCACACCAACGCGATCATCCTTCACGAAACGCTTACAGCACCTGGTATTCCCAAGCGGTCACCCATCTGACCAGGCTCGACGTAAAGAAACCGCTATGT